>PVKU01000425.1:173860-492287 GCA_004027475.1 Anoura caudifer | reverse complement strand
CATGGGCAGTGGGGACATGGGGCAGTGGGGACACGGGACAGTGGGGACATGGGCAGTGGGGACACAGGGCAGTGGGGACATGGGCAGTGGGGCCATGGGGCAGTGAGGACATAGGCAGCGGGGCCATGGGCAGTGGGGACATGGGCCGTGGGGACATGTTCTCCTCTTGGGTACATATGCACAGACCTGCGGATATGGGGTACCACAAGGAGTGCGACTCCAGGGCTGAAAAGCCATAGATTGGATTCTCTACAGAAACGAAACAGCAAATGCCCCTCCCTGGGCCCACAGTGTCGATGCAGCCGGACCTGGCAGCTGACCGTAGGAGTCCCTCAGCCCCACCCCTGGGCCCAGGCACCTGCTGTTTCCCTCCTGCCCCAGGTCCCCGTCCTCACTTCCCCTGCCCTGCACCCTTGCTGTTCTTTCTACCACCCGGCACCAACTGTGTGCCAGGCATGGTGTGAAGCACTTTATACCCGTCAGATCGATTAGTCCACCTAATGTAGTTATGGGGGTTAATGCCCTGCTATTATTAATTAACTGCCCGCTATTATTGTCCCAACTGAGGAAAAACTAAGGCTCAGGTTTGAACCTGTGAATGGCTTGTCCAGGGGCAAGTGGCTGAGAGTGGCAGAGCTGGGACTCAAACCCAGACCTGGCTGCCTCCACAGGCTGACTGCCTGACCAATGTGCTCAAGTTGTACCAAACAGTTTTAGCAAAGGCAGGAACGTGGGCAGCAAAGAGACGTGCAGGACGAAATGCAAATGTCAGTGTGAAGAAAGCCACAGAGGTGGCAAAAAGCTAAGAGAAAGGTCAAGAGCACCAGTTAAGTTCAGTGCTCTAGAACATGACAGGACCACAAAGACAACAAATGCTAACAGTTGCCGAAACAACCATGTGAGTGTCATCTGCAGACGGAGGTGCTGCGGTCAACACCCAGCCTGAGGCCTCATAGCACCTGCGTGACAGCCCTGGGGCTGCCTCCAGAGCCTGAGCCCCAGCATTTCTCTGTGGTCTTGCTGCTGCATCTCCATTCTACACAGACTCCATGCCACCCCCAACCCCCAAAACTCTGGTGGTCTGCCTGTGGCCACCACACCCACCCACAGGCTGCATCTCCCCCATGGAAAAGCCTGACCACACTGACCCCACTTCTTCCCCTTCCTCAGGTCCTGGGTCTACTTTGCACAGCATTTTGTGCGGTCCAGCACCCGCAGCCTGGTCAAACCAGCTCTCTAGCCCTCCTCAGGGTGCCGTCAGGTTGCAGGGAACCCAGCCTGCTGCTTGGACAATACCAGAAGAGCCAAACACTCTCAAAAGCTGCCACTTTATTCTCCTCTCAAGTCAAGGTTGTCCCGAGTCCTCAAATGCACTGCACTTCAAAATCACCCCACTGGGCAATTTCAAATTTTCCACCCACCACTGCTCCTCCCTGGAGCAGAAATAGCCAGAAATAGCAGCTTCCAGAGAAGCCTAGATGCCTGGGGTTGGGGGTGGGAACTCAGTCAAGTCTAATGGTGGCTTCTGCAGTGGCTGGCGCAGGCCAAGCAGTTCACCCCAGGATCCCTGGCGATGACTCACCCATGGTGGAGGGTGGGCAAGGAAGATCTCAGCTTCCCTCAAAGTCACAGCCCCAGACCAGGAAGCCAACCTCACTGTTCCCCAGGGTGCCTCTCTCCAGGGCCCATTCGAGAAGAAGAGGGGTCAGACACTAACAAGTGTTGGCAAAGATGTGAGGACATTAGAACCCTCAGGCACTGCTGGTAGGAATGTAAAATGGTATAGCTGCTTTGGAAAACAATCTGGTGGTTCCTCCAGAAGTAACTATAAAGGACCATATCACCCAGCAGTTCTACTCCTAGGTATATACCCAAGAAGAATGAACACATATGTCCACACAAAAATTGTAAATGTTAATCATAG
Organism: Anoura caudifer; assembly: GCA_004027475.1. Classification (NCBI taxonomy): domain Eukaryota; kingdom Metazoa; phylum Chordata; class Mammalia; order Chiroptera; family Phyllostomidae; genus Anoura; species Anoura caudifer. Next base: position 490,363 of record PVKU01000425.1, on the reverse strand, counting down.
CATTCCTTATAAAAGCCCCAAAGTGGAAACAAGCCAAATGTGCATCAGTGAATAAATGAATAAATAAAATGTGTTATAGTCACACAGTGGAATATTACTCAGCCATAAAAAAGGGGTGAAGTACAGGCTACACCATAAATGAGCCTTGAAAACATTACGCTAAGTGAAAGAAGCCATGTGCAAAAGGTCACACATTGTATGACTTCACTGATATGAAATGTCGAGAACAGACAAATCCGTAAAGATAGAAGGTAGATTAGTGGTTGTTCGGAGCTGAGAGGAGGGGAATAGGAGGGGCTGTTAATGAGTACAGAGTTTCCTTTGGGAGTGATAGACATGTTCTGGAATTAGATAGTAATAATGATTATACAACCCTGTGACCACACTGAAGACCACAAACTGTACACTTTCAAGGGGTGAATTTGGTGGTATGTGAATTGTACCTCAATTTTTAAAGAAGAGTCAGGAGCTCCAAGCTGAGCCTCGAGCATCTTACTGGGAGCTCATTCCTCGGCCAGCCTGGGAGTGTGTGAGGTCCGCACAGCACCCTGCCCTTCAATACTGTGACCCCAGCGCCTGGGACAGTAGCCGGGACACAGCAGGTACTCAATCATTACCGAATGGAAGGTGAGGGAAGAAGGCCACTGGCCACTTGGTCCCTCTGGGCCCTACGTGACCTGGCCTCTGTCCACCTCCTCTGTCCACCTCTCCTGGCATTATCCCTCTTAATCACCACGGACACTTTCAGGACCACCCATGCATCACCCTCTCTCTTGTATCTCCGAGTCTTTTGGGTGCTGTCCTCTCTGCCTGCCCTTCTCTGTCTTCACTTTACCTGGTTAATTCTTACCTAGCTTCCAGGTCTTAGGTTAAATGTTCCTTCCTCTGTGAAGCCTCCCCCCACCCACCCAAGCTGCACCAGGCACCCTTGTGCACGTTCTATTCCCTCCCCGAGAACATCCAACCCTGTACTGTTGCTGTGTATGGGTGTGTCTGTGCAGGCTCTGGAGGGGTGGGAGGGTAGGAACCTCTACTGTGACATAGTTCGGGTCCCTGGTCAATATCTGATGACTAAAAGGGCCAAGAAAAGCCTGCCTGGCCTCTGCCCAAGTCCCAAAACTGGCCAGAGCAACCTTTCCCGGGCTTTCTCCACTCTGCCCTCTGGACAGCAAAGGGGCACTGACTTCTCCATCTCAGAGAGAATCTTCATCCCTTGCCTTATACAAAGAGACCAGTTTCTTTCTTAGCATCTCTGATACCCTCAGGACCATGAGGGTAAGATGGCCAAGGGCACACCTGGCAGGTAGCTATAACCTTCTCCTTTCCAGAACTTCCATGCCCATGACACGTGGCTGTGCTGAACAGGAGTCGTTGACCGAGACTGACATCAGCTACGCAGACACCTCTGCACACACGTAGCTTGTATCCAGCGTTAGGTACGCGCAGGAAAAGTACTCGCAGACCCTTCAGAATGCAAGCTCTACATGGGCAACGCTTGTCCGTCTTCTTGTTTAGGGAATCCAGCACCGAGAGCTACAGCTCAACAGATATTTGTGGAAAAATGAACAAAAATTTTTTTAATTTTTCTTCTAAGGAAACAAAAATAAACATACCGGGGAAATCTAATAAAGTACGTATGACATCTACATGAGAAAAACTACAAAACTCTGTTGGATGACATCAAAGAAAAGTTTTAAAACGGAGAGAAATTCCACGCTCACGGACAGGAAGACTCAGTATTGTCAAGATGTCAGTTCTTCCCCAATTGAGGCATAGGTCCCACGCAATCTCAGTCAAAATCTCAGCAAGTTATTTTATGAATACAGACAAACAGATTCTAAGGCGAGTACGCAAAGGTAAAGGACCCAGGATTGCCAACACGAAATCGAAGGAAACGCACCGAGTTGGAGGGCTGATGCCACCTGACTTCAAGACTCACTATCAAGCTGCAGCCGTGGAGCCAGTGCAATATTGGTGAAGGAATAGATGCACAGATCGATGGAACGGAACGGAGAGCCCAGAAACAGACCCTCGTAAACACAGCCAACTCCCCTCCATTGCTGGCAGGAATGCAACCGTTACAGCCACTTTGGGTGGTCTTACAAAACTAAACATGTGTTTTACCATACAATCCAGCAACTGCACTCCTTGTTATTTACTCAAAGGAGTTGAAAACTATGTCCATGCAAAAACCTGCCCGTGGATGACTGTATCAGCTTTACTCATAATCATCAAAACTTGGATGTAAGCAAGAAGTCCTTCAGTAGGTGAATGGATAAACCGTGGCACATCCAGACAACGAAATATTATTCAGCACTGAAAAGAAATGAGCCATAAAGCCATGGAAAGACATAGAAGAAACCTAAATGCATATTATTAAGTGAAAGAAGCCAATGTGAAAAGACTACACAATGCGTGATTCCAACTATATAAAATTCTGGAAAAAACGAAACTATGGAGACAGTAAAAGAATCATTGGTTGCCAGGAGCTGGGGCAGGAGGGATTGATGAATAGGTGGGCTCAGTGGACTTTCAGGGCAGTGAAAATGCTCCGAATGGTGCCCTAATGAAGAATGCACGTCATGAGACGTTTGTCCAAGCCCACAGCATGTGTAACACCGAGAGTGTTACGGTAATGTAAGCTATGGGCTTAGGGTGATCACGAGGTGGATAAATAGGGACAAATGCCCCACTCCAGTGGGGACTGTTGATAATGGGGCCGGCCATGCAAATGGGAGGCCAGGGCTGGAGAGAAAATCTCTGCACCTTCGCTCAACTTGGCTGTGAACCTACAGCTGTTTTAAAAGCATAAAGTCTAAACAAACACACAAATAGAAAGAAACCAGGGAAGCTTATTACAAAGTAAGCTTCAGATAATCTTCCAGAGAACTGCGCAGTCCTCCTGAAACACGTGAAGGAGGAGTCACTTCCTAATGTGGGGCGAACACTTAGGTACTAGATTTCCTCAAAGGGAAGGAGAACTGCAGTTAACTTATCTAATGTGGAAGAGGTGAGTGTGTATGGTTTCTCCACCAAAGCTGCACAGACCGTGTCTGTGTGCCCTTCCCCCTCTGCCTCTCCTCCCCTGCCCTTCCGTCAGGCTGCCCCCCATTAGCTGCCTTGTCTCACCCCCCCCACCACTCCCCACCTTTGTCGAGCAGCACTTTATCGCAGGGTCTCAAGGCTGTCGGTCCAGAAATACGACCCTGGAATGTCCCTATTCCTCTCGTGAATACATCAGACCTCTCCTGTGCCAGGCCCCTGTTCTTCACTAATTCTGCTTCCAGAATTCTCCCAGCACCTCTCCCTGCAGCTTCCGCAGGGACCCAGGAACCGGATCTCCCCTCTGCCCCACAGAGCCTGGCCGCCTGGGTACTCTCCAAGGTATCTGCACTTATCCCAATTCCTCTCTCCCCCCAAATGCCTGGCACTCCTCTTCCTGCATTCCTGTGGTTCCCTAACCTCATCTCTCTCACCTTATTTCTCTCGTCCTTCTTCTTTTTTTTTTCAAGCAGCCCAATTATCTCATGTCTTCGGGCAAGTCATAGGTAAAAATATTCCCAGCCCTCCAGACAGGAGCTGCCTACACATAAACACCTAAACGGCTTCCCAGACATCAGCACCATAGCTAACACGCACCGAGCATTCTCCGAGTGCCGCGGCTCGTCCCAGTTCATGCCCACAGCAGCCCTGAGACGTAGCCGCTGTTATCAGCCCTGTCCACAGACAGCATCTGTAGTTGGCTCAAGCTCCCTTAGCTAGTAAGTGTTGAGACTCGGTTCTCGTCGGGTGGGTTCCAGGCACAGCCAGTATTTTAGGCACAATTAGTGACAAGGGATTCTCGCTCCAATACAGCCAAGAATAAAATCTATTCCCATCGATACTTAGGCAGAGAAAACAAGTTGCCTGCGGGGTGGAAAATTCCTCCCACTCTCACCTGCCCACTCTGAACCTTCCGACTCGCTTCCCGGTCCCGCTCCGCTGTTTCGTAACCACCTCCCCCACCCCCTTGCCTGTCCGCCTAGTTCTCAGCATTCTCCTAAAGAGGCTGTGACTTGCTTCTCTCCCTCTTCACAATGCTGCCTGGGACGGGGCAAATCCCACTCCGGGTTCTGGTCGCTGAACCAAGGAGGCCAAACAAGATTTTTGAAAACTTTAAAGGTAATTACCCAAGAAATTGAAATCAGGATTTATACTTCCCCTGTCAATGGAAAAGATAAAACCAAGGAAACAAAGAATTCATTAAAGACACGAAATTTAAAAACCATTAACGGAGAAACATCAATGCCGCAAGCCATGAAGTAAGATGACCAAAAACCAAACCTCTGCCATAACAATGCATAAAATCATTTATCTCCCCTATAAGGTTGCCAAAAAGACAAAAAGAAATTCAATTATGTGTTGCATACCTGACATATATATCCCAACAAAATAGCAAGAGAGATTAAAAATAAAGGAATGCTCACACACACACAAAAAACAAGCAAATGCAAACACACACAAACATGGGGCAGCAACCTTATTTCTGTGATGCAGAAGGGAACTCAGGGCAGAAAGGGAGGAAATCAACTTTAGGTTGATTTTTAAAAGACACTTCAAAATGGAATTGCAAACAGAAAGCCGATCCGTGGTTACTTGGGGCTAACAGGAAGTCATTATCAGGGAGGAAATCTCACACATTTCATCATCAGTGAAGCAAAATTCAGGAAAACAAAAATTGCCAGTATAAGTCAATACTGCAATTTTTCCTAGTAACATTTAGCTCATATACACAGAAAAAAAAAAAAAAAAAGATCAGAGGGGAGACAAAGATTCATGGACAAGGGTGTTCACAGCCGTGTGGTTTATATGCATTGCTTATAATCAAGAAATACTGGCAACAGCCCAAATGTCTAAACCACAGGTGGCAAACACAAGGCCTGCCGGCTGAATCCTGCCCTCCACCTTGTTTCATCCTTGTTTCTACCCAGGGAGGGGGGCAGTGCCGGGCTCTTTGCCCCTAGTTAAGGAGTAGTTACATTTAGTCAGTCCTAAAATTACATTCGGCCCTTTGAAGGCAGCCGCGAGGCTGATGTGGCCGCCAGTGGAAATGAGTTTGACACCTTGGCAATGGGGGGCTGATTAGATGAATTATGGAACATCCAAATAATGAACATTCTGCAGATGGTATCGCTGAGGGATTTTTAATGACATGGGGAAATGCCTGATAGATAATGTAGGATGGAAAAACAAGAAATAAAACTATACATTCAATGCCATCTCACTTGGAAAGGAAACATTCGTTCCACGCGCACAGGTACTTCTCGTTGGAAAAAGTGAAGCTATTGACTGTGGTTATCAGTAATTTTTATTTTATAGTTGCCAGAATTTTCCAAACATTTAAAACTATGGATGTATTACTTTCATAATCACAATTTTCCAAGTTCACTGAAAAACAAAAACCGGCCACGGAATGAGAGCTGTGAGGTGTGAACTGTACTTCTGCTGAGATTCTAGGGCAGGAGTGAGCGCTCAGGCCGCCTGCGACCGCAAGGGAAATGCTGAGGCTACGATTCCGTGTTGGGCAGGCAGTTGAAAAACACAACAATAACCCCTTTGTGTGCATCGTGCAAGGGCTGGCGAACTGTATAGTCTAACGGCCAAATCTTGCAACTTTGAACTGCTTCCAAGGATAGTGTCCATATGTATAGTTTTAATGGTTGGAGGGAAAAAATCAGAAGAGAATAACATTTCATCCTGGCCAGGTGGCTTGGTTGTCTGCAGCGCTGTCCCATCCTGTACACCAAAAGGTTGTGGGTTTGATTCTCAGCCATTTCTATCCCCAGCTGGGGCGCATATGGGAGGCAACCAACCCATGTTCCCCCTCATATTGATGTGTCTCTCTCTCCCTCCCCCCCTCCCCCTCTCTCTCTCTCTCACCAAAATCAATAAACATATCTTCAGGTGAGGATTAAAAAAATGAAAGAATAATATTTCGTGACACCTGAAAATCATATGGAAGTCCACTACCAGTGTCCGTAAGTGGAGTTTTAAAGGGAACACACACTTGTTTGTTCCCGTACCGCCCGTGGCTGCTCTCTCTGCCGTGACGGAGTCGGTGCGGCCCCCACGGCCCATGGTTACTTCTTGCCTGGCCCTTCACAGCAACAGTGTGCCGGTTCCTGGTGCAGCCCTTCGTGGCTAACAACGTGTGTGAAAATCCACCATCATTTCGCTCTCACAAAAAAAGTCTACAGGTCCCAGGTAGCAGGGGAATCAATACCTGTATGTTCAAGGTGGAGCCTGAGGTTGTGGCCAGGAGGGGCACGAGCAGATTGGGCTCAATTTCTTTACCTGCCAAGGACTGAAGGGGCCACAACCCCCACCCAAGAGCCTGCGATGGCTCCCTTTTCTCCCCACCATCTTACCGCAACCCCCCAACTCAGCCACCTTTCCTTCCAAAAGCAGTCACATTTCCTGTCAAGAGCGTGACCTTCTGCAACCTGTATGGTGAAGGCCACAGCCACAAACAGGATGGTATTTTTATCGTTTTTGTCTAGCTCCTGTTTCCTGTTTATTGGGTGGGGGGGGTGATATTTGCTGGTATTTAGTTTTGTCATTTCTGACACAGACTCAGCTCCCTTGTTGCACCGGAACAGAGACAATAATCTCAAAGCAGAGGCTGGCTGCCACCAGGCCACCTGCCCCAGGGCCCCTGGATCTTTGCACCCTCCCCTCCTGCTGCACCACTTCGCGTGACAGCAAGATACCCATGCTCTGCCTGCTCAGAAGCAGAAACCACGGAGGCTGGGTGGGCAGAGAGGAAATGCAGCATTTCTACTGCACGAAATGGAAAAATCCACTGGCTGGGCTGGGAGGAGGAGCAAGTTGCAGGCTTTGCAGAGCTTCTGGAACCCAGTGTTCTTAGCAGGGCCCGGCCGGGAGGGCGAGGGAAGCTGCTGGGGACGGAGCTCAGAGTTGGAAAGCCTTTGCTGGGAATGTCTTCAGTCCAGGGACTAAAGCATCGTTTGCGGATGCTCCCAGCAATGGATGAAAATGCACTGCCCTCCACTCTCCTGTCCCCAGCGCTCAGCTGGACGTGGGAGCAAGAGTAGCTACCTCAGCGTCTAACAAGCCCATGACAGAAAGAGCTCACATTTATGGAGCACTTAACTGCAGGCCCAGCACCATGCAGGAACCGTCTCCCCGCAACAGCCCCGGACAGGAGGGAGGTGGCCTCTTCGATAGCTCCTAGTTTACAAATGGGGACAACACGTGGCAAATTTCATTAATTTTCCCCAAACTACCCTGGTAAGAGGCTCCAGTAGCCCCACACTTGCACTCCATGCTTGCTCCACCATGATGATTTCAGTGCACATCTCAGAGCTCAACCTGAGCCCAGGTGTTAGAGCTAAGGACCCACAGCCTGGAGACTTCCCATCCCCTGATGCACCAGCCTGACCTTTGCTCCAAACACTCCCACCGTGGAGAGAGGCCACCAAAACATACCACTGGGGGACAGGCAATCTACCTAAGCACTGCACCTGGCACAAAAACACAGGTGTGATGGATAAGAATTCAGACCCCACCATTCCCCAGTGATCTGATCTCAGGTACAGCATCTCCTCTCCCTGAGCCTCAGTTTCCCTTATCTGTAAAAGAGGAGTTACAAACTCAAGATTATCTAAGAGGAAGAGTCTAGAAAGCCTCCCCACTACCCCAGTCAGTGGAATTTCCATTAACCAGAGAAATTCTTCGCTGAATCCTACAGCTGACTAAGGGTTTCTGTTTCCACCCGCAGTGCTGAAAGCATGTCAGTTATCACTCAGGTCTCTTTCTTGTTCTGGGGGCATTGCCCAGGCTTCCGTACTGCATGAGGATGGGACCGGGTCTTGAGGCAGCCTCCTGAGTTAAGTGTACCCCTCCTGAGTTAAGTGTACCCCTGACCTGGCGGAAGAGAAGTGGAGAGGAGACAGCAATTCCCTGTCCCCAGGAGCCACGTAGGGTTTTCTAAGCCACAGACCTGAATGTGCTTCTCTCCTGCTCAGAAACCTCTCATGGCTCCCCATTGCCTTCCCACTGTTCACAAGCTCACCCAGTGATTCTCACAGTGTGGTCCCAGCAACAGTAGCATCACCTGAGAGCTTGGAAGCACATGTCCAGTGGCTCTACCCTAGACCTACAGAATCAGGAACTCTGGGGGAGCACCCAGGAATCTGTGGTTTAACGAGCCCTCCCGGTGATTCTGAGGCTCCAGCCTCTTCTTTTCTCACTGAGGCTCCTGTGCTCCAGAAACATCCAACCTCTCTCCCTCCTTTCCCTCCTCCACAAATATTCGCCGGGCACCAACTCCATACCCGGTGCAGCACGCAGCACTGAACGAGACACACCTGCTCTGCCCTCCTCAAACCTGCAATCTGCCCCCTTTGGTCTGAAATATTCTTCCCTTGTTCAAAGGGAAACCCCTGCCCAGCCCGAACAGTGGGCAGAAAACATTCCACAGACACGAGATGAACATTAAAGGAGCAAACAGATACATGACTGAACCACCACCTCAATGACGTCTCCCTTGACCCTGAATTAACTTGTCCTCAGCAGGCAGGGAGCCCCTCAACCAGAGCACCTGTCACCCTTCACAGTGGCCTTGAGCAATGTGGGGCTGTGGAGCCCTTGAAATGTGCATAATCTGGCCTGAGATGTGCTGTGAGTGTACTTTGAAGATTTAGCACCAAAAAAAGACAACAATGGTTCAGCCCTGGCTGGTATGGCTCAGTGGGTTGAGTGCTGGTCTGCAAACCAAAGGGTTGCGGGTTTGATTCCCAGTCAGGGCACCAGGGCACGTGCCTGGGTTTTGGGCCAGGTCCCCAGTAGGGGGCATGCCAGAGGCAACCACGCATTGCTATTTCTCTCCCTCTTTCTTTCTCCCCCCTCTCTAAAATTAAATAAATAAAACCTTTTTTTTAAAACATGGTTCAATTTTTTTGTACTGATGACATGTTGCAAGAATATATTGAGTTAAAGAAAATATATTTATACTAATTAATTTCATCTGTTTCTTTTCTACTTCAATACAGTTACTATACATTTTTTAATTAAATATGTGGTTTATGTTTTATTTCTATTGATCAACACTGAGCTAGTTTGTAAATATTTAGTCACATGACTGTGGGCACAGCTCTGAGTTCTGTGAGGGCATTTCAGTCTATTTCCTTCCTTCCTTCCTGCCTTCCTTCCTTCCTTCCTCCCTCCCTTCTTTCTTTCCTTCTTGGATGTCTTCCCTTCTCCTCTCTCCCACAAACATTTACTGGATATCTGCTCTTGTACACAGCACCCACCCCCTGCCATGGAGCTTGGCACAGTGTAGGTGTCAATACTTTTTGCTGAATGAATAAACTAACACTCAGAATGCAGACTGATCCAGAGGTGACCCAAGGCAGTTCCCCTCCCATTTAATCCCCCACCTGTTTGTGTGGGTGTAGTTTTCCCATTTCGTTTCAAAAGGAACCAAATTCCAAAGATGTGCTTATGTAACTCAGGGCTGGGGTCAGTTTTCCTCATGCCTACGGAGCTCAGGTGCACGCAGGTCCTAGGGCCAGGACTCTGTGTGCAGGACAGTTTGTTCTCAAAGCTCCGGGAGGCTGGCTAGAGTGTGGATCTGGACTTGGAGCTTTAGCGCCAAGTTTTCCAGTGAGGGGAGGGCACCAGGCTGAACCAGGCACTGTCCCCCACTCCATCCCTCAGGGGCCTGAAAGGGTGAGGGTGCACGTGGGTGAGACTCAGGCTCCCCAGCCTGCAGGGCCTGGGCAAGGGTCACTGTGGGTACTGCAGGCCTGTGTCCTGGAATATCAGACTCAGCTGCTCCTGACTACATCCTCCCCATCCCAGCCCTTCAGTGTGAGAGGCTGCAAGGCACTGGGATGAGCCACAATATCTTGGATGAACTGCCTCTTGGAGCTGGGAAGGCAGCAAGAAGGCTGGTATGATGTGTGGCCTCCCCATCCCAGGCCCATTCAAAGCTAACACAAGGTTTGGTCCCCCGTACCACCTCCCACCAGCAGTAACATCCTTCATCCCTTTCCAATGATTTCACACCCTTCCCAATTAGCACTGGAGGCTTTCCCTGTCCCAGGGCCCTTGCTTATGCTATTATTTCTGCCTAGAATCCTGTCCTGTAGCCCAACCTCCTTGATCTTTCCACGTGCCTGGCTCCTTCTCATCCTTTAGGGCTCCTACGGTCACCTTCTCAGAAAGAACTTCCGTGAATGACCTCCCGAAGCACAACACAAGCCTTGTGTCCCCTATCAAAGCACCTTGTCTGTTCCTTCCTGGCCAGGGATTTGGGGGTAGGGAGGAGGAAGCAAGCTGTCACTTTTGCATTAAAGAATCTTTTTTTTAATCCTCACCCAAGGGCATTTTTTTGCATTGCTTTTAGAGAAGGGGAAAGGGACAGAGAGAGAGAGAGAGAGAAACATCCATGTGAGGAAGAAACATCGTTATTTGCCTTCTTGTCAGTGCCCCAACTGGGATATGCGCCCTGGCCAGGGAGCGCACCTGCAAACCTGGATGTGTGCCCTGAAGAGAATTGAACCCCGCACCCTTTTAGTCTACAGGGTGACACTCCAACCAACTGATCCACACCAGCCAGGGCTGCCTTAAGGAATCTTATCCCCCCCCTTTAATACACTCCATGGGCCACGACACTACTTTTTAGGCACTCAAACCACACACTTCAAATATCCTCATTTATAAACTGAACGAAAGAAGCCTCACACACAGGAAGTCATGCTGTGCATGATTTCCTAGAACAAGCAAGACTGACTACACTTCGCACCCACTAGGGTGGCTATAATCAAAAAGCAGACAATAACAAGTGTTGGCGAGGATGTGGAGAAACTGGGGCCCTCAAACGTTGAAAAATGGCACAGCTGCTGAAGAAAATGGTCTGGCAGTTCCCCAAAAAGTTAAACATAGGATTACCGTATGACCCAGCAGTTCCACACCTAGGTAATCGGAAAATAATAATAAGTATCTATTCCCCAAAATAATTGGAAACGGGAGCTCAAACAAATATACACACACTCATGTTCACAACAACACTGTAACAGCACTATGCACAACAGCTGAAAACTAGCCAAAGGGTGGAAAGAACCCCGGTGTGCCCATAGGTTTGGCCATAAAACGGAAGGAAGTCCTGGTCCAGGCTACAGCTGGGAGGAACCTTGAAAAGATTATGCTAAGTGAAAGAGCCAGAGTCAACACATTGCCTGTTATAGGACTCCGTTTGCATAAAATGCCCAAAATAGGTAAGCCCATAGAGACGAAAAGCAGATTTGCAGTTGCCAGAGGCTGGAGGAAGGAGCGACTGCTAATGCGTACAGGGTTTCCTTTTCGGGTGATAGACATCTTGCGGAACTAGACAGAGATGGTGGTTGTACTTAATGCCACTGACGTGCTTACTTTAAAATGGTTAGTTTTATGTCATGTGAATTTCACCTCAAAAAAACAGCCCTAACCTGTAAGTGGTTAAAAACAAAAATACATCAGAATAGTTCTCACCTGGGAGGGAGGCAACTGGAAGGCTGACTGGATGGGCATGAGGGAACTTTCTAGAATGATGGTAATGTTCTAGATCATTGCTGCCCAATAGAAATATAATGTGGGCCACAGACATAATTTTAAATTTTCAGGTAGCAAAATTAAAAAAGAAACAGGTGGAATTTTAAGAATATAGCTTATTTAACCCACTATATCCAAAATACCATCAGTTCAACATGTCATCAATATTTTTAAATTCTATGTCTTGACTGCAGTGGAGGTCACATGAATCTACAGCTGAGGTTTAAAAAATTGCTTAGAGTTGAATACACACACACACAAGAGCGTGAAAACGGGCCATGTCTGAGAGAGGCTGGTGAACTACAGCAACGTCAATTTCCTGGTTGTGAAATTATTGTATTTTATTGTATTATAATACACTGGGCTATACTGGGCTAAGGGTAAACAGGTTCTATTCTTTTTTAATCTACATATGAATCTAAAATTATGTCAAAATAAAAAGGCATGAGTTCACTCACTTGGGCAGGGCCTCAGACCCCTGAGAAGTGGTATGGATGTGTGGCCATTTACATGGGCTGTACCAGGCAGGTATTCTGGGCTGAGCCGAACGTGGCCAACCCTTGCCTCGGTGGGGGTCACAGGGATGCACATGGATGGGACCAAGACTTGAGGACACACTGCAGGGACCTGGCCCAGTCAGGGGCTCAGCACGACCCCAAGGCTGCAACGCTAGGGCTGAACACCAAAGAATAATGATAGCTGATCGCTGACATGTTTTGGAACCTTCCTCTGTGCTAAGGAAAGCCTTCATCTAATCCTCGGTACAACCTTTTTAAGTCGGTGCCTTATATTTATTTAACCAAAAGAGAAACTGAGGCACAGAAAAGGTGGAGCGATTTGCCCAAGGTCACCCCATAAGCAGTGGAGCCAGAGTTTGAGCCCAGATGTCTTGCTCCAGAGCCTCAGGTCTGACCCATGCACTTTGGCGAGCCCAGGGCTGGACTGTACAGGAAGCTGGTCCCCTGGGCCTGGTGGATCTTTAACTACATCTGTCCCCTGGGAGCACTCCCGGTTGTCCCTGTCAGCACCGGGCTGGATCTGGAGCCGTAATGTGCTGACGAGGCCGGATCAGCCTCCGAGCACCGTGCCCTCTGCCCACCACTGCAGGGGGTGAACCTTAGGGCAGGCCGAGGCCTGTGCGTGTGTGCGCATGTCCCACAGGGCCCAGCCTTGTCCTCTTTTAAGTCCCTGTTAAAAACAGCAGTTTCTCCAGCAAGTGATGAACAAATAAACAAAATGTGGTATATCCATTCAATGACTATTAGCCAAACATAAAATGCATGCTACATGAATGAACTTGAACATATTTTAGTAAGTGAATGAAGTCAAATGCGAAAGGTCACATATATGATGCATTTACATGAAATGTCCAGAACAGACTAATCCATACAGCCAAAAAAAAGGTTTGTGTTTCCCAGAGGCAGGGCAGGGAAGAAACTGGGGAGTCACTGCTCGTGGGTATCGGGGTTCCTTTTGAACCATGAAAATGTGCTGGAACTAGGTAGAGGTGATGGTTACAGAACATCATGAAGGTACCAAATGCCACTGAAAAGTATGCTTTAAAATGGTTAATTTTACATTATGTGAGTTTCACATCAGTTTTTAAAAAAAACACAGTAGTTTCCAGACTGGGCGACGATTTAACTCCACAGCTTATGCCCCAATTCCTGACATACCTGGATTGGGAGGCCGACCCTCTACCCCAGGCTGCCCCCTGCACGCCCCGCGGTGTCCTCTCTGGGAAAAACACATGCTTTGCCTCCCACCCTGGACGTCCACACAGTGAGGGGCAGCAAGCAGCCCTCCCCTGTGCCAGGCTCCGTTCGAGAAGCTAGACACATCAGGAATACTGGTGAGACACTACCAGCGCCTATGGGACACCCTCTAAGTGCAAAGTGCCTTGTATGTCATCCTGGGATACTGGGGACACTCAGCAACCCTGGGATACGTCCTACAGAACCCACAGTTTGCAGACAAGGGAAAGAGGCTCAGAGAGATCAAGTTCACTGCTGAAGTTCGCCTAGCCAGGAAGTGGCAGAACCCACGGGTGCTCCTCTTTCTGCTGCTGACAGAGGTCAGCATACCCAGATCTGGGAGTTCCTCAGTTCCCCAGGGGCCCGCAGCCTGTGTGACCACTCTCCCTCCAAAACCACGAGCAGGACTCAAACATCCCACTGCCCAGGCTTTTGAAACACAGCGGATGAGCGCTGCCTTCAAAACAGAGCCAGGCTCTGCAGGGCCAGCTGAGGTTGCACCAGAAGCCAGGAGACCTGGAGGTAAGAATCCAGACACTGCGTTCCAGCTGTGTGAAGTATGAACTTTGGGCAAGCGACAATCTCTCTGAGCCTGGGTGTCCTCATCTGTGAAGTCAAGCCCACATTGCAGAGCTTCGGTACAGTGTGATACATACAAAGGATGTAACGAAGTGCAGGGCGTGAGGCAGGTGCCCCAGAGAAGCCAGAGCTCTGTGTCATAGCTCCCAGCTGGGACAGGGCAGGGTGCAGGCTGAGAACCCAGGGGGGCAGAGTGTGCTGCAGCGAGCCCCCCTGCTCCTCTCCTTCCTGTCTCCTCACACCCCAGGCCTGCGGGTTCTCTCATCCTTGGCACGTTCGAGCCAGGGGTTTCCTGGAGTTTCGACAAGGGTAGGATTTGTTTCACGCTCCAAAACAGAAACTCAGGCCATTCCGAAATCCAGCCTGGCTGAGGGGACAGAGCCCGAGGGACAGACAGCCCTATGGGACAGGGGCCGAGGCCACCGTCAGGATTTCAGGCCAACCCAGCCCATTTAATGGTGTTTTCCCAGCCAGAAGGAGGCCATGCTAATTAAACGGAACATGCCTGTCTGCACACCAATTTCTGCAGCTCCAAGTCTGAGAGGGGCCAGAAGCTCCCAAACTAGGTCAGAGCTTCCTATCTTCCTCTCAGAGCTCGGCTCAGTGCTGGGCCATCCAGGTCCCACACTGCCCCACCCTGATGCCTGGGTTTGGGTCACCAACCAAGATCGTTCTCTCCAACTGCCCAGCCCACCTCAGTAGGCATTGCAGCCCTTTCTGAAGACACTGGTCCCACGGCTACCCCATAGGCCAGGCTCAGAGGTCCAGGCAAGCTGGAAGTCACACCTGGTGGGGGCGGCAAATGGAGAAGGCATGGCCATGTATCCAAGTCAAGGCCTCTGGAGCTGGGGCCTTCATCATTGAGAACAGAAGGAAGGAGCCCCGGACAAAGTCTAAATAGAAGGCCAAAGTGGCAACTTGGGAGCTAAAGATTGCCAGCTAGAAGGCCCAGGCCGAGTGGCAGAGCTCAGACAATAACAGCCATCCTTAGCCACGGCCCAGATACAGGCCAGAGATACCCTAACAGTAATAAAAGTTTCTGCTTAGGAGAGGCTTACTGCGAGCCAGGAAATGTGCCCAAGCACCTTACATGTATTTCCTGATTGAAACCTAGTGGCATCCTGACAGTGTCCCCATCTCGCAGGCAGTGAAACTGAGGCTCAGAGGGATGAAGTGACTTGCCCAAGGCCACAGCAGAGTCAGGGTTGAGGCCCAAGCTGACCCCGAGTCCTTGCTCTCCACCATTTGCTAACCCACCTCTTCCCTCACAGGGAAATCTCACAGTGCACCCTCAGCGGCTGACTGTCATCAAGCCTTGGATTCTGATGTGACTCCAAATCCTGTGGGCGTGGTGAGCTCCCTGGAGACAGTGCTTAATGCGGTCACTCTGTAGGAGCACCCAAGGCCCAGTGGGGCTGCAGTGAGGGTGCAACCAAAAATAATAAAAGGAGGAGTGAGGCCCCCAGGAGGGCTCGGAGGGCTTGTAAATCCAAGGAAGGCAGCTGAAGCTGGAGGGCAACCTGAGACCCCCGCGGGCAAGCCCCCATTCCGCTGAGGGGGGTTTGCAAGCTGAGGATACAGCTGGCTCCGTGTGGACAGCTGGGTGACTTTAAGAGGCTGTAGGTGTTGGGGGTGAGAATGAAAGTGAGAACTGAGAGAGAAGGCTGGAGAGTGGGGAAGAGAAACCTGAGAAGTATAATGGGGCGCTCTGAGTCTCCCCTCAAAACCATCTGTACAATCTGCATGTCTTCCCACTGAGAAAGCACAAAGGAAAAAAGCAGGGACAGTGAGAGCCCCTGGCACTGCTCCAGGGCCACAGCCCACCCTCCTGTGACCCCTCCCCTCTGTGGTGCACACAGTCTGTCTGACCTCTGATTGCTGCCAAGGGGGGCGATTGGGGCACAAGCCAGAATGTCTGAGTTGAGTTCCCAAGGCTGCCACTAACTAGCTGTGTGACTTTGGGCAAGTTACTTTACCTCTCTGTGCCTCTGTTTCTACAACTGCAGAAGCGAGGTAATAACTGCCTCTCACTGTGTTCTTATGAGGATTCCATGGGTGAATATTTACAAATCACTTTATGTTTCTGGCACATTACAAGTGCTATTTTCTTTCTCTCCCTAACTTTTCATTTTTTAAAAAATATTTTATTTATCTATTTTTAGAAAGAGGGGAAGGGAGGGAGAGAGGGAGAAAAACATCTATGTCAGAGAGAAACATCGATCAGTTGCCTCTCGTATGTGCTCTGACAGGGGATGGAACCTGCAACCCAGGAACATGCCCTGGCCGGAAATTGAACCAGCAACCTTTCGCTTTGTGGGATGATGCCCAACGAATTGAGCCACATCAGTCATGGCCCCACCCTTTCATTTATAAATAGCTTTACTGAGGTATAATTCATATTTCACATAACCTACCTATTTAAAAGGTGCAATTCATAAGCCTTTTGTAAAGTGTACCTACAGAGTTGTACAACCATCACCACAATTAATCTTGGGACACTCTGTCACCCCCAAACAATCCCCATACCTGTTAGCAGCCACCCTCATTCCCTACTCCCACCCCCAGTCCTAGGTAACCACCCATTTACTTTCCATCTCTATGGATGTGCCAATTACGGCCATTTCACACAAATGGGATCATACCATGTGTGACTTGTTGTGTCTGACACCTTCCAGTTAGCATATTTCCAAGGCTCGCCCGTCCATGCTGTAGCATGTCAGTATCTCATCGCTTTTTCTGGCAGAAGATTCCACTGAAGGATACGCCACACTTTGTTTATCCATTTGTCAGCTGATGGATGGACGCTTGGGTTGTTTCCGCTTGGGGGCTCGTGTAAATAATGCGGCTGTGAACATTCAGGCGCAAGGATTTGTGTGGACATATGCTTTCGTTTCTCTTGGGCGCATGCCTAGGAAGCATGCCTACATGCTTCTTCTTTATGTAAGTTTTTGTTAAATAAAACATCCTCCTCTCATCTGGTACCCACCCAGCAGAAAAGATGGGAAATAACTTTCTTGAGCAACTTACTCTAAGCCAATTACTGTTCTAGGTTTGCTTACATACACAACTTCAATTAATTTTCACAAGTTCGTTGAGGTGGCTATTATTGTTACAGCTGCCATTTAGATGGAAAACCTGAGGTGCCAACAAGAAAAGCAACGCCCCAGGGCCACCCAGCTAATGTGCAGAGAAGTCAGAACATGAACCTGAAAGGGGCCTGTCTTTCCATCATCTATGCTAGAGTCAAAGGGAACAGGGGACCTGGGCCGGGGAAGTGGGAGGGGAACCAGCGCCGTGGGGCCCGTGCTCCTGCATGGAGGGCAACCTGTCAACAGGGCCTCCGGGTCCAGGCAGAATGAAGCCAGCCAAGCTCATGCTTTACAGACGAGAGGGGAAGTAAGAGGCGCATCGGGTCTCTGTGGTCAGAACAGGGTTCTCTCAACAGCAGGAAGTTGTCTGGGAACTTCTCCATTTCCACACATTTTGCGTTCTGTGCTGTGGTTTGTGAGAAAAAGACAGGGAACTCACATCCAGGAGACTCCTCATGGGTGTGCCTTTCAGGGTTTAGGAGGCTCAGTCCTCAGCCAAGAGAGCCCAGAAACGCTCTCTGCTTCCCAACTCAGAGCCAAGGTCATCTCCAAGCCCCAGGGCACCAAAGACAGCACACAGTATCTGTTGACTGGGAAGCCAGCTCCTTCCCAGCCACCAGACATTTCATGCCCACCACCTGCGCACCTTCTTTTGAACATCAGAACTGGGACAGGCAGGGGGCTAGGTGAGCCAAGAAGCAGAGCAGACTCAGACAGGCTCCAAAGGCCACATCTCAGGGAACCGGGAGGAGGGGAAGGCTGGTGGGAGGAGGGGGAGGAGACACCAGGGGCTCCCAGACCCCTTGCTCTGCCGCTCCGCTCTGTGGGTGGGCCGACGCTGCCCTCTGGCCGCTCACACCCTCCTGAGCACGTTCTCCACCAAACACACCCTCATTACTCAAACACTTGCTTCTTCCTCCCTGACCCAGCTGAGGCCCTTCGGGCCTCTCAGGGTCACCAACCTCACCCAACACACTAACGTGGGAGTTTTCTGGACAAAGGGTCAGGCAGTGATTTCATTTCTGGGTCACACGGGCTCCTCACTTTACCTCTAGGTACCCGCTATGATCTTCATATACACATTTCCCCAATAAACCAGGTTCAGTCCTTTCCTTTCCTGGCCTCCAGAAAGTTTTCAAAGATCAAGATTCTTTCCCAAAAAATGATACATCCTGAGTCTGCTAGGATCTGGGGACTCCAGAGCTCTTCCAGTCGTCGGTCAACCTTCCTTCACCATGCCCCGCCCTTGGGAATAACCCCCTAGCCTCAGGCAGCCAATGGGGAGGATCCCTGCCAGCTGCTCCAACACTGCAGAGAAGCCCAGAAGCATCAAAGATGCCATCGCCCTAGCCTGACAACAGAAAGTGCCTGCTATGGACTGCACTGTGCCCCCCTCAAATTCCTATGGTGAAGCCCTACCCCTCAATGTGATCGTATGTACAGATGACGCTGTTAGTTAGGTTAGATTAGGTGGGTCCTCATGATGGAGTGAGTGTCCTTATAAGAAGAGAAACCAGAGAATTGGCTCTTGCTCCCGTTTGCATGCGCGCTCTCTCTCTCTCTTTCTCTCTCCCTGTCATATGAGAATATAGACAGAAGGCAGCCAGGAGGAGGGTTCTCACCGGAAACTGACCATGCTACATGTTTAGCCTCTAGAACTATAAGAAAATAAATTCTTGTTGCTTAAGCCACCCAGTCTACGGTACTTTGTTCTGGTAGCCCACGATAACTAAGACGGTGCCCTCATGGCCTTGCTGAGGTCCCCAAGCCACAGCCACCAGAACATACTTATGGGCTCACTTGACTTGGGGGATTTGGGCCCCCATCAGCTATGCTCTGAGTGACACCTGGGTCAATGCAATGACAGTCACCGAGTGCCGTGAGTCAGAAGCTGTTTATTAGCCAGAGCACAGCAAGACCCGAATACGTTTGCCAGAAACGGAGTTATAAGAAATCTACAGAGTTGTGTGGGCTTTGTGAATATATTTTCAACTGCAAAGACAAAGACGGTGTATATGACATGTCCCCAAACCTACCTACTAAGCTATTTGTATAATAGCCAACCCCCTTCATTAATTAGAGCTTAACCTTAAGTTTCTTCAAGTATGAAAAATAATTTTACTAACCATGATCCTCCTGGGGTGAATGGCTTCTCTGGGATCCAGCAGCTTATGAAATAAGGTATCATGTGACATATGACAATGTGATTGCATTACTTTCACAAAATAAGAACAGTCAGGTTCTAAAGGGCCCAAGTGTTCATCTTTTTTGAACTAAAAAAAAAAAAAAACATTTTTCCAAAGCCTGAAATTGTTGCCATATAATGTTTTCCAAGCACTTAGTATCAGAAAATACTTCTGAAAATGTCAGCTGGGCATGACCCTTGACATAGCATCCATCCCAAGGCGTGCCAAAAAGTACAGAAGAGAGAACGAAAAACTTCCCAAAGAAAGAGACTTCTCTTGCTGCCTCCTCCTATACGGATGATGGAAATTCACCATGGACTATAAATGTCTCAGTGCAATTGAGGTCTCACTGCCGTTGGTGGGTGCGCCTGGGGAAGCCTGGTTCCAAATTGCAACTTTATCTGACAGACCTCCTTGGAAATGGGTCTGGAACACGGCTGCCAGGCAGCTGCACCCACCCACAGGTGGGGGCCATGGGCACTTGGCTTGTTTCTTGGGCTCCTTCCACAAGCAGGACATGCTACCTGAGCCCACGCTCCCAGCCCAGACCTTGCTAAATGCTGTTCAATTGCAAATGGGAGGACTGGGTATATGAAAAGGGGAAAATGTTCCAGAGGAATCCATGACTGCGGCAGAAGGCTTAGAGTACAGGTTCTGAAGTCAGCCAGTCTGGGCTCTGTCTCTGCCCCAGGAAAGTGACCAGGACTTTCTGAGCCTTATCCACCTGTAAAAGAGGGCTTCCAATAGTTCTTATTTCATAGAGTTGTGAAGAGGATGCAGTGAAATAATGCATGGCAAGGCTTTTAGCATGGTGTCTGGCATTTAAGTGTCCGTGAAAACTGGTAGAGAGAATGATGAAGGTGATGATGGGGCAACGGGGGACTCAGATGCAGGGTATGCTAGGACTCCTGGCAGAAACCCCGCCCATCATTCAAGGGGCTGAGAGAAGAAATAGCCCCTCCCTAAAAAGAAAACACTCACCCAGCTACATTGCACCCACCCACTACTACCACAACCTCAGCCGTAACCCCAGAGAGCTGCCTCCCCCCAACTGGCTTCCAACAGCCCAGATTCCAGCTAACTGATAGAGACTTAGACTGAGTTTGTCTCACAGCATTAAGACCTAAGAAAGTAAGCAATGCACATGACGGGAGCAGGGCAGAGTGGCCCCTGCTCCAGATCCGGGACTTTTCCGCTGTCCCACTGCAGTAAGTCCCTCCTTGTGCTTTACCTTCATTATCCAGTTATGGTTCCACTCTCCAGCTACTCTCTCATGGCCCAGCTTCTCCCTCTCTCTCTCTCCAGTTGCTTCCCCATCACTTTAGCTGCCCCTTCATTATCCAACTCCCTTTCGCCCATTCAGATGATCACTCATCACCCAGCTCTTCTGCCACTCCCCAGCTTCTCTCTCACCCTCATATTACCCAGAGGTATTATCTTTTAATTTAACACCAGTTTGGAACAATCAAGGGAATCTTGGCTTAAGATGGGACAAATCTGTGTGTGTGTGTATATATATATAAATGCAAGAAATTGTGTCTTCCTGAACCAAGCAGCTGATGTTTAGAGATGGAATGTTTCCTGCTAGTCATCTCTGAAGCCTGTGGTCTGGGCTACAGGGAGTGGGAAGGCAGAGGCCACGTGGTACCAGGCAGGCAACACTGCCAGGCAGAGCCAGGAGTCTCAACCACAGGGGCGGACCCTAGTGGGTCAGATGGCAGGACCCTGTAGCAGGTCTCCCAGCTCCACATGTGATGCTGAGACAAGAGCCTCCTACCTCTCATCAGGGCCCTGCTCCTAACCACCCCTGCAGTTCAAGATGCTGTCTCCCAAAAGCCGAGAGAGCTTCATTACGGATCTGATTCAATATAAGGAATCTCATCCCAAGCTTGCCAGAAAACAAGTTATTTTCAGCATCCGTGGGCAGCAAATGAAGAAGAAAGTCATGAGCTGGAAGGAATGACTATGTAGAAACCTAGCCATTCAGAGGAAGGCTGGCCACCATGTCTCCTTGACAAAGTGTTAGATGCTAAGTAACTTAGAACCTTTGTGAAATAATCTAGGGTGTTTTTTTAATAACAAGGGAACAGATCATATATTAACTCTGAAAGGTTAGAGAAAGCAATTTATAGAAGCTAATTACGGTCCCTCCAAAGAACTTTTATAATTATAGATGGGTTTTAACATTCAAATAGCTCAAGCCAAGCAACATGAATATCTGTGACTACCCTAAGAAATGATACAGGAAACCAAGAAATCCCAGGCACCTTCAGTTCTATGGTCTCAGTAACAGCCTGAAAGGGCTCTCTAACACAAGCAGTCTCTAAGTGCTACATTATGTGAGGTGGCCAAAGCCTTCCACTTCCCACTGGTTGACAATGAAAATTGCTATTAAAAAAAAAGTTTCAACTCTTTCATACTAAAGTGCAAATGACTACAATCAGAATACTTTTATGTGAATGACTGCTAGGAAGCTGACCCTGAGTAAACAAAGAAAGAGAAGATGAGGGTAACAAAGAAAGAGAAGATTATGGCAATGGGGGTGAGCAGAAGGATTAGAAAGGAAAATGAAGAGATGTTAACCTTGCCTCTGGCCCACTGAAACTGAGACTAATAGTAGATGATAGGAACTTGCCTATGTTCACTGTCCAGCCTTTATCTCTATGAATCCTCACAGCCATGCCCCTCCACTGTCACCCCACCCCCAACACACACAGTCATTATTCTCTCCACTTCACAGATGAGAAGTCTGGGCACAAAGAAATTAAATAACTCATCTAAGGTCACAAAATGGTGATTAAAATTTAGGTTTTTTTCTGAATCATGTTCCTAACTTCCAAGGTCTGTTACATTTCTTCAAAGGGCTCCACCAAGGGCCCCTTTCGATTCCATTTCTCCTCTGCCATCCGTGTTTTGGGAGATTCTATCTGTTGAGCACACTGCATTTCTGAACTAATAATTTGTTCCATCTGGCTGATGATTATTTTTCTGTTCTTGCTTCTGTTTCAACACTGATCCAGACTTTAACACCAATTACTGAGGGTTCACCCTAATATTATGAAATCACATAAATTTCTGTCATGGCTATGCAGCTAATAAGCAATAAAATTAAATAAGCATTAGCACCATTCCCTAATACTAAATTATGACTGCCATGGCTTTAGCATCAATGTTTTAGCAGCTAGTCACTTGGTTAGCATGCTCGACCCAGAGTCCAGGGTTCCCAGACAGAGAACTCCAGTAGCGGTGTTTGGTCCACCCAGGACATCCCAGATATTCCAGGATATCCACAGGCAATCATAGCGTTTGATCAACGTGACATGCCCAGTTATCACATTAGATTGCTAGAATTTTGATCCAGGTCAAAGGGTAGAGTGTGTGGTAGATTGTAACAATAATGGCTGCTGAAGAATCATGCCGTTCAGTACCCAGGTACTTATGTTGGCCATGCGACTTAGGCCAATGAGACGTCAGCAAATACGATGCAGGCAAGGACTTGATAAATACTTGTGCATTGGAGCTTGCCTTCTTGGAACCCTGAGGCCACCATGTTGGATGAAGCCCAAGATGCAAGACCACATGGAGAGAAAATCCCAGCCATCCCAGCTGAGACCAGACACTGGCTGACACTAGCTAACTGTAGCCTCATGAATGAGACCAGTCAGGACCAGCAGAACTACCTAAACAATTCAAAGAATCACTGAGCCAGGTAGCTCAGTTGGCTAGAGCATCATCCCAGTATGCCAGCGTTGCAGGTTCAATCCCCAGTCAGAGCATATGTAAGAATCAACCAATAAATGCTTTCTCTCTCTCCCCCCTCTATCTCTAAAATCAATAAATAAGGTTAAAAAAAGAACCATTGAGAAGTAAATTGTTGTTTTAAGCCACAAGGTGTTTCAGAGTGGTTTGTCATGCAACACTAGGCAACAGATACAGCACAATTCTTGATGATGACTCACCTGGAGAACTGCCACTACCACCTTTGTGGTGTCCAGGGAATTGGAGTCCTTAAGACAAAATGCTGTGTCCTAGGATTTCTCTTGGAGGACTGGGAACCACTGATTGGAGGCATCAAGGTTTGGGCTTCATTTAGCTTTTCCTATGTTAAATGACAAAGGTGCTATTTCCATCTCCCTGACCTGGTGGTTTCATGTTTTCCTTTCTTTGTGTTCACTTCTGCTCTGGACACATTTCCTCCATCAAATATAGGAGACAGAGGATGGGGCCGTAAAACTAGTTCTGTTTTATTGGCACAAACATGGGATGGGTGTGCTGGACAATGCAATACTCTGAGAGATTCTGGAGCATTCTGCTATTTGTCAAACCCCAGCCTTCCTCCACATGGTTGTTGGATGACTTTGGCTTTGGTGATTGTTGAGAGATTTAGGTATGTATTTAAAGCGCCTCTGAGTTTCTTTAACAGAAATAATGACCATTTTCTCACTCCATGAGAAAGGAAATACTGGTCCCTAGGAGCCAAGTAAGAATAAATCATGCTAGAAAAATCTCACCTATCTGAGAAGTGTCACTAGACTGAGAAATGTCAAATGTAGCAAATGCCTGGACTCCGGTGTGAGCATTTGGCAAGCCTCTGATGCATCTCCTCATCAATAACCCTGGGGAAATGGTGCTTGAGTGTCACGGTGTTTTGGGTTTGAGGAGGTTCCAGGAGAGCTCCAGTTGGCCAAATCCCGCAGGATGGCATCACCTGGGTAATAGACCACGGTTTACAAGTCTACCACCAGTGATTTCTTCCCCCAAGAGGAGTCTCATATGATCCAAGCAATAGGAGGTGGCCAAATAAAACCACAATGCAGTTTCAATGAGAAAGAGACTTGCCTGGCGTGCCAGAAATTCATTTAAGCATGATTAACTCATTCTGTATCTGCAGGCAGACCTGGCCAGAATGTCATTCATAAATGTCATTGTAACCAGAGGGTTACAAGCAGGTACATGATCATTGTGTTTAATGTCATTATGTCAAGATGGGTTTCCATAATCACATTGTCCTTAGCAACAGAAGGGTAATTTTCAAAGCTGATGGTCACGTTATCCTCTCCCCAGGACAGAATTTAGATGGCATTGCTCCTAAATGATCTCCTAGCCTCCTTTTTCTAGGCATCTGTTCTTGCCGAGGCTCTCTTTATAATGATATTTTCCACTGTGAAGGATGTTGATACTGTGCCCTCATCAGAGGGACTTAGCTAGTGTCTCAGCTCCAACTGGCCTGGCCCCGTCTCTCATTCATTACCAAACTGTCCAGACGTTCAGACGGCGTTCCATGCATGAATGTGCATGGGTCTCTGCTATAATTTAATCTGCAGAGAGAAATCTTCCAAGATTTTATAGGAAGGAAAGGTTCTTTTTTTCATAGTAGAAACTCTTGCTATTGTTCCCGTATACCAACTACAAACAACAGTAGAGTTAAGTTCATTACAGTTGAACAACAATTCCTAGTAATGATGGACTCGGATACATATTTAGAAAGAAACAACAGGCTCAAGTGGAGCCACTCTGGCTAGGCCACGCCCCCAAACCAGAAGGTTGTAACTCAGTTTTTTAAGCCTTTCCCAGGAAGGACATTGTAGACCAATCAGTCCAGAATTTCCTCACCAACACTAACGAGGTGACCTGCCTGAGAAGGCCCCATGCCCTCCCTCAAGGACAGGTGCCCTTGCCCGAAATAATCCACTCTTTTAATTTGTTAGTCCCACCCTCTCTCTGCCTATAAAACCTCCCATTTTGTACAAGTCATCAGCATGCCCTTCCAGTTCGCTGAGTGGGATGCAGCCTGATTCATGCATTGCTTAACGAAGCCAATTAGGTTCTTCAAATTTACTTGGTTGAATTTTGTTATTCAATATACGTTAATATGGGTTGTGACCCAGGCTCTGTCTTTGGCCATGACTTCTCCAACATTTTCATTAGGGATTTGACTAGTGGTCTAGAATCCTGTTGTCCAATACAGTAGCCTAACAGCCTGTAGCCCACCTGCAGTTCGCTACTTTTATTATTATTATTATTATTATTATTATTATTATTATTATTATTTTAATCCTCAACCAAGCACATTTTCATCAATTTGAGAAAGAGAGAGAGAGAAACATCAATGTGAGAGAGAAACATTGATCAGGACAACGCTCCAAGCAACTGAGCCGCCCGGCCAGAGTGCAACCATAACTTTGAATTGCAGTGAAAAACCAAAAAATTCCAGTGACCCACTTTATTATGGTGTTTTGGAACAAAATCCACAATATCTCTGAGGTGTTCTTGTACAGTAGAAATTGCTGATTAATATTTCATTTGAGGTAGACATTAATTTATGGCCTGGCTGGCATCCATCTTCCCTCCCCCTAGCAGCAGCATCCCGTTGTCCTTAGGGTAGGTAGGCAGGGCATATCTCCACGTGTCAGTCCATGAGTTTTAGGAGGCAGGGATTCTGGCGCACGACTCAGATCGGACCAATCACAGCATTGCACCCCTGCTCTAGCCACTGTGATAGGCTCAGAGGCAGGTATATAGCCAACCTTAGCTAAAGAGATTCAATTCTGGGGGTTGATCAATTTGGGACACTGTTGGAAAGAAAAATTACCCCTATTGGGGTTACTGAAAGGATAGTTTATACATTTTGTGTTGCCGACAGTCACCTACTCAGAGACATTTTTTGGATATATACGTCCCCTATATCTACGCATGTTTAATTAGTTTGAGTTGGATTTCTGTTGCTGCTAATACAGAAGCCTTAATTTATCATTCAAGAATCCGAAGTTATTTGAGCTGGTGGATAACGGCCTCCACACTCAACAAGATAAATTTAGGGCCTCGACCTCAGCATTGAAAATCACCGTGTGTCCGGGAAGGTCTGGGTGGGCTGGAGACCTTCTGCTTCTTCACCTGGGGGAGTGCTGGCTACAGGGTATGCTCAGCATGGCAAAATGCAACCAGCTTTCCCCTTGTCAGTATGAACAATGTATTTCAACAAATCGTTTTTAACACATCAATTGCCTAAGGACAGGGTGGGGAAGATGTAACCTTACTAAGGGGAAACAGATTGGAGGTTTTAGCTTCCTATAATCCCCCCAATGAGTCAATAGTGGCTGCCCGCAAAACCAGCAGAAACTTGGGCCATGCTCACAGACAAACCCAGCCAGAGTGGCAGTTCTGTGCACCGTGAGGTGGGCCAGATCGGACTTTGGGAGAGGTAGAGGCAAAGCAGAGCAAGTGCACCCATCTCAAAGTCGCATCTCAAAAACGTCAGCAGGAGGAACTGGAGTAGTTTAGCCTGGAAAGAAGACATGGGAGGACAGGCTGAGGGCACGAAAGACTCAGTGAGACCCTGGAATGAGCAGACAACCTTATCATCTGCAAACAATGTTATTTTCTACACGGAAAACCCCAAAGGAACCTAGGGGAAAACTGAGACTAAGGAGAACTCGGTAAAACGGCTTGCTACAGAATAAAGATATAAAAACGTAAAAACCCTCCTTTCAAGAAATAAACAGGATTGATACAGTAAAGCAAAGCAGAACAAAACTAAAACCAAAAACCTATAGCTTTCCTGAAGGACCTGAAAGAGCGAGCACTCACCCAGTGGAGACAGGCAGCATTTGCCTACTTAGAAAACTCATTATGTATGACCAAGACATCCACTTACCAAATTAAATGGTCAGATTGTGGTAAAATATAGGGAACATAAAAGTTACCATTTTAACCATTCTCAGCGTACAATTCAGTGGCGTTGAGCACAATCACAGTTACGCAACCATCACCACCATCCACTCCAGAACCTTTTCATCATCTCAAACGGAAACGTTATCCTCATCAGACAGAAACTTCCCGTTCTCCCCTCACTCCAGTCCCCAGATATACTTGGGGTTTTCTTGGTTTTTTAACTATAATTTAATTTTTAATTTTTTAAACTATAACTGTAATTTTACTGTAAGTAAAATGCACATAAGAAAACACAAAGCATCTCAATCATTTTTCATTGTTCAGTGGTATTAAATGCATTCATACTGTTATTCAACCTTCACCACCATCCACACTCAGAATGCTTTCCATCTTGTGAAACTGAACCCCTGTACCCATGTGCACTGCGCATCAGTTTTGGAGGAAAGGATTTTTGAGATTTGGAGGCCAAACCTGACCAAAAGATCTTAAATATGATGTGAACAGCTAAAAATAAGCAAGAACATTTTGTAAGAGAAGAGCAATATAAGAAAGGACTTCTCCTATCTGATACTAAGCCACAGTATAAAGCTACAAGGATCAAAATAGTATGTACCTGGCACGAAGACAGATTGTTGGAACAGAATAAATGGCTTGGAAAGTGCTCCCTTTTCGCAGATGAGGCTCTAGGGTATGGAGGTGGCATTGCAAAGTCAAGGGGAAGGGAAAGATGCTGGGACAATTGATAACTCTTTGGGGGAAAAAGAGATATATTTAATATACTACTTTATACTAAAATGAGATTTTTTAAAGGATTACATATTTAATTTCTTCAAATAAGGCCACAAAAATCTAGAAGAACATGTAGGTGAATATGCATAGCTAGATGAGAAACACATAGACCAAGGGCCAGCAAACTTCCTGTAATGGGCCAGAGATGAAATATTTTCATCTTTGCAGGCTTGACGGTCTCTGTTGCAACTACCCACCTGCTGCTGTAGCATGAAAGCAACCATAGACAATACGGTTGTGCTCCAATGGCCGTGCTCCAATAAAACTTTATTTACAAAAACAGATGGTGGGAACATTTGGCCTTCCAGCCATAGTTTTCTGGCCCCCGGTTTAGAGGGACAAAGGTGAAGAGCAAAATAATGGGAAAACGCTGTATTATTTGGGTTGACTACATAAAGATTAAGAACTCCAGGGCACTAAAACACTACTCTACACCAAATGGGAAAACACACTCACACACACACACTGCAGGAAATATTTGTACCACACAGGACAACACAGGACTGGCATCTTCTCCATTTTCATCCTCTCCCTTTCTCTCCTGCTCGCCAAACTCCTCTTCCGCACATAAACATACACAGCCATTAAAATTAATAAGAAAAAGAAACACACCAGTGAAAATGGGCCAAAAAAAGACAACTCAGAGAAAGAAAAAAATGAACAGTAAGCTCATGAAGAGGTAGGTATTCAACCTTGAACTTCTCAACTATATGCAAAGTAAGACAGCAGGATTATTTTCCGCATGTCAACTGTACGAGCAAAGATATGTTTTCAGTGCTGTTGTCGTGTTGATGAGGAAGGCAGCGGCGGAGCAGGCCTGGTACTCACTGCTGGTGGGAGCACAGTCTGACCCAATCTTTCTGGTGACCAGATGAGCTTGCACATGTTTAAACCTTCAAATCTGTTGGACATCTAGGAATCTGCCCTGAGTAAGTAAACAAAGTGGGGGCCAAATACTTTCCTGCAATGGTAATCACCACGGCATAATTTATAGTAGCAAAATTGGAAACAACCTGAAAATCCATACCCCACACACGGGCCTCCCACCCCAGTCCTTATTTATACCATTATTTTGTTTAGGTTCCTCAAAGCACAGAGTAGATGCCTAATTTTACTCAGTTGATAAGTGCATGTTAGGGCAAAGAGTTCTTGTTAACATATACACACGCTCACTCTGTGTTTGTGTGCAGACACAAATGGTTGAAGACAACTGGGTTGGGTACGCCCCATCTGTCCCTCCATATCCACCCTTCTTCATGGCTGGGGAAGCCCAGCCACTGGGACTACACCAAAGGCTGCCTCGCATGCTGCTTTCTGCTTGGGTTTGGTAATGGGGGGCATGGTAAGAAGACTGGAAGACAGCTAGAAAAAGACACTGCTCCTGCTAGGCAGCCCTCTCTCTACAGTGCCATCCGCAGGGCCTTGCAGGTTCCCCTCCCTTCCCATGGCCCCGTCAGGTATGGGGATGGTAACAGCACCCACTTTTGCTAGCCCTAGGGTGCTGCACCCTTCCATGCTGGTTCCTGTAAACCCATGGCTCTCAAAGTGGTCCCCAAGACTCTTTCAGTGCATGCAGGAGGTCAAAACTATTTTCATAATAACACTAAGATGTTATTTGCCTTTTTTCATTGTGTTGACATTTGCAGCGATGGTGCAAAAGCAATGGTGCAGAAAACCACTGTCACTTTAGCACAGTCAGGCCAGTGGCACCTAACTATACCAGCGAGCCCCATATTCCCTGTCTTATGTGCACAGGGAAAAAAAAAAATCAAACCTGAGAAGATACACAGATGGCAAACAAGCATATGAAAACATGCTCCACATCATATGTCATCAGGGAATTGCAAATTAAAGCAACAACGAGATTCAGCTACGCACCCATGAGAATAACCAAAATACAGAGCACTGATGCCACCAAATGCTTGCTGGTGAGGATGTGGAGCACCAGGGACTCTTGTCCGTTGCTGGTGGGAATGCAGAATGGCACTGCCACTTGGGAAAACGGTTTGGTGGCTTCTTCCCAAACTAAACATACTTTTACCATATGATCCAACAATCACACTTTTTGGTATTTATTCAAAGAGTGGAAAACTTATGTCCACACAAAATCCTGCAACCGGATGTTTATAGCAGCTTTATTCAAAATTGCCAAAATTATGAATAATTTGCTTCTTAG
This sequence comes from Anoura caudifer, assembly GCA_004027475.1. Classification (NCBI taxonomy): domain Eukaryota; kingdom Metazoa; phylum Chordata; class Mammalia; order Chiroptera; family Phyllostomidae; genus Anoura; species Anoura caudifer. Next base: position 460,524 of record PVKU01000425.1, on the reverse strand, counting down.
AAGCAACCATGGTATCTTTCAGTAGGTGAATGGATAAACAGTGATATATCCAGGCAATGGAATATTATTTAGTGCTTGAAAGACATGAGCTACAAAGCCACAAAAAGACATGGAAGAACTTTAAGTGTGTATGACTAAGTGAAAGAGGCCAATTTGAAAAGGCTACATACTGCATGACTCCAACCAAGTGACATTCTGGAAAAGGCAAAACTATGGACACAGTAAAAAGATCAGTGTCTGCCAGGAGTCGGAGGAAGGGGGGAAGATGGATAGGCAGAGCAGAGAGAATTTTTAGGGCAGTAAAAAATACCCTATATAATACCATAATAATGGATACCAATCATTATATATATATTTGCAATTAACCTTGGGGTGCAGATATCTCTATAAGGTAGTGATTTCATTTCTCTTGGATAAATACCCAAAAGTATGTAGCATATTGCTGGGTCACATGGTAGCTCTAGTTTTAATTTTTTGAGCAACCTTCATACTGTTTCCCACAGTGGCTGCACCAATTCACATTCCCACCAACAGGGCTCCCTTTTCTCCACAGCTTCACCAACACTTGTCATCTCTTACCTTTTCAATGACAGCCACCCTAACAGCGTGAGGTGATATCTCAGTGTGGTTTTCTTTGCCTTTCCCTGACGATTACTGATGTTGAGCATCATTTCATGTACCTGTTGGCCACTTGTACACCTTCTCTGGGGAAAAAAATGTCTATTCAGGTCCTCTGTCTATTTTTAATTGGATTTGTAAGAGTTCTTTATATACTGTGGATTTTAACTCCTTATCTGATATATGGACTTGTTTACCTTTATTTTTGTTGCTCGTACTTTCGCTATCATATCCACAAAAAAAGTGAACCAATGTTTTCTAACATGTTATCTTTATTTAAAAAAAGTACGTGTGGACAAAAGAGCTACTCAAAGGCGAGACAGATGAATGGATTTTAGCATAACAGTAAGAAAAGCTAAAAATTGATATGGTGTCAGATTCTGCATTGCAATTAAACTTCAAGAAACTACTTTCTGTTGAGTTTGATTTTAGTATCAAAGAATATCCACAATGATCTGGAAAGGCAATTAAAATATTTCCTCTCTTTTCCAGTTACGTATCTGTGTGAGGTACGATTTTCTTCCTTTACTTCTACCAAAATAACATATCACAACATATTGAAAGCAGAAGCAAATGAGAGAACCCAGCTGTCTTCTTTTAAGCCAGACCTTTAAAAGATTTGCAAAAATATAAAGCAAGACTACTCTCCTCACAATTTTTTGTTGTTGTTGTTTTGAAAAACGTCACTCCTCAGGTTAACTTGTGCGGTAGTTTTAGACTATGCTTGTACATTCTCCTCCCTTCAAGAGGCGGAGCCCAGCTCCCTTCCCCTGAGCAGGAATACAACACAGCAGAGGGGATGGATGGTACGTGACTTCCAAGGCTGGGAGGTAAAAGGCACGTGGCTTCCTCCTGGTTCACGAGTGGGGCTCACTCACACTGAAGGAAGCCAGCTGCCACGTTGAAAGGATGCTCAAGCAGCCCTCTGGAGAGACGGCAAGCCCCTGAGGCCGCCTGCCCAGAGCCATGTGAGTGAGCCACCTTGGAAGTGGTTCCTCCAGCCCCAGCTAAACGTTGAGGGGACCGTGACCTCTGAGAGGCCCCAAGATAGAACCCTCCAGCTAAGCAGCTCCTGGATTCCTGACCCACAGAGATTGTGTGAGATATGTTTATCGTTTTAAGCTATGAAATATGGAGCTCATCTGCTATACAGAAACAGATAACTAGTACAAGATGTAATAGATTTGATGTTATGTTTTCATAAGTAACACATATTTATTTTAATTTCTCAGTTTTAATTTTTAACATGGTCAATATCAATAGGTAGAAATCAATGAAACAAAGGCTGTTAGGAGTTTTCACTTTTTAAGAATATAAAGGGGCCCTGAGACCAAAAAATCAAAGACTGTCACCCTAAACTCTGCAAATTTCCTTTTTATTAAACTTTCCTCAAATTACCTCATGGGAGAAGGGCATTTGTTTCCTATCAGGATACTGACTGATATAATGTTACCAAAATATTATCAACGGTTGTTGCTGTTTGGTATGAGGTATGTGTGATTTTATTTTCATTTTTACATTTCTTTTTTTTCTTGCACTTTTAAGATTTTCTACAACAAGGATGCATTATTTGCATAATTAGGAGAAAAGAAACTTCCCCTTCCAAAATTATCAGAAGTGAAAGTCGCAGTGCTTCCTTCAGATGAGTCAAAGGTTTCAGGGTGTCTTGCAGAGCTGATGCACCCAGGGGTGCAGGAGAGGTGTGCAGGGGCGGGGTGGGACAGGAGTGCGGGTGGATGAGGTTCCTGCCCCAACCAGAATAGCTCTTTCACCTGCTTTGCATATCGGGTGTCTGCATAATATTTCATTTAAAGAAAAGTTTCCACTGCTTAAAAAAAAAAAGAGTTTGAAAACCTTTACCATGAGAATAACAGTTGAAAAGCTAAACTTAGGCTACAGAGGAATCACTCAAACTTTTGAATGTGATAGAGTTTCCATAAAGAAAACCCTACAGATTCTGAGAGAACAGAAGCCCCGACACGTTAACAAATGTTCAGTCATTTCCAGGGAGGCTGGGCCCATGTGGCCTTGGAGAGAAGTTTCAACTAGGGGATGACAAGCTTATCCAGGGACTCCCGATACAAAGGGCCCAAGAAGTCAGCAGAAACACCAGGGGCTGTAAGGCCCAAAGACACACAGATCAGAACCACAAGTGAGTGGTTCTCTTATTTTCTAGGGAAATGCAAATGCAGGAGGTGCCAGGACCACCTGGTTGTTAGAAGTCTGGGTGCCTGATCTGCCTTCAGAGACAACTGATCTACCTTCAAGTTCTGGGTCTGAGACCTTCGAGGTCTCAGCAAGTGACATGGCCTCTGGGATGAGAAGCTGTAAAATGGGGTTTGCGGAAGTAAAAGGATGCAGTCATTTTTGAAAACAGTTTGGCAGTTTTTTTTTTAAGTTAAAAATACATTTCCCATACGACCCAACAATACCTTTCCTAGGTGATTCCCAAGAGACATGAAAACACATGTCCATGCAAAGACTTGCACATAAGTGTTCTCAGCAGCATTGTTCATCATAACAACCCAAAATGGAAATCATCGAAACATTCGCCACCTGCTGGCTGGATAAACAAAACATGGTCTGTCCACACGTTGGGATACTATGGGACAACACAAAGGAATGGCATCTTTCCTGCTACACGCCACACCCCAGAGGTACCTTGAAAACATTATTCCTAATGAAGGAGCCATCAAGGAAGATCACATATTGTACAAGTCCGTGTAATGAAAGGAAAGCAAATAAATAGAAGCCGAGAATAGATCTGCGGTTGCCTAGGGCTGGGGGTGGGGGTGGGCACCAGGAGTGACTACAAATAGGCACAAAGTTTCTCTCTGGAGGGATGAAATGTTCTAAAACTACGGGGTGGTGACAGATGTACAACTCTGTCAATTTACTGAAAATTATTGAATGATACACTTTAAAAAGGCACAGTTTAGGATATGTGCATTAAAGTTCAATAAAGCCATTGTTTAAAAATGGGCAGTGGGAATAGGAGGGTGGGGCTCGGGCAGGTCCAAGGCCCAGGAAGATAGAGGTGCCTAACCTCAACCTGAGGGCAACTGAGTGTCTGAGGAGGAAGCTCGGTGAGTTCCCCAGCCCTGCCTTTCTCTGGAACGGCTCCCATCGCCCTGGCAGGGGGAGGAGGTTGACTCAGCCACTGCTGTGAGCTCAGGGGAGCGGGGGAGCTGCCACCCCACGTTCCCATCCCACTGTGAGCTAACACCCCAGCAGCCTCCCCACACCAGCTTCCCCAGCACGCAGAAGCCATCCTGGCCAGCGGGGAGTGGCGGGCTCCGTCATGCTAGCAGAAAGCTGAGCAACCTGCGAGAGATTGTGTGCTGACAGATGGCAGCTTCACTTCCCTCCCCGAAAACTCAGCCACCTGTGGCCCTCCAGGGCACCTTCCACCCACCCACAGCCTGCCACAGTGCACGGTGCTCTGGCCCTCCACCCTCTCTCTGCTACCCCCAACCAGGGAACCGGCCCGTGGGGCCCAGCACTTTCCTCACTCAGATCTAATGCTCATGCTCTCGGATCCAGCGCCTCAATTTTTGCCCATCTGTCCTAGATAAACATTTGCAGATGTGCACAAAACGTTCACTTTGGCAAAAGCAAAACCACTAAAACACTTACATGCCTGTCAGTAAGGAACCAATTCAAAAATCCAAGTGAATCCGTACTATGGAATACTGTGCAGAAGTTAAAATAACACAGATCTATTATCCCACTGTAGGTGTACTGGCAGGAAAATACCTCCGAGGCATCTTGTTGGGTGAAAAAAAGGAAATTGCGGAACAATGTATCCAGGATGTCATCACCTACATAAACACAAAAACGAAAAATCCCAACCAGCTCTATTTCTCCAAGCCCACAGATACACAGGTAAATGAGAGAAACGCCTGGGAGGAAACACATCACACAGACAGCAGTACTAATGACAGAAGGAAGGGAGGGAGGGAGAAATTTTTACTCTGTACACTTGTGTTTGATTTTTTACGAGAAGAATGTGTATATTTGGGTTCAAGAAGGAAAGAAAGAAGAAGAAAGAGAAAGAGGGAGGGAGGGAGGAAGGAAAGAGGAAGGAAGGAAGGAAGGAAGGAAGGAAGGAAGGAAGGAAGGTAGAAAGAAAGAAAGAAAGAGAAAGAGGAAGGAAGGAAGAATTGCCCAAATGGTCACCATGTTGGTGCTGGGTTCAGGGTTACTTTTCAAAGAGCGGAACCATCCAGGATCCTTGTCTAATTCTCGACACATCCCTTTGAGGGCGAGGTTCAGCCCCTGACTTTTCAGATTACGGAACTGGAGCCAGAGAGCTGAAGGTAATGCTCCAGGTCACACACAGGCCCGAGGGGCCAATCCTGGGTGCTCTTTCTGACCAGAACACCCCCTGAAGCCCCACAGCCAGCCCCAGAGCCTCTGCAAAGCCCCTTCAGGGAGGGGAAATGGGACTTTGTCAGGGAAGCGGGAGTAAAAGATGAAAGGGGAGCTGATGAACTATATCGCCCACGACAAAAATTAGACATCATGATGTGCCTCCCACTGAGTGGGATGGGCCTGCCACGTCACCTGGCAAATGACACGTGGGAAGAAGCCTCTTGGGGTCATGTCCCCTGAGCCTAGGATTTCATGCCTCTCCCAAGGGGGCAACTCTGTAACCAGAAATGGAATTGTGCTTCTCAGAGGGTTCTAGAACCTGAGGAGCAGCGAGCATAGAACCCAACACCCTCGAGTCACTATTGTACTAGAGTCTAGTGCAGTAAGTGCCACCATGCCTCACTTCTTCCATTGACTGCTTTAGCGCCCAACATCTGCAGGGTGTGCAGAGGCAGGAGCCCAGAGGGACCCAGGAAACATGGCTGAGGGGGGACCCCATACAGAGAGGGGTCAGAGGCTGCTGAGGATGAACACAGGACACCAGCAGAAATCTCGGCTAAATCTTGACCAGGTGGGACCCCTCAGGGCATGCTCGCAGAAGAAGGCTTTGCCCAAATCATGGATCCTCCATTCATCCCCATCACAAGACACAAATACAAGGCCATGTGGCCAGTGACAAGAGCTTGAATCCTGGGGGTTCTGATCCTGCTCTGCCCTCTTGGTCAAGATTCTGAACCTCTCTGAGTCTCGGTTTCCCCATCTGTAAAATGGGTGTTTTATACCTGCCTCTTGGGTATTATGATATCTGGATCATGGGACACATAATAATAATATAATTAAATACAATGTAACCAGTACATGGTATCCATTAAGTGCAGAAACAGATAATATGAGTGTGTATGTACTTATATATATTTGTTTATCTACTTTGTAAAGTGAAAATGTCCTAGAAAACATTGTGTATATTTGTTTCCAGACTTTATAAACATAACTAGGATTATTTTTATACACATATAAATGCATTATAGTAATTTATATAACATGTTTATATTATATATGGCTTTATATTACATAACTGCTGCATGATTATTGTTTTATTTTATTATATACTTACTATATTAATATTCTATTTCATTATATACATATAAGCACATATGTATATAATGAAATATTCAAAAGCTTCACAGGCATGACATAAATTAATGTTCACAGCAAGCCCTTTAGGGTGGATACAATTATTATCTCCATTTTACAGAGGAAGAAACTGAGGCACAGGAAGCAAAGTGACTTGTCTACCACCAGGTCACACAGGGAATACTTGACAAAGTCAGTTTTAGGCCGGCATCATCTAACCTCAGAGCCTGTGCAGCTAACCACCCCCCACACCATCTCCCCCTGCAGCAAAGGCTAAAGGACAGGGACCTGCATGCAGACCCCGGCTGATGGTCTGACACAGAGGGAGGGCCTAAGGGGTGTGAGATCCTAGGAGCCCTGAGCTCTTGGAGGAGAGACTGGTCCAACCCCGTCACCAGGTGTCTAGAATAATAATGTGCAAGAAGTAGGTTGTCAGTAAATATTTGTGGCAGGGAAGGAAAAGTCTGATGATGTTCATTAGCCAAACACTGGGGTTCTTGTGCCTCCTTGCCCCCCCCCCCCAGAAAAAGTGCAAGATAAATGCGGAGCCTTCCCAAGACATGTGAGGCTGACAAACTCAGGAGCTGGCCAGAACCCCCATCCCCAGCCCACACATCTACTGCACAGTATCCGAGTGACCTACCTTCCTCGGCGTCGTTCCGCAGGGAGGCCTCCAGCAGGGCCACGCTGGCCTCAAAGGTCACCTTCTTCCTCCGGACACCAGTGCTGCGCTTCCGCTCATGCTTGCGCTTGCGGTGCTGCAGGTCCTGCTCATACTGCGCCCACTTCTTCAGCTGCTGCGCCCGGCGCTTCTGGGCGGCCCGCAGCCGCTCCAGCGTGGGCACCTTCTCCAGCAGCTGCAGCTCCGTCAGCAGGTCCACGTGGCTGGCCATGGCCACCGCGCCTCCCCACGCCCCGGATGGGGGCTAGCACGGTGCGCCCGGGGCCCGGGGAGCGCGGGGGCTCCGGCGGGGCTGGGGCCTCATGATGGGGCCTGTGGCAGGGAGAGAGACACAGGTGCACATGCTTGTCAGGCTCAGAACTCTGATCAGATTCTATCACCTCGCCCGTGGTCAAAAGACTTTTTTTTTCTATTTTGTTTTTTCTCTTTATTAAGATATAATTGACCTCCGAATTGTGTAAATTTAAGATGTTGATCTGATACACTTATAGACTGCTATGTGATTACCAATGTAGTGTAAGCTAACAGCTCTCATATCATACCATTTACTGTGGTTATATTGTCATAACATACAAAGTTGTTACACTGTTATAACATGTAAGGATTTATTGTTGTGACCTATAAGGATTTACTGTTATATTGTTGTAACACATAAGGGGTCTACTGGGGGTATTTCTTTAGATTTTATTTATTTATTTTTAGAGAGAGGGGAAGAGAGGGAGAAAGAGAAGGAGAGAAACATCGATGTGCGAGAGACACAGCCATCAGCTGCCTTTCGCATGCCCCCAACCGGGCACCTGGCCCGCAACCCAGGCCTATGCCCTGACCCGGAATCAAACCATCAACCTTTCAATTCGCAGACCTGCGCTTAATCCAATGAGCCATGCCAGCCAGGGCAAGGGGTTTATTGTTAATTTTAAAGGAATTAGTACTGTATTTTTAATTTCTCAGTACTAATTTGCAATATGCTAAATGATAACAGATGTAATCCAAAGAAACAAAAGCTCTCTGGGATTCTTAATTTTAAGAGTATAAAGATGGTCTAAGACCAAAGAGTTTGATAATTGCTGAATTACTGAGACCTAGAAAATCTTAGCTGAAGTGTTCCTCTTTGACTGATCTTTAAAAACAATTTGTTTTAAGTCACACCTCTTGCTCTCGTTGATTCCTGGACAACAAATTTTCAGAGTCTGAAGCTCACTGGTCCCTGTCTTCAGACCCCGTGGCTCTCAAACAAAGAGGGAAAGGCTCTTAAGACACCTCGAAGCCCTCTAAGCCTGTTTTCCTACCTGTAAAATGTTGTGTCCACCTCCCAGAATTTATAAAATGTTCAAGGAATGAAAAGAGCTGAGCACAAATGTTATACACCTAGCGTAGTAGCAGGGAGAAACCAGCATGGAAGAGCAGGGATCTGTAAAAGCAGTCATCTGGGAACCCACAGGCAAGGCTGGCGGGCGGATGGGTGACAGGGCAAGACCGGCAGAGGTCTGCATTCGCATCTACATCATCTACATCCGCATGATGTGGAAATTTCCGTTGTCACAAAGGGGATCGGGATGGCCCTGTGCTTTAGGAAGTGATCGTTATCTCCTGGTTTTCCTGTTTCACTGTCAGCAGGCGGCTGTGGGGCGGGTGGGGTGAGGGGTGCTGCCTGTCTTCGAGAGGCTAATGATCAGGACTCAGCCTTAGCCTGGACCTTGGGGGGCTCAGGCTGGGCCAGAATGTTCTTCAGCTCTGTCCCAGCTCTGAGACTGGAGGGTTGACAGGCAACACAGGGAAGGGGCTGGCTTGGCGATACTCTCAGGGCACAGGTCCAGGGGATCTGAGGACCTGACCTAGAGGGTAAACATGAGCCAATGGCAAGGCTCAGCAGGAAACCACTAACTGGCTTTCATTGCCTTTTGTTTTTTTCTTTTGAATACCTTACAGTGCTTTTTAAATTAATAAATTATCCTTTTATTTTTGAGATCATTGTAGATTCACAGGCAGTTATAACAAGTAACACAGAAAGACGCCATGTACCCTTTATCCCATTTAGCCCAGAGGTAACATGTTGCAAGACAACAGGATAATGTCACAGCCAGGAGCCTGACACTGATGCAATCTATCCGTCACATTCAGATCCCTCCCAGCGCGACACCTGCTCGAGCTGCGCATGTGTGCGCTTAGTTCTATGCAATTTCATCCCACAGGTAGGTTCCACCACCTATGGAATTCCACCATACAGTCCAGATGCAAGCAGTTCCATCACACAAGGATCCCTCACCACCCCCCGCAACACACTCCTGTCCTTGCCCGTGGCAACCACGAATCTGTTGCCCATCTCTAGAATTTTGTCATTTCGAAAAGGTTATGTAGATACGACCAAGCAGCAGGTAACCTTTGGGGACTGGCTCTTTTCACTCAGCACGATTCCCTCAAGATTCACCCAATCATTGCCTTATCAGTAGACTGCAGCTCTTTTGTAGCTGAGCAGTATTTCATTTCACGGACCTGCCCTGTGTTGGTTTACCCATTCACACGCTGAAGAACATTGGGGTGGTTTCTAGCTTGCGGTTATTACCTTCATGCAAGGATTTTTTGTGTGAGCATTAAGTTTTCACTTCTCTGGAGTAAATGCCCAGGAGTACACGTGTTAGCTTGTAGGGTAATGAGATATCCAGTTTTGTAAGAAACTGTCAGGCTTCTTTCCAGAGTGGCTGTACCACTTTTCCTTCCCACCAGCAACATATGAGTGATCCAGTTTTTCTGCCAGCACTTGTGTTCTCACTGGCTTTTATTTTAGCCATTTAGACAGATATTTCGGTTGCCTTTTTAAAAGGAGCTCAGAAGAGTTGACTCCATAACCACACCATATCATTCCGATGGTCAGACCTCACTGGGAGCTGGTGGGCCACTTGCTTACTCTCTGCTCTTTATCAAGGAATCAAACACTCAGCAAAGACCCGCTCTGTGGCAAGCCCTGATTCAGAAGGGTTACGGACCAGCTCTGCCCTCTAGGAAACCCCAGTCTGTCTGTCTGTCTGTCTGTCTATCTACCTATAAATTCATTTAGTCTTCCTGACAAGCTAATGAAGACCTGCTCTGTGACAAGCCCTGATTCAGAAGGGTTATGGACCAGCTCTGCCCTCTAGGAAATCCCAGTCTGTCTGTCTGTCTGTCTGTCTACCTATAAATTCATTTAGTCCTCCTGACAAGCTAATGAGGTAGGCACTATTATCACCCCTATTTCATACCTAAGGAAAGTGAGGCACAGAGAGGTTAAGTAACTTATCCAACATCACACAGCTAGAAAAATGAAAAGACCAATCTGCCTGGGGTTATCAGGAAAGGTCCTCCAGAGTAAAGGACAACTGATAATCCTAAAGGATGAGTTGAAAGGAGTTCACCAGGGAAGAGGTAGAGACATGGGCTGAGAGGGAGCTTGGCCATGTTCAAGGGCATGGAGAGGGGCTGACCTTCATGGAGGGGGTTCTGGAAACAGCACGCACAAAAATGGCTTGAAGAGGATGGAGCTGCTCCATCCAAAGGGAACAGAAGTCTCGGGGGACAGTGGTGACCAGCTTGCAGCTATGGGCCAGACTCAGCCAGAAGGCCCCCTGCAGTCCACAACATGGTCCACACCATATTTTACAAAATTATAATTCATTGCTTGCATCTAAAACTTGGAGATCTTATCATCAAAACTGAATGTTGAGCTTTTCCTAAAACATCTCAGTACTTGGCCACGCTGGGCTCACAAGGCCACAAAGAGCAGGAGTGGACTGGGCCTGCCCGCCTCATACAGGACACACACCCTCTAATTCACCGCAGTCCCCACTGCCCCCCATGACTCCCACTTGACTTCCTTCACAAAATAACATCACTCGCTAGCTCCTGCGGTCATTTGAGTTCGCACGCCCCGTTTTAGACAGAAGTCTCCAAATATCCAGAGGTCCAATCCACACTAAGAAGCAAAAATAGTCTGTGAGCTCCCCCCGTGCAGAAGAGGACCAAGGAGCAAGGGGGTGGCTGCATGCACCCCGAGAACAGACTCTGGCCTCCGGAGCTGTCCAACAAGCAATTCAACAAAGCACTTGAGGTCCAGTGGCCTTGGACAAGCGATTGTATCCAGGACAGAATGTAATAACATTGTTTGCATTTGCTGTGGATTTGTTTTCAGTTACTATTTTTTTTAAGGTAGTTTATATAAAATTTCTGTTTTGAATAAATCTACTTCGGTGGAAAGCTAGCAAGGAGGTAGCAAAGAAAAAATTAAATAATGATGGCAGTGAGTGTTGGCAAATATTATACGTGATCGACAACTGGAAAATCCCCCTGGCCGCTGATCTTCGAGGATGGCCATCTTATAAGAGAAGCGCTTGTATGAGGTCATTAGTTCATCTGACAAAGTTATTAGGCAGGACTGTGCTGAGGGCTGGGGATGCAGCAGGGTCAAAGGCAGACACAGTCCCCGCCCATTGGATGGATGGCAAAACCAAGGCACAGGGAGTGGGGGACATGCTCCAAGGGTACAGAGACTGAGCAGTACCTTGAACCCTGGGCCTGACTCCCAATGCAGTGTGTGCCTCCCGGGCTCCAAGGTACCACCCCAGGCAGACCGAAGGTACTCGCTGCACTGACCTCCCTGGCTCGGGCAGTTTGCTTGGGGTGGAGGAATTAAGGGCAGTTGCCCAGCCCCCTGGAGAAAAGTGAGGACGATGCCTCCCAAGGGCCAATAAAAGGGGCCAGAGCACATTTTCTCCGACTTTGCTCTCCCTGCCAGCCCCTCCCACCTCACCCCTCTGGGTTCCCTGGAGCTGGGGCTCCAGGACAGCTCCCTCTTGACTACTGGTTTTCAGGTGACCTAGTTTCCCCCAATAGACCCACACACCTCCTCCCACCCCCGGCCGAGAAAACCCTGCTTGGTCTAATTAAAGAATTGCCACCCTGCTGCTAACACAGCAGCTGGGCAGCTCCCAAGGCAGGGCGCTGGCCTGGGTGCTGGGATAGCCCACAGAAGCCCCGGCTCCAAAGGGCTGGGGACGAGCCTCCTCCTGAAACCAGTGCACGTGTGTCTGGTACTTCCAGAGATAACCGTGGATGGTGATGGGGACACACCCAAGCTGCCAGGACTGGGGAGAGCAATGGCACCATCCACACTTAAAGGAGATCCCCAGACCTCATTTGGAGGAAAACCAGCTCCATGGAGACGTGGAGCCTAGTGTGTTGTGGGAATATCCAGATGGACTGTCCTGCAGAGAAGTGGCCATGTGGGGCCACAAGTCAGTGGAGTGGCAGGGCTGGCCAGACAGGTGTGGGAGGGGTCTGCAGAGGTCAGATGGGGGGGGGGCGGTTAACCAAGAAGTGTGTGTGACATAAGAGAAATCAGAAGCCAGGCAGAATAGGGTATGGAACTTAAGCTTTCCAACAAATGGCTGTGTGAGGTCTGGCTGGAGGAACCGAAACAGCCTGCCGGTGGGCAGCAGTAAATCCAAGGCCAAGGCACTTGACTCTCAGCGAGGCAGGAACAGGCTGTTGGGTGAGCCTTGATTCAACACCTGTTGCTATACAACACAGTCTGAACTTGATTCCTCTTGCTGCATCCACTAACCCTCGCTGCCTCCCAGGGGAAAAACCGAGTCAGTGAACATCCTCAGTAAGCAGGGCTGTGTTCCAGAAAGCTGAGCCTCAGGGCAGAGGGCGAGGAAGGTGCTGGGGCTTGGGGGCTGGTGGAGGGGGGATGGGCAGGATGCACTACAGAATGAAAAGAAGATTATGACAGGAATATTGTTTGGGGAATGACTAGGCCTCTGAGAAAGGAAGAAAGGCACAGGTCCTTTGAAAGACAGTTTGGTGGCAGTCCTTGTAGTTCCATTATCACTCCCTAGCAGAGGCTGTCAGCAAGGGCCTAAGTTCAGGCACAGTGATTGGCTGGGGATAGGCACATGACCTAAACTGGCCCAGTCAGAAGCTTTTTCTTCCCACTGCCAGTAAACCAGAAGCATGGACCCTGTTGCTGCTGGACGTGAACTTGGTGCCAGCCATGCAAGAAGCCAGCCTTTAGATAAAGCCAATGCTTGGGAGTCAGAGGAGAGAGACAAGGTCCTTTAATGTAGGGGCCTCTGGACTTCAGCTATCCAAGCCAACAAAATACCCTTTATCATTTAAACCAGCTGGATTGAATTTTGTTACTTGTAGCCAAAAGCCCCCTAATAAATACCAATGCCATTTTTTGGAATGCAGGAATGGGGACCCCAGAAGGAACTACGGACTGAAGCAAGATGCATGGCCTCTTGCTGGGGCATACTACCAGACACTTCCACTTCCCCCTTTAGAGAGCTGCAGGCCCAAGCCGAGGGCCAGCCTTGAAGAAGGGTGGGGAAGCCAAAACCAGGCCCCTGCCTCCTGAGACAGGAACAGAGGACCAGGCCCCGTGACTCCCCAGTCCCAGGGGAGCAGCTGGTTGACACATCCTTGGACTCGAGCCTAGTGCCTTGAGAAAAACAACACGAAGGAAGGTGAATTCAAATGAAGGAGGCTTTAAGGTATGAGTCAGACAGTGTCTCAAAGTTCACACTGCTAAAAGAAACGTTAAGTTTTGTTTTTTTCTTTTCCTGAGCAGCCCACATCCCGTCATACCAGGTGTCCAGACCTGGGTAGCCATGCACGGAAACCCAGCTGGGCCCTGGCCTCGGTGACAGAGAAGACACAGTTGTCCCACCAGGGCCCCATGTCCCCTAGTGGGTGCAGCTGCCACTGGGACCCGCTGCGGCTCTTCTGCAAGGACAACCTGTGGACCGTGTGCCTGGTGTGTAGGGAGCCCCAGGAGTACCAGATCCACACCATGGTGCCATCGACCAGGCCTTGGAGAGCTACCCGGAAAGACTTCAGACTCAATGTCGTCTGACGGCCAAGACGAAGGAAGCTGGGCGTTTACAGGACACAGAAGTGCAGCATGCTCCAGAGTGGAAGAGCAAGACGAAGAACCAGCGACTGGGACTCAGATCAGTTGGCAAAGCTGCACTGCTTCCTGGCAGCTGAACAAGAGCAACTGTTTGAATCGTCGGAGGTTGAGCCAAGAAGAAGAGACAAAGAAGAAATGGACTGAGAACACATTAAGGCTCCATCAAATAAACACTTCCTTGATGAAGCTCATCTTAGAGGTTGGGGAGAACAGCCAGAGCTCCATCCTGGAGTTGCTTCAGAGTCCAAAAGCTCTTTGGACCTTGAAGTTCTGTGCTCCACACACCAGTGATGAAGGAAAGGCTGACACGATTCCAAGTGGCTATCGGTTTGGCTGAAGACACAGCTCATCCCAAACTTGTCTTCTCCCGGGAAGGAAGGGGCGTGAAAAATGGAGCATCAGCCAGTTCTCGGCCACCATCTTCTACAGCATGGAACTACTTTACTGGATGGAGGAAGCCTCGGTAGACCACACATTTAGATTTCAACACTTACCCTGTGTTGGGGTGGGTGGGGGAGCAGTTTTCACTTCAGGGAAGTGAGAACTGAGAGGGCCTGGGAATTGCTGTGAGGGTGTGTCGGGAGGGTGTCATGGGGATTGTTGGTAGTTCAGAGATGCCCCCAAGGTGGGCATCCAGGCTATTCGTTGGAACGCCACTGGCTGAGGGTCCCTAATAAACTTCCCTGTAAGTGCCCCCAGGCCAGAGCCAGCCCTTTGCCTGGTGGGAGTGTTCCCTGCATATCATGAGGGTGGAGGTATCTCATTTCCACAGAGCACCTACACAATTTTTCTCGTCCTCTGTCTTACATCTCTAACCAGTTTTTGTTTTTGGGGGGGGTTTTGGTTGAGCCTATTTGCATCTTTAGTGGTCCCAGCAGTGACTGGTGGGAAATGAGGCTCTTCTTCCCCCGCCCAAGAGTCCCTACCCAGATCCCAGCCCAGGGACATCCATTTCTCGGCCCTCCTCTTTCCCTTCACACGTGTCGATCCCTGGGACTATGTCAGCACCATCCTTTCAGACTCCGGTTCATGTTTTGCTCGACTCCCTGCATGTCCTGTGCACTCAGAGATATGGCAGACACCCTGAGTTGCCTTTCTAGGAGCCACTTGTCCTGCTTCTCTTCTGGTTCTTTCTCACTGAGCTGGTTGGTGCGTGCCCTCCATGTGCTTCAGGAGAAGCAGTCCCGTGTGAGGTAATTCTGGCCAATGATAGGGTGGGAAATTTTCCAGGGTGGGGAAAGTTTTTGTAGCTGCTAAAAAGAGGTATTTGAGAAGGCACAGCCCCCTTTCTGCTGTTCACGCTGTATGGGAACTGGGGAGAGTAACATGACAGTGGAGAGGAGGAAGAAATGGGGTCTTTGTCGGCATCACCAAACTGTGGGATTTCCCCAATCCCAGACTTCTCATTGTCTGCGATTATTGCTCCCTTTTTGCATCCGGTCATTTTAGTAGCTGTTTGGTGACTTGCAGGCCAAAGTATCCTAACTGGTGCGATAGGCACATCACATGAACACCTCACGATGTAGGCTTATCTCACGTTTTTCTGACACTTGACACATTTGTAGAATCCAAATTCAATCCAGCCGCGTAATTCCTCTTTCCAGTAAGCACTGCTCTCCCTCACTGTTGTGGATCAGGAAACGGAAGCAGTCACCCCTTCCTCCGCCCCTGCTATTACTCTTACACCTGTCCAGGTCTCTGCCTCCAAGCACTTATTAAGCTCTCCGTTCATCGAATTTACATATTGTATATACAAGTTTATTAATAGGTTGAAGATGTTGAAAAGCATGTGAGTATATACACGGTGCTAGCCCCTTCACACACTGCCTTCATACGACTCTTGTAACAGCTCAGGGAGGTGGAAATTCAAATCCTATTTTTACAAGTGAGAACACGAACCTGTAGGGTAATGCACTTATCACCGATGAGCTGGCAACCGGGAATGCTGGGGTTAAACTCGTATCTCTTTGAGATGATAGCCTGCACTTTTCCCTACCCCATATTTATTTGTAAGCATTTATTGAAGGCAAATTGTGGGTCAGCATCACCTTTGTTTCTTATTTTCTCACGTTTTTATTCCATCTACGTGTTTTTCTCACTTTACCTTTCTACTCTCCATTGCACGTGCTCAAGAGGATTGTGAAAGTTACTAGATAGTTATTTTAAAAATAATGATTGTTTCTCTCATTATAAAAGTTGTGTACTTATTGTAGAAAATTTGGAAGGTACAAAAAGTGTAAAAAAAATTAGTCATCAGCGATCCAAAAAAAGCTTTTTTTTTTTCCTGGTTCTTAAGCTATTCTTCTTCACACAATACTGGCAGCAGCCTAGAGGAAGGCAGCGACTGCTTTCTCCCTGAGCTTCCTGTTGCACTGAGCACAAGGGGAAAAGGAAAACAAAACACAGCCCTGGCTTCCCCCCGCCCCGCCCCCCTCCCCCCCCCCCCCCCCCCCCCCCCCCCCCCCCCCCCCCCCCCCCCCCCCCCCCCCCCCCCCCCCCGCCACTTCCCCTCCCCCTCAGATCTCACGTGGGACCCACTTTCTCTCCTGAAGGATGCACACCCCCGCCCTCCCACAACACACTTATTTGAATGAATAACAGCATCACCCTCCACCCCCCAGTATAAAGATGCTTTACTCATGAGCAAAGAGACTTCTGGGGCCCTAGGTGCTCCAAATATCTGAATTAGAACTTAGCCTCGTCTCCCCCTACACCATTCTCATGGGATTTTGTGGACTGACTGTCCGACCCCTACATGGATGAACGTTCTAGACTTTGGGCACAATCACCCTAGACAGACCGTCTGGTTTTAAATCTGTTTGAGACACCGTTCCCCTAGAGTCTGCTTCTTAAATCCATCGCTCCCTGCTGTGCGCCTTCATACAGAACTATAAGTGGTGGCCCTAGCCTTGGCCCTGACTTGTCACTGTCCCCTGAAGGCCATTTACTATGACCCAATTTGGCAAGACTTGAGGGTGGGGGCTCAGGAGAGGGCAGCAGGACCTAAAAACCACAAGTTTACCAAGAACAAAGATACACCATCGAGTGACTCATGTATCCTGAGCCCTGTCAGGGAAAGAATCATGCCCAGCATCAGATAATAGCCCAGTTGGCCTCTCTCTGAACTGACTGGGCCGTATTGGGAATATAGGACCAGGCCTTAACAAAGCCAGGAGGGAAAAGATTAACTTTGTTCCAAGTCTCTGGAGAGCAGAGCTAGGATCATGGACAGGCAAAAGGAAGACACAGGGTTAGGCATGAGGAAAAACTGTCTAGTGTTGACAGTTCAACAAAGCCTGGCCATGACATTCTGCTGGGGTCCCCACCACGAAGAACCCCACGGCCGCTGATGAGACTGCTGAGAGACAAGGCCCGGGTAGGGGTGTAGATGACACTGGCCCAGGGAGCCCCAACGCTGGCCTGGCGGACAGATCATCCGTACGTATTAGCAGCAAGCACTCTCTCGTGCATACCTGCAGCCCGGCACTTGGTGCCCGCCCACCAGGCTAGGCAGCGTGTCAGGACCTCCGCAAGTAGATACTGATGGATGATGTCTTGGATGTGTCTGCCTGCGAAGGTGAGACAGCTTTCTCAGGCTCAGCTCCAAGAAACCTTCAAAGGAAGCCACAGCTCAAACCGGTGAAGAAAAGCCCATGAACACACCAGTGTTCCACATGGAGCTTCTCCCCGTGAACCTGAACCCACAGAGAGGCCCACACGCTTGTGGGTGAGAATGCCAGTGTGGGGGAGGCTTCAGGGGACAGTACGGAGGTGCCAAGGATGGGGCGCACACGAAGCTGAAATGATGTCTGCGAATACATTAGTCAGTCACAGTGACGGTGCTAAACCAAACCTCCAGTCCTCCTCTAAAGAGCTTACATAAGAGCTGAGCACAGGGAAATGGGAGTCGAATTACACATGCTGCTGCTCCCAGCTTGGGGGAGTGTGGTCCACCCCCTCCTTTTGCAGGGAGACAAATGCTCCCTCTGCAGCTGGAGGGATCATTTTCCAAAGGGGGCCACCTGTGACCACAGAATGCCCTCCAGGGTTACACATTTATTAAGTAAGGCTGGGGTGGCCTCTCTTTATCTCCCTCTCGCAGCATGACATCCTTGGCCAGACTTTGCTCTGCTGTGCCAGCTCTTAGGCTGTTGCGGCTACTTGGAGCACTGTGAGGCCAGGGGTTATGAGGCCATGTGTGACAACAGGAGGAATGAGTGCTCTGATTGATTAGTAATGCCTGCCACAGATAAAAGAGTGTGAAGTAGCTGCTTGCACGCTGGGCATGCAACCCCGTTCTCCGTCATGCTGACCTGAACCCGGGTTTCTGTACTTGCCTTCACTCCATTGTTCAAAATCCTCTCATCTTAAACACAAACGTCTAGAAAGTTATCGGAGTGAGTGGAAGGGCCCCCTCAAATCCCAGTATATGGGCCAACCAACAACTCCAGATCGCCATGGCCTCAATGGTAGAGGAGAATGAAGACTATCTTAGGTTCTCTTATAATAGGAATTTCTCCAATATCTTGCAGTAGGAGGTAGAATAAGAACTGCACCCCACCCCCTGCAGGTTCTAGGAAGCTGGCATCCTGTGCTTGAGCCAACTCAAACAAGGGAAGGCCACCCCTGCCGCCGACTGCCACCTCTCCCAATTCTGTCCCTGGAGAGTAGGGAGATAAGCATTCTGCTGGCAACTGGACGGAGTCCATTCCTGAAAGGGGCGGGGGGGGGGGGCAAAGGCACCACTACCAGCCAGGGATCACTGTCTTGTCCTTTCTGAGCATGCTGGCCCCACACCATTACCGACATAAGGGTGAAAGGGGACTGTGGGCTGCACCCTAACAAGATCCTTCCCTCTACTTCAGAAACCCCAAAGATATCCCTAGCAAGTTATCTTTTCTCCTTTAGCCAGGGTGTTCTGAGACACTTAGGAAGTAGTGGGGATGGGAATTTTAAAAAGCTTTTCATATTGTTTGCTCACTGAGGTTCGGAGAATAATTCCAAAGGAATGAAGGACAATAAAAAGCACAGAGCTGGACTCAAAAGAGAAAGTCCTATACTTGAGGAAGAAAGAATGAGGAGGGGAAGAATTAGAGCAATGCAGCGAATGCATATCAATTAACTGCACAGACAGTAAGTGGTGGAGCTGGGATTTGAACCCAGGTCTGCTTAGTTCCAAAGTCTATGTACGTAAAAGGAGAAGGAGAAGAAGGCACTAGGAGCAATTCTTTTTTTTTTTTTTAAGTGCTTTAAAAAGACCTTCCTCATGAAATGCAAGAAGATTTCAGAAAATTTACAGTATTTATGATCAAGGAGGTAAGAGGACATTTCAGCTAAGAAACTAGACAGACCAACTTGTAATAGAATGAATACTTGTTGAGGTCAGTATAGAGTAAAACACGTGCTTAATGAAACTGAAGATAAGCGTCATAGAACCTATAAAGCACGTAAATGAAAGAAACACAGAGATAAAGAAGGCAGCTCCTGTGCACAGCACACCTTCCGCAGGTCAAGCTCTTCACACGTGACATCTCTTGAAACCATTGCACCAACTCTGTGATGCAGGCACTGTCCCCACTTCAAAGAGGAGAAAGCCAATGCTCAGAGATGTTAAGGAATGCGTAAGTCGGGCTGACATTCCAGTTGCTGGTGGCCAGCCTCTCTTCTGATTGGTCTGTGCCTATGGAGTGATGGTTAAGTACTTTGAATTGCTCCCCTGCTTGAAAATAAACAAACAAACAAAAAAATGCCAGGCAGGGAAGGTGGCCCACAGAAGCACGGCTGAGAGCAAGAAGCTGAGTCCTGGACGGAGAATAAAGGAAACCTACGCAGAGTGAGGATAACTGAGTAAAGCCATAACTTCCCTCGCTATTGGAGCTGCCGTCACCTTAGGGGGCTTAGCAGCAAATATCTGTACCCCACCCTAAATTTCTACCTTCCAAATCCCTGTGGGCTCAGCCCCCTTATCCCCAGTACCCCCTTTCTTGGCGAGCACTTTCTCATTTCTCTACTTCACCCCGTAGCTCCCAAACCAGATTCACAACAGCAACTGTCCTCTGCCCTCTGCTCTCTGGTGATGAAGCTGTCAGCAGACTAAATTGGGAAGTCCCCGGATGCCCAGCGTTTTGGTGTGAAGTTTCCATCCAATACGCAGTCTTTGAAGTCTCTGAGTACTGGATTTGTGACCTTCCAGGTCACCACGCAGAGACAAGCAAGCTGTATGTAGTAGACTGCCTTTACATTGCTTCAGTTCCTCCCCTCTTTGATCTCCAGCCAAAGTTCCTTCACTTTGATTCCCTCCCCTTGGCTCCTCTTGGATGTACAGAAATCCAAGCATACCTCCGCTTCCCCTTTGACAAGCTTTATCTCCGTTGACCCTGGTAAATTCTCTGTAAGCCACATTTTCAATCCCATAAAAGTGCCGTTACCATCACTGCCGAATTGATCTCCTCGTGTTGAAATCTCAGGTTCACTTTGTTAGCCACTTCGCTCTACACTCAGATATTTGGGGCCCTAACATTCTTTCAATGATCTCACTCAGCATTTTCTCCAGCAACTTGCTGAATACCCTCTCTATTTTATACCTGATACTACCAATTAACTAGTTTCAGGACGTTTTCTCCCCTAATTCACTTTCATTTTTAATTTAAAGCCACATTCATTTAGTCAATAAATATCTATTGCCACCTACTATGTGCTAAGCAATAACATGGGGAGGGGTGGCTCTGAGGTTCTCTTAAAGAGCAAATCTACGGACCAGAAAGGTTCCGCTTTCAGTCATGGCGGAGGAACTCTTGCAGGACTCCCCTCCCACGTGCACCTGTTACAAACCCTACACACAGAGCACACACAGACAACCTATTGAAAGGCACTAGATCTGTTTGATAACAAGCACGCAGAAGCTGGAGGGGAGGCAGCCCTGGAAAGAAAGAAATGGCCATGGGCGATAACTGTATTTTTACAGCTTCTGACCCGAGGGCAGGCCCAAGTCAAGTTGTACGTGGTGGCTACAATTTGGATAGAAATCTTCACTCTGACTGAGGAATTAGAGGACAGAGTTCAGGTAACTACAGCTGGGAAGTGAGGAGAGACATCCCAGAAAAGGGGCGCTCCACGGTAGCCCCAAATTCTGCCCAAATCTCCCTGAATGATGCATGTAGGGGGCAGGTTCCAAGCGGCCCAACTGAGGCTAACAGAACTAAAGAAAGATTTCAGCTGTTTCCCACTCAAGGGAAACTGAGTTTAGAGTTTAAGTTAATGGCCTTAAAAAATCGTTACTGTTTTGAGAAATATAATAGAATCAAGAGTCTCTTCAAGTCTCATTTATAATATTTAGGATGTAATACAAAATTACTAGAAAAAATGTTTAAATATAAACAGGAACATGTGGCCCAAACTCAAAAGGAAAGACAATCAATTGAGATCTAACCCAAGAGGACCCAGATATTGGAGTTAATAGAGAAGAATGATAAAGTTGCTATTATAATGTTGCTCAAGGGTGTAAAGGAAAACATGCTTACAATAAATGAACAAATAGGAAATATCAACCACAGCATAGAAACTACAAAGAGAACAAAAACTATTTTTATTTTTTTATTGTTGTTCAAGCACAACTGCCTTTTCCCCCCACCCCAGCCCAACACCCCAGCCCTCCCCGCCTCCCGTTATTGTCTATGTGTCCTTTATACTTGTTCCTGCAAACCCTTCACCCTTTTTCCCCGAAATTCCCTCCCCTCTCCCCTCTGGTCACTGTCAGCCTGAGAACAAAACCTATTAGTCACACCAGCTAAATCCCCACCAACACTTTCGTCTGCACTATGTGAGTTGTACTTTTCACTAGGGACAGTTACGTATTAATACTGACAATATTTTAGCACCTTAAAAGTGTAAGGTATTGGGCAAGATTTCGGGAGCAAATACGCAACACAAAATCTTAAATTTTAGTCACAAAAAACAGACCTTTTCATCTGACAGCATCTATCTCCTAGTTATAAGAGATTATATAGGCCCTCACATATAGGACACTTCTCACATCCTCCCTTCTCTTTCAAGACTTAGATCAGAAGAAGAAATCCAAGCCCTGCCATGGCCTCTTTCCAGCTCCTGGATCAGTCCTGATGGAGCCATCTGCCCCACATAAAGCACAGAGGAATGAGGATGAGGGGCAGGCACTCAGGTTGGACACACCTCGGCATTTCTCCTGGGAGGAGAAGTATCCTTCCACCAGCAGAAGGATCCTCCACTAGGTGATTAGACAGATCAGTTCTATTGAAAATAAAAATCTCTGGGTACAGCCTTGGCTGGAGTGGCTCAGTGGATTGAGTACCAGCCTGACAACCGAAAGGTCGCTGGTTCGATTCTAGTCAGGGCACATGCCTGGGTTGTGGGCCAGGTCCTCAGTTCGGGGCATGAGAGAGGCAACCGATCGATGTATCTCTTGCACATTGATGTTTCTCTTCCTCTTCCTCTCTTTCTCCCTCCCTTCCCCTCTTTCTAAAAATAAATAAACAAAATCTTTAAAAAAAAAAACTGTGGGTACAGAAATCAAAGGGAGTTGCTTGTCATTGTAACATCTCTTTATCCAGTTTCATTAACAGGTGTTTCATTTTTTTCAAAACCTGGTATGAAAGAGGTTCTCAAACTTGGCTATATGTTGGAATCACCTGAAGATGCTGGGAACATATATTAAGATCACAGGGCGAGACTACTATATAGCCACCAAAATGGCCAAAAGAAATTGTTTTAAGACAGAAAATAGCAACGGTTGGCAAGAATTCTAACATAGTGGGAATACAAATGGATACAACCACTTTCAGAACTTCTCAGCAATATCTTCTAACACCCCATAACCCGCAATTTCATTCCTAGGAGTATACCCAACAGAAATTTCTATATACACTTACCAAAAGCATTTACAAGAATTGAATAGCACTATTTATAATAGTCCCAAGGTATAAACTGTCCAAAATGTCTACCAACCGTAGCCTAGAAAAGAATTATGCTGTATTCACACAAGGGAACATTGCACAGCAATGAGAATGAGCAATGTACAATGTACAATGGGACTCTCACAAGGGTAACCAAAATAAGCCAAACACACACACACACGAATACATGCTATATGATTCCATCTGTGTAAAATTCAGTAACAGGCAATACTGACCTACGCTGTCAATCAGGACAGTGATTTGGGGGTGAAGGTGACTGGAAAAGGGGTGCTTCTAGAGCACTGGTAATAATCTGGGGTGTTTTAGCAGGATATGGGTTACATAGGCATGTTCAGTTTGTAAAAATTTCATTCGCTTTAGGTTTGTGTACTTTTCTATATGTTTTTACCTTAATTCATGAAAAGTTTTAAAAATACTGGTACCTGGGTCCCACCTCAGGAGATTCTAGTTTAATTGATTTCAGGTGCAGCCAGGCATCAAAAACTTTAAATGCTCCCCTGGTAGGCCTAACGTGCATCCAAGAACTGCTCTGTTAGAGCTTGGCAACCCTCCTCACTATTTCTTGGAGCAGAAAGTGCCGCTGCTTCTCTAGAAAGTATAAAGCAGATGTGTGTGTGTGTGTGTGTGTGTGTGTGTGTGTGTGTGTGTGTGTGTGTAGAACACTGGTAGCTCCAGGGGATGTTTATAGGCATTACATGGAAAAAAAGATCCATCATCAAATACGTAAATTTTTAAAGTCTAATTATCAACAGCATTTCTAGAGCTAAGTGCTGCATCTGCACCACAGGTGGCAAACACAAGGCCCACAGGCCAAATCCGACCCTCCACCTTGTTTTATCCAGCCTGGCACCTTGTTTCTACCCGCAGGCAGCACCAGCTCTTGGTTAACTGTTAAGAAGCAGTTACATTTACACAGTCCTAAAATTACTTTCGGCCCTTTGAAGGCAGCTGCGAGGCTGAGGTGGCCCCCCGGTGAAAATGAGTTTGACACCCCTGATCTACACTCTCTCATTTAATCCTCACAATAAGCCTACAATAAAGGTACTATTAGCCCTTATTTTACAGAAGGGTAAACTAAAACTTGGGGGGGGTAATTGCCAAGGTCATACAGCCTGTAAGCAACAGGGCTATGATTTGAATCCACAGTGGCCTTGACGCTGAAGACCCTGCTCATAACCGCTGGTCTAGTCTGCCTGCCCAGGCTGTACTCGACTCTAGGACGTGACAGGCTAAGGCAGGTGCTGGGTCACACAGCATTTCCTGAAGTGGTTTCTTTGCCTCCATCCCTTACCTTCCACCCCACCATCCACACCTCTGGCAGATTTTTCATTCTGAAACCAAGTCTGATTCCACTATTTACCCTGTAAGGAAGCATTTGATACTTCTCCATGGCCTATGGAGTCAAGTCTAAACTCTTCAGCCTAGCCGGTCAGCCATCCCCTATGTGACCTTGACGTTTTAACTTTATCTCTGGCCATCCTGATATCCCAAACTCACTAACCACTAAATTTCCCTGCTCCCCGAATAGGTCCAATAGGTTCACACCTCCCCCTTGGTCTCCACCATTTGTTGAGACCCTGCTATGAGCCTGGGGCTACATACACATACATTACCTTTAATCCCCACAATGAGCCATTTAAAACAGGTATCACTGTCTCCAACACATAGATGAGAAGTGGAGATACATCTTGACGTGCCCGGCGTCACCACTCAACAGTGGCAGAACTAGGACCTGAACCCAGATTTAGATTTCTGTGCTACAAAGTGCCCGTGTGGCTTTCACCGCAGCACACCCACGGCCTCACCCTTATCCACGCTATTCCACGAAGGGGCAACACCCTGCTTTCTCTACACCTGGCAAACTCCTCTCTGTTCTTCGAGAGCTAGTGCAAGTGCTATAATAATCATATCTATCATCTCTTAAGTGCTTTCCAGGCACCGTGGTCAACACTTGCCTTGTCTCATTTACACGAGGTCTCAATGCTCTTTTGATTCCCTCTGAATTGTTCCTTATCTGCCCTGTGCCAAATGGATTTCTTTCTCCCCTCTAGTTCTCTTTCATGGCGCTCAACGCTCTCCAGTAATTGTCAGTTTCAGAGCTTCCTCTTCCATTGGACTAGATGCTGTTGAAAGACAAGGCATATGTGTTATTCACCTGGACATCCTGCTACAGAGCCACCCAGCACATGGCAGGTAAAAAATGAGAGAGTGGACAGGAAGGTGGGAGACCAAGGGACTGACAATTCACTGAGGTGGTTCCATCAGTTCGTCACAGGGAGTGGCCCTTTGGCTTGGAACCAGAGCTGCGGCATCGAACAGATGAAATAGACCTGGCTGCCAGGGGCAGAGGTCGCCGCAGTAAGGGCCAAACTCAGGACACAAGTCACCTGGCCCCCACATTGCCTTCCATGAAAGGCTGGGTTGGGATCCCCCGTGGCTTCACCATCTCTTCAACTCTGCAAGCTTGCAGGTGGCTCCGTACATCCCTGTTCAGGTGATTTGTTGCGAAACAATGGTTAGGTTCATTCCACAGCACTGTTTCAGGTATTCTCAAGTGCTCTTTGCCTTGTGTTGTTCGGAAGTTATCCCCAGTGAATGAAGATCTCCAGGACAGGTGGCCCAGGAAAACGTACAGCGAAGGTGTGGCTCCCCACGGGTGAGTAGATTAGCTGATCGTACCCTTTCTACATAGACCTATTCTCTCTGAGTCGGAAGCCCCTTTATGAGACAGAGACATCTTTGATCCTCACTCATTCACTGAA
The DNA here is from genome assembly GCA_004027475.1 of Anoura caudifer. Taxonomy (NCBI): domain Eukaryota; kingdom Metazoa; phylum Chordata; class Mammalia; order Chiroptera; family Phyllostomidae; genus Anoura; species Anoura caudifer. The sequence goes on along the minus strand of PVKU01000425.1, from coordinate 435,060 downwards.
CACCCATTCGGTGTATTCAGTCTACAATGGGTGCTACTCAGAGCACAGCTCCTTGTAACCCCTGGGGCAACTGCTTGTTCATACAACCCACATCCAAACACTACGAGCTCCAGAGTCGTGGACTTTTAAGCCAACCTCTGCTCCTTTGCTCTCACTCTTACTGAACTCACATACATTTGCCCAAGTACAAGGGATCAGCAAGTTGTACCAGCTGCAAACTCAGCTGGGCTTCTGCATAGCCTCCCTCCAACCACACCCCATTAGTAAACATGGAAGCCACCAAAGAGACTATTTCAAAATTACTTTTCCCTTCCTTACTACCCACTCTTCTGCTGCCCCCACTAGAGGTAAGCTGCCTGATTTTTTTGCTTCTAACCAAGTAATTTTCTTTGGAGGATTTCAAGCCCACCCCACTCCCATCATAGTGTATATACAGTATTTTATTAATTCAGTTGTGATATTCACGAAGATACAGTCTGTCAAACAAAAGGGAACCACACTGTTCTTTCTCTTATTTTATTTGCCTCCAGGAGACGGGGATCAGTCCGAGGGCAGAAGCTGTTTGAATCCAATTTTATGTCTTTCGTTCCAGGTAAAATGTAGTTCCTAAATATTTAACAATCTTTATGTAGGCACAGTTTAAAGGGTCGAAATTTGAATTACTGCAGAACCTGACTCAGAAACATCTTTTCTATTTTATTCTATCATACTGGCAAAAGTTAAAGTTACTTCCTACTCAGGGTTGGAAAAGGGGATAGGGAAAGGTATTCCCACATACTGTTTATGAAATAGAAATTGATTTGGCCTCTTGACAGGACAGTTTGACAGTGTCATAGCTCAAATTGCAGGAAATTTTCCTTACGGATAAAACCATACCAGTGTACAAAGATATAAGCTGTACAAGCAAGGATGTGGCAGCTTCATACATTTGGAGTAGGAAAAAGCTGAAAATGATCTCAAATGTCAGCAAGGAAGTAGAAATAAATTATGGTAAATTTTTATTACTGGAAGATCATGTAGCCTTACAGACCAAGGTATATCTCTCTGTGTCGACATGTGCTGAGATAAATTAGCTGAAAAAAGGAAGTTTCAGAGGAGTGATCTATAGTTGTGGTAAAATGAAAAAAGGATAAGCATGTCAATGAATATGGATTTGTATATGTATAAGAAATTTATGGAAAGACACATAAAACACTCAGGAATTTCTTCTGGTGAAAAGAATGAGCAGCTGGGGATCATGTTTGGAAAGATACCACTTTCCATTTTCCATATTTCCATACTGTTTAAATTTTAATAATGAATGTGTATTCTTTTAAAATTGAAAAGCATAAAATATGGCAATAAGAAAACAAAAGCTGGGTTTTATATGTTAAAAAAAGAACATAAAGGAAAGTTTGGAGGAAGTCGTCCCTGCTTCTTTAAAAGGCAATAGGCGATGTCTATAGGGCATCCTTTGCTCTCTGCCAGTCCGTTGGATGGACTGCAGAGCCCCAGAAGGGGCCTGGAGACAGCAAGAGTCACGAAGAAGAGCCAAGAGCCCTGAAGAGGGTAAGTGTGAGAAGCGCGCCTTTTACTTGTTCTTGGATCGCAGGACGTAACACCAGTTCTGATTGAGCCTCTGAAGCATTCCAGGAGCCAAGAAATTCTGAGAACTCACCAGGGTGGCACCGACACTAGGGCCTCAAACCAGTGCCAAGAAGCAAAGGGTAGGGATGCCCAGGTAAGTAATGACACGCGTGACCTGGATGAGCAAAGCAGCTGACCCAGCCACCAGGGACATCAATGGCACAGGGCTCTGCTCACCTACCCCCTCTGCTCTGAAGCCATCTGTGACTCCCAGGGGCTGACTTTGCTGATATTAATGTAATATCAATAGTTGACATACATGGAGTACATCCCATGTGCCAAGCAGAGGCTAACTGGTCAACCATATCATCTCGTGCTATTTTATACCTATTTTACACAGGGGGAAACGGGGGCTTAGTGAAGTTAAGCAAGAAACTTGCTCGAGGTTACAGTAAGTGGGGGAGGTGGGAATCCAACCCAGGTCTGACTCCAGAGCCAGCCAAAGTCACTGCTAGCCCTCCCTCCATTTGGGGACGAACTAGAAAAAGACACTCCCTCAGAGAAGGGACAGCCCTGGGGAGCACCACAGCATTTTCATCTAAAGAAAAGCCAGAGAAAATAGTGATCAAGTACAAGTGCTTTGAAGTCAGATGTTCTGGGTTCAAATATTTGCTCTGCCGCTTACTGGCTGTGTGACCTGCAGTAAGTCACTGAACATCTCTGTACCTCACTTTCCTTAGCAGTAAAACCAGTAATAATGCCACCTCTCAGAGTTGCTAGAAGAACTAAAAGAGTTAAATAGGCAGTGATGGGCTCATCATAAGTACCAAATATTAATGATTATTATTCATATTAAGAAAAAGACACTTCTGCCTTATTATCATATTAAGAAAAAGGCACCTCTTCCAGGCAGATGCAACTCTGCAGGGTACGGATTTTGGCAAGTGGAGCAGACTAGGTTTCAGCCCCTCCCTCAGCCAGGTGCCAACCAGCAGAACACAACCCCACAACCTTACACCGGTCTGCTCATTAATTAACTCCCATGCACTGCCAGTTCTTCCTCCTAGCTATCCCTTCACCAGCCTGGCTGTGAATCAGTATCATCTGACACACCTTTTAAAAATACAGATTCCCAGGGCCCCTCCTTGGCCGGCTCTAATCCAGGCAGGCTGGGCTAGGGCCCAAGGATGTATATATTTATCAGGCCCCAGGTGAGTCAGAAAGGATGTGTTCCTGGACACACTTCTCTGGAAGCACCAGAAGCACCCTCAGCCCTTGCTCTGGCTGTTTCAGTGGCCCCCTGAGAGCAGGCAGCCCTCCTTCCACAGCTGGTCCCGGGCCTGGGCCCAGAAAGGAGGAGCATAGTGAATATGTGACTCTGCAAGCCAGCCAGAGGATCAGGTGGCTGTGCAAACTGGTACAGCAGGCTCATTTGCTTTTGCGCTTCAGTGGATTGTACCAGGTACCCCTCACCTTTATTTAGACTTGAGGTTCCCCAGACCCTTGCCACCCAAAGTGCAGGGGACAGACCAGCATAAGAGCTTCCCCTGGGAGCTTGTTAGGAATGCAGGCTCTCAGGCCCCAATCCAACTGAATCGGTCTGCTTTTCACAGGAACCCCAAGCTGAGCAAGTCTGAGGCAGATACCTGAGATCTCCTTCCCTGTCAGAATAAATTCTAACCACTGGGCTCCTCTAACCCGTCCAAATGCCCTTTGGGGCCAAACTTTTCCTTCAAACTCCCAAAGAGCTCCCGGAAACACATTGTGAGCCTTTCACTAGCCCAGACCCTTGCTCAGCAGCTAGCCTGGGGCTCACGGCGAACCTTTGCTTTAATAAGTTATTTATTTCAAAGTCCACGTTAAAATGCACCCTCCTAATAACACTGAAAAGGAGACAACGCTCCAACCTTGACAACTCTGGGGCATAGGACACTCCTTTCCTTTGTGCAGAGTCACGACCCCTGCTTCCCCGGCCAAAGCCATCCAAAGGCATCGGATGGCCCCCCAAAAACAAGCAATGCCTTCCTGTTGGCCAAGCTGCAGGTGATTGGGCAGATCTCACACTGGAGCTTAACCTCATTAATCCAAGGCCTATCGCATTGCTGTAAATGTCAGTGGAAAATAGCCATTCAGTGGGTTTCCTTCATTCCACCAGAAAGGGAAAAAACAGGAAGCTGACAGCAGCTGCGCCCCAGCTTGGCAGATCCCAAGGGCCCAGCTGACAGGGCGTTCCTTGTCAGCACCTACAGTCCCCTGCCCCGGCCTGCTTGTCCAGATAAAGGTGGGTCCTGTGTCTACATGAGCAAAACGCAGCGGTGATTGCTATCCAGATCCTTCAGGCCCCGAAGCACCTGCTTGGGAAAGAAAACAGCGTGGTCTGCCTATCTTCCGTCTGAATTACCAACTGGCTTATCATCACTCAGATTCATCTAAATCTCTTCTTCCCATTCAAAATGTCCTACGAGCCAAAGCTCTGGGACTCCAGGGGACGTAAGGCGTTCCAAGACTTCATTCATCTCTTTAATGCATATTGATTATCTCCTGTGTGCCAGGCATCATGCTGGGCAGCTGGGGACGCAGAGCTGAATGAACTAGACACAGTCACTGGCTGTACGGGTTTATAGTCCCATCTAAGCTTTCTCAGCCTTGGCACTATTGACATTTAGGATCATTTCATTTTTGGTTGCGGGGGGCTGTCCTTTGCTCTGTGAGATATTAACAGCATTCCTGGCCTCACCCCACTAGATGCCATAGCACCCCTCTCCATCTGCAACAACTAAAAACTGCCTTCAGACATTGTCAAATGTGCTCTGGGGAGCCAAACTGCCCCCAGTTGAGAACCAGTAATGTGGTAGGTGAGACAAACTAAAAGAGTAATGACCACAAATAACCATGTAATCACAACTTTAATAAATACCATGGAGGAGATTATTGTGGATACTACACCACAATAACTTGGAAACCAGGCATTTTGTGTGTTATTACAAATCCTTATGACAACTCTGATACACACACACACACACACACACACACACACACACACACACCTGTATTCCAGATGAAGAAATTGAGGCTCAAGGAAATGGAAATTGTCCAAGGCCAAAAGCCAGTGGAAGGCAGAGCCAGAATTTGAACCCTGGCCTTAAACTCTGCCTCCCGAGGAAAAGGAAACCTGAGCTTTTGCCTCCCATAAACAGGTAGGGATGTGGTCACACGAGGCTCTGCCCAGCCGCCCTGGGGTCATCGTGGAGTCCCACTGCCACCTGCCACATCCATCAAGCTGCAGACAAACTACGTCAAGGCACACTGGTGGGACACTAGCCGGCTGAAGAATGCAACCTGACCTCTGAGAAGTCCATGAACACCTCCCCCTCGCCAAGGGCCTGCACACAGGGCCTTCCCAAAAGTCAGGGCAGGGAGAAAATGGGGAAGCCCCCAGGTAACTAGAGCATACCCCGTTGTGACTCATCTCCAGAGAGCCTACTGCTCAGCATCCACAGGAACACAGTGCAAAAAAGCTAGACGTTCTGCAGTCAGCTTTAGGTATCCACATGGAGCATAAGTGAGGGGGTACAGGCTAGCACATGACAGCTTTGGAGACCCCCTGACATAAATTGCTACCACGTTTAAGCTGCATGCCTTTTGCAAATCATCTCATCCTTTGTGCCTCGGTTTACCCCTCCATGCATGGGAATAAGTACATCCACTTCAATGAGTTAGTGTGAGGATTCAATGGCAATGCAAGCGAAAACCTCGGACAGTGACCACCGCCCATAAGAGCACTTGGTACAATGCTAAAGGAGCCAGATCACGACACTTTCTCTACCCCCATCCCCTTCCTTCAAATGAGAAACTGAAACCCAGGAAGAAAGGAACTGGCACAGAAGTATCTCATCTCAGGAAGCATCTCAGGAAGAAGGAGGGGACGTCTAGGCTTCCAGGGTAATAGGACGAGGAAGGGACAGTGAATGTATTGGCAAACGAGCGCAGCCCAGCCCTTCCTCCCAGGCGGAAGTCAATCCTAGGCTTTCTCAGGCGCTGCAACCAGACAACCCTCCGCAGGCTGCAGGCCACCTGCTCCGGGTCAGTGAGTGTTCAATCATTTGGGACCCCTTGGCAGGCTGGCCTCTGCCTGCCTCCCTGGCTTTGCCTGCTGCCCCTGCCTCCACACGCCTTGCGGTCACGGTGCCCCAGCTGCACTCCCCACTGCTCTCGAAGATGCCCAGCCTCCGTGCCTTTGCACAAGCTGTTCACTCTGCTCAGGCTGCCTACCCCTCTATTCCCACCACCTGGAAAATTGTCTCTGAAGGGCTCCAATGGGTTCCCACAGCAAACTTTGCCCACCTGTTATTGGTCATCACAGACTAATAATAACAGCAACTAACATTTGCAATTATGGATAAATATCTAAAAGCCCTGAGCTAAATTTCTCACCCACGTGGTCTCACTTTTCTCCACACATCAACACCCTACGCAGGTAGCTTACGTGCTTGACAGGTAAGGCATCTATCTTGCCCATCACCACCAGCTACAAGCTGGCAGAGTCCGGAATGAAACCTGTTGGCTGGCCTGAGCCCATCTGTGCATCCATCGCTTTATTCTTCACTCCTCTTCCTGCCAGTGAAACTGTTGTCCTTTGCTATCTGTTGGGGACAACAGCCTCACGATCTGTTTCTAGGCCTGCCTCTCCCCTCTAGAGAAAGAACCCTGAGAACATCTTGAAACCCCTTGCTAAGCGAAAGATCTAAAATAAAGCAAACATCTATTGAATAAATCAATGAATCCTGAAAAAAATGGCAGCCAGATAAAGGCCCAGCAACAGACTTCCTGATGACAGGCCCACGCTGCACTCAAATTGCAGGAGGCAGGCCTCCCAGGCTGAGAGGCTTTCCCCATCCGGGTAGCTAGAGGCAGAAGAGGTCTGACTCCACCAGACCAGAGGTGGTGGGACCCTCTGCAAAGGAGGAAATGGTGGTGACAGTGACAAGCATCACTTCCTGTACTCCTGCCCACACCAGGTGCTGTGCTAAGCACTTTCCGGGCTTTATGGTCTCACAGAATCTTCACAACCCCATGAAGTCCTCATGACTATCACTCCCATTTTACAGATGAGAAAGCCAGAACTCAGAGAGAGTAAATAATTTACCCAGGACCACAGAGCTGTTAAGCATAGAGCCATAATTTGAACTAGACCAGTCTGGTCCCTTGCTCTTCATACGTTGTAACTTTCTGTAGGAGTCAGGCTCATGTAAGCCCTCCCTCCGTGAAGCCAAGTCTCTAAGAGGTGTTGCGGATAAAGAAGGTCACCTGGTCTCTGCTGGAAGGATGCCAGTTGGGACCCGCTATTCATCAAATGCTCCAAGTCCTCAGTGCAGGGGGTGGGGGGTAACGGGGATGGGGGAGTGGAGCGGGTGGTGGCTAAGTAGGGGCAGGAGGACAAGGTTGGGTGGGGATCCTGAGGACCCAAGCACAGCCCATGAATCCACATATGTGCCTTCTTCGACCTGCAAACCCAGGCTGGCTGCAGCCTCTGGGGGTTAGAGAAACCTCACTCTGGATGATGGAGCAGGTTTTGAGAGGAACCTGGGGCTCTAGTTTCCAAAGAGTCCTAATGGGCTCTGCAGAGAGGTTTGGCCTTGGAGGAAAACCCGCCTTCCTACATCAACAACCTCTTAGCCCTATGGCTCAGGCTCCCAAACAGAGTTAACTAAGTGAGAATTTAACCCCGACTCCAGCATCATTACCCAAGAGATGGGTCTGAGTACGCATTGGCGTTGCCTTCCACGTCCTTCCATGCCAGCGCGGATCCAGAGAGCAGAGGGATTCAAGGAGCCCTGATACATGAGGCGCAGGGGATGAACATCACAGTGGGGGAAACCAAAAGAGGGGTAGGAAGGATCAGGTGGTCTTCCTGTAGGAAGACATTCCAGAGGCTGGAAAGAGCTGGGACCGGAAGAGAGGTCAGGAAGTTTCCAGGGTGGAGGACACTGTTGGGTGAACTGCAGCTGACAGCAAGGTGCAAAACTGATCATTCAGAGTGGCTTGATTGGCCTCTCACCCCCAGCATCCCCAGGGGCAGGTGGGAGAGAAGGGGCTGGGGATTTGCGGGGGAAGGCCCCGAGCAAGTTGCCAGCTGAAAGGATTCACCAGCGCCCACAGGTCGCCTGTAAGCTGACTCTTTATGACAAAGCACGGGAGGGAGATGTGGGAACGCCCCCCACCCCTGCAGAACCACCCACCAGGGCTCCACTTCTGCTCCTGCCCTAAAGAAGAGACAGGCTCCACTCAAAACCAGCGTGAAAGGTGCCAGCATTTACTTGGGAGCGCTCATCCTGCCGCTCCACTGCACCAAGCTCTCCCATGGGTCCTCTCACCCATCCCCCAAACGGGGCTGCTTCCTAGCCTCATTTCCTACAGGCAACTGAGGCTCCGAGAGGCCAAGTGCCTTGCCCTGGGGCAGATGGAGCTAGTCACCAACGGAGCTAAAAAGCTTTATTACCAGCCTAGGAGGAATCCTCCCATATGGAGGGGTGTTCTCGGCGCTGCACCAGCCGCAAGAAATGGCAGGGCACACGGGGAACTACCCCCTCGGGCTGAGGCGGCTAACCACAGGCCCCTGCCCTAGAGAACCCTGGGGGAAAGGGTGCCTGGTACCTCAGGGCCCGGGTCCTCCACAGAGGGCGATTCAGAGGCGGCACCTGGTGCCCGCGGCCGCGGGGAGCTGGTGGGCTTTTCTGACAGCGAGAACAGGGGCCCATTATGTAGAATCCAATCACATGGGCGCCCAAGCAGCTCGGCTTTCGGTTCTGAGAAGCGCTTATGCAGCCGCGTCTCTCTCCCTTGGCGCCCGAGGTGCCCGGGAGTGCCTGGTCCCAGGCTCCCGGCAGGGCCAGATTCAAAGCTCCGGAGGCTCAGTTACACGCCGGGGGCTGGGAGCTGCATCATCAGCATCTCCAGTGCAGCCGGGCCCGGGCTGGGGAAGGAGGAGGAGGGAGGGAAGGAGTCTGCATCAGGGAAGGAGGCGGCATTGAGCGCCTCCCCCTCCTTGCTCTCCATTCGGGGCAGGCGGGCAGCTCAGCCTGGGCCCTCCGGGTGACCTTGGGGAGACCCCCGGCGCGACCTCTCTGGGGCCCGCTGCACAGTTTCAGCCCATCCTAGGCGCTCGGGGGCGCTCCTCCGGCCTGAGTCGAAGCGCGGGACTCCGAAAGAGAGGAGCGGTCCGGGCTCGGGAGACCCAGGAGCTGGCGCACGGCAGCCCTTTGGAGAGGCCAGGCGCACCTCTCCCTGGACACCACCACGCGCGGCGTCTCCCCGTGCACAGTGGGCTGTGTCAGCGGGATCCCGAGGCTGGATGGGTCGGCACAGTGGTCGCCTGCCCCTGGGGACCTTTCCCGCCAGAGCAGGAGCGCTCCCTGAGCCTGGCTGTTACCTTCGGAGACCAAGCGCCGCCACGCGAGGGGGCGGCGCCCCCAAGCCGGGCCCGAGGCTGGGCGGCGGGCTCTTTGGTGCAGGTTGTAGCTCCCGATTCCCGTCATGGAGCCTCCCGGCAGACAGCCACCCGAGAGTCCAGAACCAACCGAAATCCCCCTGCCGGCCCCAGGATCGGATCACGGCGACCCCGGCCAACAACCTGCCAATGAGCACCCCCTCCCTCCGGCCTCGTCGTTGGCGCCCAAGCCCCGGGAGAACGCTCCAACACCAGCCAGCCTCCCTGGACCAGCGCTACCCAAACCTGCGTTTTCAGTACCCCCTCCCCCAATTATCTTAAGCCGCCTGCGGGTGGCCAAAGCGCCCCACACACCCCCAGCCAGGCTGTCAGAGGCCGGGACCACCTCCCCTCCTCCATACTCATCCCCCGCCCGCCGGGTCCAGCCGCAGAGCGCAGCGGGGAGGCGGCGCCTCCGCGGAACTCACCCTCTCTCCCGAGCCCTGCCCGGGCGGCTCCGGGCCCCGGCTCTGTCCGTCAGTCCCCGAGCAGCAGCTGCCGGTGAAGCGACTGAAGCCGGCGCTGCTCCGCCGAGAGCCTCCGCACCGCCCCTCGGCTCCTCCCCCAAGGCGGGGCCTGAGCTCCCGGGAAGCGGTGGGCGCGCTCTGCGGGGTCTGGAGGTCTGGGGAGAGCGTGAAGGGTCCTGGCCCTCCAGGGATGGGAGCCCCTCCTTTTAACAGCTGGAAATCGAAGAAAGTTGGGACGCATCCAGACTTCGGAATAGTTTTCCTTATAGTCGCCCCCCTTTCCCCGCCACCACCACCACCGTGAAGAGGGTAGCCCAGGACCGTATCCTTGCTCCTGTTTGACAGAAGGACACCGCCAGGAAGCCAGGAGAGGGGTACTAACCTGTCCAAGGTCACGGGAATTAGTACAGCGCCAGGAGTTCAAGTCTCCTTCCTTGAGGGCCTGAGCAGCCCGAATCTAAAGGCTGCAGAGGGCGTCAAGGAGACTGACTGGCCAGCCCTTGCCCCGAAGGCAGGTCTGTGGGGGCAGGTGCCCCAGCTGGAGGGCGGAGAGCAGGAGCGAGACAGGGGAGCAGGGGGGCCGTGGCCTACGACGTGGACTCGTATCATTTCCTCTTTCTGGGAAGAAAGGAGGTGAAGCGAAGGAGGAAGGAAGTGGTCGTACCTCCGCTGACGTCTGCCACGATCTAGAAAGGGGCTGTCTCCCTGAGATTTAAGGCTAAAAATGGGGGAAATAATGTTTTCAGGCAAACACCCAGTGGCTTCTGTCCTTGAATTTAAGCCTCTTTCCTGGGCTGAGATCTCTGAGCTCCACCTTTTCTTTGCAAGACAAGGGATTTAACTATCTTAAGGCTGATGTCAAGAGAGCCGTACTCCCTGCCCCCACCCCCATAGGAGGAGGAGAGAAAGTTAACAAAGGGGAAAGATCCAGCGCACAACATTCTCTGGAATCCACACTCCTTGAACACTGGTTGTGGAACAATGGAGTTCTCTTCTCCACAAAGGGCCTTGTTTCCTGAGCTTTCTCAGCCTCCAGATCAGAGCCCTAGGGTCAGCTAGCCGGGTGCAGACAAGGTCTAAGTTTGGTGGGCTTGGGGGTTGTACCCCGTTAATTCAGTTCCTAGCCAGCTTGTGTGAAGAACTCCTTTAGGTGATTACTAGCAATGTTTTCCTGAGGCTGACAGCATAACCTGAGTTTAGTGATGTTCTGCTTGCTAAGGAAACTCTTTCCTGGGGAAGGGAAAACCTCTCTGCGGGGCTTATCCCTGGTCCCCCACCGAGGGCTCTGAAAGACCCACCACCCATCTCCTGGCTCACTCCCAGCTCATTAATAATCCAGCTGTGAATGACACTGTTTCAGTAAGAGCCATCGGAGAGCAGAGGAGGTGGGGAGGAATTAAAATGATGCTTAAAAATAACTCAGGGAGATCATGGTTCTCCACAGAACATTTCCATGGACTTGTCATGAAGAGCTGTGGGCTGAGAGGGTGGGACTTCGTCTCTCCAAGGCGGAAGAACTTGGAGTCTGTGATCCTGAAATGAAGCCTTGAGGACGGGCCCAAGTTCCTGGGCTGTACTGTCCAGTCACACCCCTCACAGCGTTTGATATCAGAAGTTCAAGTGTGCTCAGAATGAGATGGAAGACCCACACTTCCTGGTTTCAAAACTTACTCTAGTAATCAAGACAGTGTGATGCACATGTACAGACAGACATATGGAGCGATGCAATAAAACTGGGAGTCCGGACTATAAACCCTTACATTTACAACCAACTGATTTTCAACGAGAACGACAAGACAAGTTAGTGGAAAAAGAATCGTCTTTTCAACAAATGGTGCTGGTTGGGACAATTAGGTCCCCACATGCAAAAGAATGAAGCTGGACCCCTTACCTCACACCATATACAGAAATGAACTCGGAATGGATCAGACTGAAATGTAAGAACCAAAGCTGCAAAACTCCCAGAAGAAAACAGAGGTGCACACAATGGCCTTGGATTAAGTAATGGTTTCTTAGACCTGGTACCTAAAGCACAAGCAACAAAGGAAAAAATAGGTAAGCGGGGCTTCGTTAAAATAAAAAATCTTTGTGCTTTAAAGGACACCATCAAAAAAAGTAAAAAGATAACTGTGTGCTAAATTCTGTGTCCCCAAAAATTCACAGCGTGATATCCCAACCCCCAGTACCTCAGAATAGAAACTGTATTGAAAGATCTTTAAAGAGGTGATTAAACTAAACCGAGGCCCTTGGGATGGGACCCTAATCCAATATGACTAGTGTCCTTACAAGGAGACAGAGGCATCAAGGATGCACACACAGAGAAAGCCCTTGTGAAGACACAGGAAGAAGGTGGCCTCCAGAGAAACCAAATCTGCAGATACCTTGATCTTGGACTTCTAGCCTCCAGAACTGGGGGAAATAACTTTCTTTCGTTTAAGCCACCCCATCTGTGGTATTTTGTTATGACAGTCTTTACAAACCAATGCAATAACCCACAGAACGGGAGGATATATCTGCAAATCACATATCTGATAAGGGACTTGTATCCGGAATACATCGGAAACTCTTAGAATGCAATAATGAAATGCCAAATAACTTGATCAAAAATAGACAAAAAAAATCTGAATAGATACTTCTCTAAAGACAATGTACAGCCCTGGCAGGGTAGCTCAGTTGGTTAGAGTATCATCCTGATACACCAAGGCTGCAGGTTCCGTCTCCAGTCAGGGCGCACACAAGAAGCAACCAATGAACGCCTGAATAAGTGGAACAACCAATCAATGTCTTCCCCCAGCTCTTTCTCTCAAATCAATATAAATACATAAATAAATACAAATGGCCAACAAGGACATCAGAAGATACTGAACATCATCAGCCATCAGGAAACGCAAATCAAAACCACAGTGAGATACACTTTCACACTCACTGGGATGGCTATGACCAGAAAGACAGGCAGCAACAAGTGCTGACAAAGATGTGGCGAAACCGCATACGGTGCTGGCAGGGATGTGAAGTTAAACATAAGGTTACCAGATAACCCAGAAGTTCCACCCCAGGTGTCTACCCAGGAGAAATAAAAGCATACATCTGCATGAACTTGTACACAAATGTTCGTGGTAGCATTAATGATAACAGCCAAAAAGTGGGAAAGCCCAAGTGTCCATCGAATGATAAATGGGTGAATGAAGCGTGGTATGCCTCTGCGGTGCAAACTGTTTGGCAACCGAAAGGAATGAAGTCCTGACGCATGCCACCACGTGGACAAACCTGGAAAACGTGCACTACGTGAAAGAAGCCAGAGGCAAAGCCGCACATCGTATGGCTCCACTGATCTGAAATGTCCAGCGTAGGCAAGTCTACAGAGACAGGAAGTAGATTCGTGGCTGTCTAGCATTGGCAGGGGGTTGGCGGGGCAAGTGGAGAATGACAGGTAAAGGGTACCAGTTTCTTTTGGGGGTGATGAAAATGTTCTAAAATTGATTGTGGTAGTGGTTGCATAATGATGAATATGCCAAAAAAACATCAAATTGTACAGTTTAAATGGGTGAATTGTACAGGGAGTGAGCGGCATCTCAATAAAGTTTTTACCCCCCAAAAGTTAAACTATTCTCTGGTCCTTGAAAACAGTGTCCTCCAAATCTCTCTCTTGTCCCCAGGCCATGCATGAGAAGCAAGCCCCCTTATCCTAAGGTCATCTATGATCTGTTAGATATTAGGGGACAGTCCACAGCTAATGCACACTCTACTAGACTATGGAAAATATTTGAGAATCTGAAAATAAATGGATTGACTCCAACATATAAAATCTGGAACATTGATGTTTTACAAATATAGAATTCAATATCTATATAACTTTAGGTCAACCAGTCAACTTCAATTCAAGTACTCAGAGTTACATATAAATTACATGGAAAATAGAATTTGAGTGAATTACATGGTTACTATGATGCAAGGCAAGGACTCTAGAACAAGGAAGACCTATGCTTAGAGACTCTTGAGTCTGAAAAAAAAAAAACAAAAAGAGTAATCCAGCTCTAAGGAATTTATTTTAAAGGTTTTTTAATTCCCTGGTTTTAGTACCAGCCGGTGGGCAAGTGCTAGGTTGGCTGAATTCATTCATTCAACAAATAGTCCAGTGCCTGGCCCAGGGTAAGCCTCGAGAGGTGGCTGATGCTGCTGGTGAAGACGTTGGTTGGCTCCAGGCCACGCCCAGCCAACAAATGTGCAGTACGAGCAGAGGGTGGCCCGAGGCCCAAGTAAAAAGGAGCCAAGTGGGGGGAAAGACATCCTAGGTAAGAGTCCTGGCTCTGCCATGACCCCACTGGGCAGGCATTTCCCCTTCCAAAGCGTCTGTTTCCTGGTCTATAAAACTCCAATTGTACAATACTTGTGTGTGTGTTTGTGCGCATTTTCCCCCACGTCTCCACGCTTTTAAGGGAAGTGACCTCTCTTCAACCTCTGTTGTGAGCTTCCTAAAGAGCACAGACTGAGCTGATTGCACTGATGGGGGCCCCCATCAGTGGTGCGGAAGGCGCACAGATGTTTGTGGGTAGCAGGTGCGCTCAGTTCTGTCATGCTGTGAGTTTAACAGTAACTCGGTGGGGGCTGACGGATCTTCATTTTTATACTCAGTTTAGTGAGAACCCTCCTATCCCTGTGGCTCTCAATCTTGGCAGGACTTTGGAATCTCAAAGGGATCTTTTAAAAGTGTTGATGCCCAGGCCCTACCCTGGACCATGCGAATCAGATTCTGGAGGTGAGGCTTGTACTTTTAAACACGTACGCATACACACAGATCAAAAAAAACTCCCCAGGTGAGTTAAAAACGCGATGTGCAGCCAGGCCGAGGATCACCGGCTAAGTATGTGGTTCTCAAACTTCAGGAGCACAGAGTCACCTGGGGAAAGATAAGGGAAAGGGTGTGGAAAAATGCTGCTTCCTAGGCCTCTCCTTTGTACTCCTTTCTCATTCCTTGGTGTGGTATGGGGCCTAGGGATATGCATTTTGACTGATTCCAAAGAGCCGCGTGTCTTAGCTAGTGCCTCCAGCTGCCCTGACAGCACCACCTCATTACCTGGGCTTAAATAGGCTTTTCCAGGTTCCCAGAGGAGTCACCTGGGGCCCTTCTTAGAAAATACAGATTCCATTTTGCAACCACCAATATAATCATCAATTGAGGAAGCAATGGTCCTTGGCAGATGCGAAAGCCATTGAGTGAGAGGCTCAGGGTAACAGAAGTAGCATCGTTCAAAATATCACACCACAGATTATTTGCTAATGAAAAAGGGGGAATACACCTACTGTAGAGAGGCCCCACAGCCCCCACTGGAATCCAGAGATCAAACCCACATCAGCAGGAGCGGGACAAGCAGACGCTGCGGGCCTCCGATGGGATGGATGCAGGGTGATGGACGCGAAATCTTCTCTGTCGGATTCTTGCCAAAAATACTTAACCTGATTTTAATCAGGAGGAGCATTGAGACCGATCTAGAATGTGGGGCATTCCACAGGCCTGGACTGTCTTTTAAAAAGTTAATATACATTTTTGGTTTGTTTTTTTTTTTTTTTAGTCAGGGAGTTAGTCTAAATTAGAAGGGTTAAGGGACATAAAACATATGTGTGGGTATCAACCTTGATTAGCTCGTGGATGGAAAAAGTGACTCGCTGTAAAAAGAAAGGTTGCAGGCCATCGAGAACTCAAACACTGCTTCTGCACTAGATCATATTATTGAACTAATGTTAGTATCCTGAGATAGGGTGACAGGAATGTAGTTACGGAAGAGAAGACCCTTCTCTTATTCTCGGGGATGCATGCTAAAGAGAGGGCCAAGGAAGGAAGAAGGAGAGCAGAAAAGCGCCAGGAGGCTGACAATCAGTGAATCGAGGCGAAGGGTATTTGAGTGTTCCTTGTGCTTTTATTTTGATTTCTCCAGAGGTTTGATATTTTTCAAAATAAAAATGTTTGGGGAGGGTGAATGCAGCTTGCTGAGCCCCACCGCTTGGAGACTCCGATTCAGTAGACCTGGAGTGAGGCCCAGGATCTGTATGTTTAAAGGAATGCCCAGGTGGTTTTCATCTGGTCCAAGGCTTCGCCATCCCCAGAGGTGCCCCAGCAACCTGCACCGCTGGCTGCCTCTCCGTTTCGGGAGGCACTGCCATCTCTTTGCATACCCTGTTCTCTCTGTCTGGTCTGCTCTTCCTGCCTTCTGTTTAACCCCTACCCTTCTTTCAGGTCTCAACCCAAATGTCACTGCCTCAGGGAAGGCTTCTGACAAGTCTCTCAGTCAACCCCCCTGGTCCTGGCTCTCAGGGCCCCAGGGACCTCGGTTGTAATTTTACACATAGTTGTGACCTTCGGGTTAATGTCTGCTTCTCCTATTAACCAGTGCTATGGGCTGACTGTGTCCTCCCTGCCCCATCACAGGCTGAAGTCCTAACTACAGTGCCTTAGAATGTGACTATATTTGGAGACAGGGGCTTGAAAGAGGTGATTCAGATCAAATGAGCTCAGGGAGGGTAGGTGGGCTCTCATCCTACGTGGCTGTGGCTGGTGTCCTTACAAGAAGAGGAGATTCGATGCCCTGGCTGGTGTGGCTCAGTTGAAGGCATTGTCCCGTAACGGAAGGGTTATGGGTTCGATTGCCAGTCAGGGCACACACTTAGGTTGCGGGTTCGGTCCCAGGTCTGGGTGTATACCATCTCCTGTCTAGGAGCGTATGGGAGGCAACAGATTGGTACGTCTCTCTCCCTTCCTCTTATCCCTTTCTCTCTCTCTCTCTCTAAAAAAAAAAAAAAAAAAAAAAAAAAAAAAAAAAAAAAAAACAATGAAAATATGTCCTTGGGTGAGGATTAAAAATAAAAATATAAATATAAAAGGAAGAGGAGATTCAAGATGGAAAAAAGACCACGTGAAGGCTCTGGAGGAAGACAGCCATCTATCCACAAGCCAAGACGAAACAGTCCTGTTGACTCCTTGGTCTCGGACCTCTACTCTCCAGAGCTGTGAGAAAATAAGCTTCTGTTGTTGAAGCCACCCAGCCTGTGGCCTTTGGTTATGGTGGCCCTAACGAAACGACATAGATGGTGAGCGACACGGATCAGGGGCCAGATGTGCTTTGTTTACATCCCAATTTCCAGGGCCCGGCGAAGCTTGGCCCGCGGGAGGAGCAGAGGCAGGCTCTGCTGAATGAATGAAGTGGGACAGCACGTGACCGGCCCTGGCATGTGGTAGGGCTTCAGTAAACAGCGCTTGAACATGCAGCAGGATAATATTTGGGGAATGACAAACCGGGGCTCAGGCTTGCTTCCCCTCATTGTCTGTTCGGTTGGTGCTGGCGCTGTTGCCATCCACCCTGCACCCATCTGCCTATTGTCACCCCTTTCCCCTGGGGGGACACAGATGGCACCTGGAACCAACAAAAGTGCTTTCTCAGTCCTGAGGTGCAAAATAGAGCCGGTAACCTCCACAGTCCAGGTAACGGCCAGGGAGACCAGGCACCTTTCATGTGTTGCTGCCTCAGACAAGAAAGGAACGTTCTTACAGGATTCTAGAAGTCTAGGCTTGGAAGATAGAGAGGCAAAACCTGAAGTAAGAAGGCAAAATGTTTACTCCCAAACAACAGATTGGCTGAAGACAGGCTCAACTCACGAATGTTTAGGGAAATGCAAATAAACCCAGGAGGTAAAAGTGACAGCTCTCAGGGAGGGGGAGAAACACCCACAGGTCAGTCAGCACTGGGTGGGACAGACCAGGGTACTGAATCAGGAACCCCCCCCCAGGGGATGCCTGAACAGCTGCTACCACTTAGGAGAGAAGTTTATCTAGGAAAGCTGGATTATCTAGGAAATTATCTGGAAGGCTGGGTATGCATGTCCTGTGACTCAGCAACTGCTCCGTGAGGAATACCTGCCTTGGAGAAGACCCTCCCCTGGTGCAGGAAAACACATGAAGAAAAGGTTATTCATTGTGGCTTTTACCTGCCATAGCGAAAGACTGGCAACATTCTAAATGCTTACCAGTAGGGAAATGGATACGAATGAATTAAGAGGTATTTTAATATGATGGAATTTTACTATTATTAATTATACCCTTTCTCCCTTTTAACTGTCCCCCTTTTAACATAAAAATCTCATGGCGCCCTGACTGGCGTGGCTCAGTGGGTTGGGAGTTGTCCCACAAAACAAAGGGTCGCTGGTTCGATTCCCAGTCAGGGCACATGCCTGGGTTGCGAGCCAGGTTCCTGGGAGTGGGCACGCGAGAGGCAACCACACATTGATGTTTCTCCCCTTCTCTTTCTCCCTCCCTTCCCATCTTTCCAAAAATAAATAAATTTCTAAAACAATCTTATGGCTTCCTCTAATGTTACTTGAAATTTCAAAATAGAGGCCTGCAAGGAATCCTTTCTCTGAAACCTGGGCGGGGGGTATGCTTTGGAATTCAGGACTTGAGGATTTTACAAATATGATCTGCATATGCTTACTGTACAGTGGTGATTCCCGCACTTGAGCATGAATCAGATCACCAGGAGAGGTCATTAAAGCGCAGACAGCTGGACCTCATCCCTGAGTGTCTTGGTTCAACAGGTATGGGATGGGGCCTGAGAATTTCCATTTCTAACAAGTCCCCCGGTGATGCTGATGCTGCTGGTCTGAAAACCACACTTTGAAAATGACTGCTCTGTTACATAACTTCCCTAGAGGGGTCTAGAACAGCACCCTACCATGAAATGTTAATACTTCCACTGTGAAATAAATATATATTATATAGAAATAAATATATTACAACAAATATATAAATAGCCTTACGTCGGTTCAGATTAGATGTTGCTACTGAGTCAGCCTTTGTAAACTGATGAAAAATTTCTCAGTTTTCAGAGAATTTTAATTTTTGGAAGAAAGTAAAATAAACTGTGGAGCCCTGGCTGGTGTGGCTCGGTGGATTGAGCACAGGCCTGCAAACCAAAGGGTCTCAGGTTCGATTCCCATTCAGGGCACATCCCTGGGTTGCAAGCCAGGTCTCCAGTAGGGGGCACTCGAGAGGCAACCACACACTGATGCTTCTCTCCCTCTTTCCCCTTCCCTTTCCCTCTCTAAAAATAAATAAATAAAATCTTTAGGAAAAAAAGAAACTGGATTTATAAGCAGTATCTCATGACCAAGTGCTTAAGTATACTTGACCCCTCCACCATCAGGTATTGTGCAATGAATGAATGAACCAGAATAAGCTCTTAAAGAGAACAGTGGGTCTTGCATCATTTCTATTGGCCACCAGATGACAGAAACTAGTCAGGCCATAACAGTCACTTTATCAGAAGAGCTTGTGGGATGGCAGATACTCCTAAGGCCATCTTGAGAACATGCAATCTGTGCATTTTTGTGACAGATATAAGCCAGGATCCATGTGGTCCAGTCAATTTTTGTAATAGAATAAATTTGGAAATAGATTTACTCAAATGCCATTCAAAGGTGGAATGCTTAAATAAATCACGATGGGAAACATAATAGAATACTAGCCAAATGTTTAAATGAATGAGTTACTTCACCAAAAAATGTGCAGGAAATGTACGAATAAAATTTTGAAGTCAATTATGTGACATGGGACCCAAGTAAAGGAAAAAGACACATTCCCACTTTTGGCTAGAAGATTCAGTAAAGAAAAGAAACCACCTGTCATCTTTTAATCTATAACTTTAATGGGATGCAAATAAATATTCCAGCCTGATTACTTTGGAACTGAACAGACTGATGACAAGAAAAATCCTGGAAAAAATAAAAAGAAATCTGGGTAGACCAACTCTGCCACATCTTATACTATAAAGTGAGATTAAGATTCCATTGTGAATTCAGGAACAGACAGGGAGATGAATGGCGCAGATGAGTCTGGTAGTAAAACCAAAATATGTAAGGTCATTTAGTAAATAATAGGGGTGACATTTAAATCAGTGGAGACAAGATGGATAACTCAATCAATGCTGTTCGCGCAATTGACTAATCATCTGAAGAGAAATTCAGCTGGGACCCTACCACAAACCTGTGGCAAGACAAGTTCCAGCTGGACAGGTGGATCATGGTACATCCACGCGTACGAGATGTGTGTGCCTGGGAATGAATGGACCATGCTGTGTGCAGCGTGGATGAATGTTGAAGGTAGCGCTTAGGGATGCGTAATCAGGCAGCAGAGCCATACCAAGCACCGAGAGGATGCTATGAGAGCCCATACTGTGGTTTCCTATGAGGGAAAAGGAGCAAATTTCAGTCAGGAAAGACCACCCTGGGGGCTTCTGTGCAGGGAGCAAGGTCCTGTTTCTTGACCATTGTGATTACAAGGGCGCTCATTTCACGAGTTGTTAGATTGCAGCTTTATAATTTATGCCAATATGTATGTTATGTTTTACATAAGAAGGTTTAAATTAACTAAATATGTGGGAAGAAAACATAGGGTTTTTATTTTTCATTATCTCCGAGTGAGTAAGGCTTTTCTAAATATGAAATACAACCCAGAAGCACGTTTAAAGATTGCTTGATTTGAGTCCATAAAAAATTCTGCATGGAAAAACACCTCAACAAAGTCAAATGACACACACCCATTACGAAATGACAAATACCCATTACAGGAAACCATTTGCGATTCTTATCACATTTCTTAGTATAAAAGAGCAAAGGGTTAGAGGATTTTTTTTCAGAAGCTCATGAATGCATTCTCCATGAAACATAAAAATTAAAGGAAAGAAGAATGCAGGAGCTGCCCCTATATCAACATGGTGTGATCCCCAAGACATACCGCTGTGCTGTGCAAGCAAACTACCATTTGTGTCAAAAAACACACGCAGGCACATGCTGGATGCAGCACATGGTGCTGTTCACCATGTCTGTGACAGGGATACAGGCGCTTTCACTTTTAAAAGATGAGAAAGAAACGGCGTCAAATGCAGTGGTCCTGAATGATACCCACCACGTGTTGCCATATGATAACCCAAACAAGGCTAGGTCAGAGGATTACTGACACTTCTCAGTTTTTTAAATGGAAAACCCCAAACACATACAAAAGTAGAAAGAGAAGGATAATGCATCTCTAGGCAGCTATGCCCCCATATTCACGGTGGTGAACACAGGGCCACCCCTGTTCCCTCTGTGCACGCCCATCCCCCTCCACCCCACCTGATAATTTTGGAGCAAGTCCCAGATACTTCAGCATGTGTCTCTATAAGCATTCTCACTCATTCATCCTCACTCTCATTCTCTCTCCCTTTCTTTCTCTCTCTCTCTCTCCATAAGCACAATCACATCTAAAAATAAAAACTCATTAATAATTCTTCATATAATCAAATATCCACTTAAAAAAGCCACCCAATTAAAGACTTAAAATAAGAGCTCTCTGTGTGAGTAGGCTACATATATGTAATATACATTTAATTAGGCTTATTTGTTTCACTTTGCTTTTGATTTTTAAGGATTTTGCTCTTCTATTGATCAAAATTTGTTTGTTATGTAATTGTGTATAACATGCACACCAGACCAAAGCCAAATATAAAAAGCATGTTTTGTTCATTTTAAATCATAGTCACAGGAGAAAGAAGAAGAAGAAAACCACAAAGCTCTTCTGGCTGACACAGACAACTTACAAACAGTTGTACCTTCATTTTTAAAATCAGTGATGCCAAATAAAATGTTATTACTAGGACAATATATAATTAAGTAAGGCTATCAAATTTTTTAAAATATCAATTATTTTAAGATTTTAAAAAAAGATTTTATCTATTTTCAGAGAGAGGGGAAGGAAGGGAGAAGGAGAAACATCAATGTGTGAGAGAAACGTATGTGCCCTAGCTAGGAATTGAACCAGCAATCCTTTGGTTCACAGGCCAGGGCTCAATCCACTGAGCCACACCAGCCAGGGCTGAGACTTTTTTAAAAGCATTAAAACCGAGTACTTTGTTACCTATAACATTTGCAACCAAAATCAGAACAGGATGAGAAACCCACACTTCATCAGCAGAGGCTGTTTGAATGAGGTGTCTGCTGCTCTCAGGAGGCTGTTTGCTTTTCCAAACTTGCAGGGGAAGAAGGACCATCTTTTCCTTCTGAGACTCTCTTCACTAGGAGCTGTCAATCAGGAGGAACTCCACTCTCAAGGCCAAGCCCTGAAATCCCATCAATCAGCCAGGAGCAAAAAGATCAGGCCTTGGAGCTCAAAGTCAGAACACTGGAACAAAAGGGCAATGAGAAGTTTTAAGATCTGGCTTCCAGAGTTTACAAGGCACCAAAGTCAAGGTCCTTCATGTTCCCAAGACACATCTCTGCTCTTAATTTCTTCACCCACCCAGGCTTCTCTAGAAGATCTTTCAAATTGGGTCCTTCTCCAAAATCAGCCCTGAATTCAGTACAGAACCTCTGTGAGATCTGCATCCCTGTCGTCTTTGGTGCTTCCCAGAAAGCCGGCAAAGGAAGGATGGATGCATTTGCTCACCCTGGTCCCAAGAGCCTGTTTCCAGTTTGCAAACCCCAAGACCCTTGCATAAAACATTTTCACTTTCCATTTTGGCAAAGCCTCCTCATTCGCTTACACTCAGTGGACACCATCAACCTGACTCCCAGCCTATCCCCAGATGGTTGCCCAGGCTCATGAAGGGCTGGCGGGATAAGATAAAGCCCACTCCCAGCCAGGTGTTTTACCAAAATGTTGTGCTGGCCCGGTGCTACAGGAAAGTGCCCAGCAGCTGAATTCATCTCCCAATTCTTGTTGTCCAGGTTGAGGAATGGCTACCAGGAGAGTCCCACTTCATTCGCTCTGGAACATTCCCAAAAAGCTGTCTAGGTAGGCCCAGACCAGAAGGGGAAGCCCCACCCCCAGCCTGTTAAGCATTGCTGAGAAGGTGCAAGCTGAGATTAGTGCCAAGGAAATGTTCTCCCACCCCTTCTTTCTGGTACCAGAAAGTGAACGTGTAGGTAAATATAAAAGACTATCTTTTTAGATTTCTGCCAAAGACTGTTAACTAAGTAAAAAATGTTAACAATGTATTATGGGGTTTGTAAACTAAGCAATAATAAAATACATGACACCAGTAACAAATTCCCAAGGTGGGAAATGGAGTTATACAAGCTAACATCCTTACATTGTATGTGAAGTGGAAGAATTAACTCAAGGCAGGCTGGAATAAGTTAAGGATGCCTCCTGTAACCCACGGGGCAACCACCAGTGCAGAGAGGCATAATTAGAGGGAGCGAAGTGGAATACTGAGAAATTACACGTGGCTACGTGATTTGCTTTGGCCAGCGAAATCTGAGTAGTGTGATAGGTGTCCCCTCCAGGTGGGAGCATCTCAGGCCAGGACTTGACTCTTGCCCTTCAGTTCCTTTCCTTTCCAGGATCGTGAGATGCTGCGCAGTGACTGTGTGGAACGGTGCACCCCCCACGCCCACACACAGGCCCGCAGTCACTGGGCACGCCCACAAGCAATAAACTTGGTGTTAAGCCTCTGAGATTTGTGGTATTTGATGGATACACTTGCATTCCTGGAATAAAATCTATTTAGTCACCTTGTATCATTTTCAAATGCACTGGTGGATTCTGTTTGTGAATAATTTACTTGTTTACCTCATTAATATTTTTAAGTGAGATTGGTCTATGGTTTTGTGTGCGCGCAATCTATCAGATTTTGATAACGTTATACTTGCTACATAAAAATAATTTAGATGATTTCTTTTGTTTTCCATCCTCAGAACAAGTTTAAGAACATTGGAAGTGTCTAGTCTTTAGAGGCTAATAGAATTCTGTGAACTTAACTGGGCCTGGGGCTTTTTTTGAGAGGGGAAGGTGTGACAACATGTTTACATTCATCTATTGAAATGGGTCTTTTTTAGATTTTATATATCTCTACTAGGGTGAGTGTGGGTAAATTATATTTTCTAAAAAATGTTGGCTATTTCATCTAGATTTTCAAATGTATTTGCAGAGTTGTAAAAATAATTTTATTCTTGTTTTGATGATTATTTCCTTGTTATGTTGTGTATTTGTGCTCTTTCCAGTAGTTTGAAATTTTTGTTAATCTTTTTCTAGTAGTTCTTAAATTGTGTTGGGGTTTTTTTTGGTTTTTATTTTTTAGATTTCATTTCTTTTTAGAGCGAGAGGAAGGGAGGGAGAGAAACATCGGTCAGCTGCCTCTCACATGTGACCCAACTGGAAATCAAACCCAAAACCCAGGCATGAAGTCTAACTGGGCATCAAACTGGCAAACTTTCAGTTTGCAGGACAACACCCAGCCAACTGAGCCACCCTGGTCGGGGATCTGTTGCTTTCTTGTTTTGTTTTGTTTTGTTTTAATGACAAGCTTATTTACTGTTGGTCTGCAACCTTGGGAGTTCCCTGGGACAAAACCCTGAGATTGGCCCCTGTACATAGAGGCCAGAGAGAGACGGAAGGGGCAGACCAGTCCAGATTAGTGGGTGGCAGGTTTAATATGCAAGGGAACCTACATACGAGGCTTGTCCTGGGGCGGCCACAAGATGAGTGGATCTCCACAGACACCTGCCAGAACCTGAAGTTTGTAAAA
This sequence comes from Anoura caudifer, assembly GCA_004027475.1. Classification (NCBI taxonomy): domain Eukaryota; kingdom Metazoa; phylum Chordata; class Mammalia; order Chiroptera; family Phyllostomidae; genus Anoura; species Anoura caudifer. The sequence goes on along the minus strand of PVKU01000425.1, from coordinate 410,992 downwards.
CGCAGCAAGGCTCAGGCACGTACATGGCACAGATAGACAGTCTCAACACCACCTGACTTGCTCAAGGCTGCATCCTTGAAACAGGTCCGGCCATGGGGACAGACAGAGGAGGTCCAGCTCCGAGGTCAGCCATAGTCACGTCCCCTCAGTGACCTCCTCCAGTGCTTCCCATTTTTTGTTTTCTAATTATTTCTATATTATATATTGCTATGAGAAAGTCTGATGGCATCTAATTATTTTTTTATTTTGTAAGCCACTTTGTCTTTTTGCCTGGAGGCCCAGAGGGTTTCTTCTTCTAAGACCTAAGAGCTGACATCATTTTAGTGGGACCTTCTCAGAGGTGACACTTCTGAGTCAATTTTCCCAAGCACACAGTGTGCCTTTGCAGAATTTATATTCAGGTGTTTTCTTTTGGGGAGGAGGCAAGTTTTATGGAATTACCACGCTAAACACTAATTGTTCCATTTTCTTCTTTGATTCTTCAATATAAAATTCAATACAGTTGAATTTCCTTCAACTACATTCAATTTAATTAGATTGCCTTTGCCTCTTTTTCTTATCACTTTCTTTTTTTCTTTTCTTCTCAGTTGAGTATCTTCCCCCTCGTGCATCTTAAATTTAGATTTCTGAAACCATTTTTTAATTCACCTTCTTTCACGAGTCCTTTCAGCTCCCATTTCACTTCCACCTGCTATTTGGTCATCTCGAAGTTTTCCACTTGCTCTGCGGCATCTCACTGCACCTGGTTGTCTAATCACTTTAATTCATGTTGGAATGTTGCATTACATTTCTCTTCTACCCATAATGACTTTTTTTTAAAAGAATGTTTTATCTGCTAAAATGCTTGAATTTGAGTTTTCTGGTTTTGGTCTCTTCCTGCCACATCCCCATGAAGATGCAGTTCATTCTGCTCGCACGCATACCTGGCCACGCGGGGTCGACCTAACTCGGGGGGCTACAGGGAAGGAGCAGGGCAAGGGGGAGGGTGTGGGTGGTTTTCCACGCTTCTCACGGGCTCCCCCTCCTGCTAGCCAGAGACAGAGTTCTTAATATTTGGCACCTTTTTGCAGACAGGCTTCCTGTGATTCTGTTGCTTTAATAAGTTTACTGCCCCCCCCCCCCCCCCCCCCCCCCCCCCCCCCGGCACTGTGCTTCCATTGACACCACCTCTGGCTTCCGAGGTACTCCCTCACCCCCAGGAGGGGTGCCTCCCCAAGACCATCAGCTCTGGTCCTGTGCACTTCCCAAGCCCCTTCCTCTCTACTCCTCCGCTGCCAGAGCCAGCTCATCTCAGGGTAAACCTTTGTTGCTATCCAGGTGCTGATATTACTAGGACTCCTCCAATTTATTGGCAAGTCATTTGCTTTTTTATGACTTAACAACTTCCAACCCACACGCACACTCATCCCCAGACTAGCCTGTCCACCCATATTCATTTCCCAGGGCAGCAGAGACAAATGACCACAGACGTGGCGCCAAAGCAGCAGAGGTGGATCCTCCCCCAGTTCTGGGGACCAGAGCAAGGCGTCCACAGTCAGGGCCACCCTCCTGGTGCAGTGCTGTGGCACAGGGGAGGGAGAGGCGGGCTTGCGGGTCTTCAGGACCACCCCGGTCAGGGTTGAGTCAGGGCAGCTGAGGGCTGGGGGGCCACCTAGGGGGCTCAGGGCCCTCTCTCTGGCCAAGATGTGGGAGAATCCTTCCTCGCCTGTTCCAGCTGCTGGTGCCTGCAGGTGCCTGCTGGCGCCTGCTGCGTTCCACAGCTTTTAGCTGGGTGCCTCCAATCTCCTTTCTTGCCTAAGGACGCCAGTCATTGGGTTCAGGGCCCACCCTAAAGCTAAAGCTCTTGGTGGCTTAACAGTTAGACTTTATTTCTCACTCAGTGAGGAAGCTGCAGGGCCTCTGCCCCAGGCAGTCACTTAAGGACTTGGCTCCACCTTGTGGCTCCAGGCTCCTCCTGGGCCTTGGACTGCTCCCCATCAGAAGTGCTCTAGTGGGAGGGTTACAGAAGCCAGCCCTGGAAGCGGGGCACACCTCTTCTGCCCCGGACGTCTCTAGCCAGCATGCAGATGGCCATGTGTGTAACTGCAAGGGAAGCTGGGAAGTGTAGTGCAGCCAGGAGGAAGGGCCATGTATTCAGTAACAGCCAGTCCCTCTGCACACCTCTCTCAACCTTCTGTCCTGCCATCTCCTGATTTTCTGGTCACGCTCTAATCGCAAAGATCTGCGATGATGGACTCCATCCCTTACACAGGCACACAGTAGTCTCTGTGTGCTGTGGTTCTGTGAATTCGTTTCTCCCTTTCTTGGTTTAGCCTTTTCTGCCCGTATTTTAACACACGTCATTTTTAACTTCTAATTTCATACCTTTTTACCTTGCTTGTTCCTTTGGTAAAACTGTTGACTTCCAGAGGTGCCAGCAGGAGGCAGAGGCAACACGTGGGCAGCAGGGGGGACACCCCTCCCACGTCTCGGCTGGAAGGGCCCTGAGCATCCTAAGCAGCCCCCCAACCCTCATAGCTGCCCTGACTCAACCTTAGCCTAGGGGGTCCTGCAGACCCCTAAGACCGCCCCTCCCTCCCCTGTGCCACCTCCTCCCGCCACAGCACTCCACACCAGGGCCTCACGCTGGGCCAGGGCGGTCCATCGCTTCCCGGCTTCCCCTGCAACACTCAGCCACAGTCACAGTCACACCCACCTCCGCTCTGGCAACAATCCATCGTGGCAGGGTCAGCGTGGGGTGGGGGTGTAGAGATGCCTCAGGGAGTAGGGCTCCCTGGCTGAAGGGAAGTCCTCAGTGTGGACTCCCAATGTGTTCCTCCCAAGAGTAAACAATCGCGCTGTTCTCAAACTTCCTTTGTTCCCAGATGTAGCCCTTCCTGTACCTACCCCGGAAGTTGGTTAGCCTTTACAAACCCTGGGGGCCCGCAGCCCTGCCTCCCGGGCCAGCACTGCACTGCAGATACCCGCAGCTGGGTGAAACACACACCCTGCCCTTGGGGAAGGCTTTACAGCTTAGAAGCGACCAATCTTGGGCAGAGATGAGGCTCATAACACTGTGGCAAGTGCCTTGCGGGTGGTTTGTATGAGGGGCCCGGGGATCCTGGCCACGTGCGCTGGCAGGGGTGAGTAGATTCCCCAGGGAGAGCAGCATGCGCTCAGGCGGCACAAGGGGTCATGCAGGCTTACGGTGGCGTGCTAGAGATGAAGTCAGGGAGACAGAGGCTCAGACCTTGGCCTGTGCCTCACCGCAGCCCAAACCATCTCCGCCGTGCCTTGAGTCCACAGGACCCCTGAGCAGGGCGAACTCCGCACCTGTTTGACTATGGTGTGCCCCGGCTCACCCACCCAGAGCCCTTCCCCATCAGGGCTCGACCCCCATGGCCGTCTTGGCCTCTGTTGTAACCACTGCTGCTCAGGCTGATTAAACTACTGATGATGGGAAAAGACTCCCAGGCCTAAGAGCAGTTAACGTGGCTCCTCGTCCTGGAAATGTGATCTGAAGCCTCTCACGTAGAGGCTGCTGTTGCTGCGTTCTCGTCGACCCTTTCTTTGTAGCTCGTGCCCATGACCGTCTCACGGGTCCTTGGACCCGACCAGGGACAGCCAGTGGCGATGCTCTGGGAGCACTGGGTCGGTGTGCGACTTCTACCTTCCCCCCGACCACTGCCACCCTCTCCTGGTCTTCAGTTTCTAGGCCCCTGAGCGCAGGAGGCCAGGTGCCTGCCCTGGTGAGCTACCTGAGCAAGCAGGTTCTGAAGTGGCCTCGTCAGAGGCATCGGAGCTGGAGGCTCCATGGGCTGACGCGTACGGGTCCTGTGACAGGACGCTGGCATCTCGGGGCCTGCTGGGCTCAAGTATCGGGTGTTGAAGAGTTACAACTCCCAGCAAGCAGCCTGTGTAAAAGAGAAGGGCACCTGTCCACCTGAGATGAAGTGCACGGAACGCGAGGTTGCGGCAGAACTGAAAGGACTGCTGGAGTAACCTTCTGCTGTCCCTGTCTTTCTTCAGTAAGGCCAGAAAATGACAGGGAGCCAGCAAGCACATGGACGAAAATTTTAAAAAATTGTGGGAAGGCTTCATATGGTGGAGAGGTTTCCAGCAAAAAAGATGTGAACAAAGTTGGACCAAGGCTCCACTTCTGCCCACTCAGAGGTGGGCGCCAAGCAGGCCCAAACAGTGGCCGGCGTACGACCTGGTTACCCTCTCCGGGCCCTTCCCCCGCACTTGCAGGAGGACGCACAGGAAAAGGGAAACATCCGCAGCATCCAGGATTCTGTGGGGCACTGTTCTCACCACATGAACATCACCTTTTTATATGGATGGGAAAGACCTCCACCCAGTGGGCATTCACACAATTTCTGAATACATGTAGAAAAAGATCTACACTGACAATAAAAATGTTAAACACTTTTTTTTTTAAAAACAAAAAGAGCTTTAAAATGCAGTAAGAAATAAGGACATACTGTCCTCCACTCTGTCCCCACTGGCTGCTGCAGGAGACAGATGCCACAGCTCACCTCGGTTCAACAAAGACACCGGAAGGTCACGTTTCCTCCCTGCGGAGGCCCCGTACGAAGGGCAGGTTTTAGAGGGTAACTCCCAGCGTCCCTTCACTGTTCTCCCCAGGAGAAATCCATCTTGCAGCCCAAGGTTACCAGCAGACTTGGGCCAGACACAGCTAACACAGTCACTGTCCTGTCACACTGGACGACGTGGCCCAGGTCCCAGAGGGGCCCCTCTGTCATGCCTGCTCGCCAGCGCCCCCTCCACTGGCCCCTGAGCCTTTGCCTGATGCCTGGGCTTCTGAGGAGCGAGAAGCCTGCTTTGGCAGGTGGATGGGGACATAGATGTTGGACGCACTGTGCTCCTTGAGGTACTCTCCTCCCTTCTCTTCATATTCTTTCCTGGTGACCCAGACGTCATCATCATCTAGGTGGTCCAAGGCCCAGTCCCGAGCACCATACCAGGCATCCAGCACGGGGTTAGAGGCAAGACGAACCTGCAACGCAAAGAGAACGTTCACCAGAAGGCTGTCTCCCATCAGGATTGGAGGGGTGAATGTTCAGCAGGCCCAGCTACAGCACCCTACCTTTCACCCCCGAAATATACCCAGACGGGCCCCAATGAATTCCAGGACAGTGCCAGGCTACCTCTGCACCCTCCAAACAAAGCTGAGCTGAAATGCCCCCAGCTGTCCAGAGGACTCAACCTCATGGCATAAGCAGCTGTCGGCTACCTGACGAACACAAGACCTGCCACTCCGGGTCAGAGAGGGACCAGCTGCCTCCCCTCCTGCTCCAGCGATGCTGATCACAAGCTGTCAGATGGAGAAGGAAGCGGAGCTGGCGCTCGACCTAGAGGAAAGGCCTTCCCGGCCCCGATGCCCTCCCTGCGAGCAGAGGGGAGCAGAGGGAGCAGAGGCTGATATGCAGCGGCTCTGGCCCTGGAGGCCAACAAGCCTCAGGGCAAGCGAGAGCAGAGGACGATGCTGCCAATGCCCAGCCTGCACTGCTGGCCATGGGAGCGAGGTGAGGGGGCGACGTTCTCCACGTACACTCCTTCGTATCCTCTGCACCTTACTCTGGGCATGCCTGCCTTTTTCAATTAAAAAAAGAAATATATAGGACATGATTCTGCTTCTGCTTTAAAAACTGAACATAAAGGCCAGAAGGCAAGCCACAAAAATGTTAACAGTGGATATCTCTAGATGACGAAATTATAAAGTGCGTTTTCTCATTCACACTTTACTTCTGCAGTAAGAAAACGAATAATTAATGCTGTGTTCAAAGCAGCCGGCTACACGAACAATCAGTACCTGAAAAGATGACCGAAAGGGTCTCATCGCCAACAGTTCCTTCTCGATTCTGACTTTCATCCCAGGATACATCACGTTCCCGCCAGTGAGGAAAACGTTCTGAACCAGCACGTCCTGGACGTCCTTCGGGTACCTAGGAGAGAAGCGGGTCCTCCGGCACAGTCCCTCAACTTGAACATCGGAAGAGAACATAGATGTGGACGTGCAAGCTCTCAGTACAGGAGGGAAAACACCTGCACGAGAAGTTTTCTAAAAAACTTCCAACTTTTATTATTTGTGTCTTGACAAAATGCCAAATAACTAGTCAAAACCTTACTTTGAAAGATCAACTCATTTCCTTTGCATGACTAGTGTGCCTTTCTAACACACAGTTTTTAAAAACCGACTTCACTGAGGTGTGCTTTACACCCCATTTTGACGAAGTCTAACAAATTCATATACCCCAGTAACCCTCGTAACCACACTCTCGGGGCAGAGTATTTCCATCACCCCAAGAAGCCCTGCCTCCCTTTCGAGGGGCCATTTATTTTTAATAAGTTTTATCACATACACATTTGGCCACTTTCCCACCATCAGACAAAGCTGACAGCCACCAAGGGAGCTGCAGCAGCCTTTCTTCCCTGCTAGGAGTAAGCGTCCCCCCTGCTTAGCCACCAGCAGCCACAGCACTGAAAGTTGCGCTCCTTACTTGTCCAACTTGAATCATGAAAACTTGCACTACAGGGAAATGCCTATGTAAACAGGAGGTGGGATGTGTGCCCTTATAGAAATGCAAACTCCTAAAGAAATGTCTATGGGGAAGGGAAAAAACTTGCAATTTCTGCAAACTGTAGGGTGGTTTACAATCGCCAGTCTTCGATAATGTGAAGGTATGTGACAGCCAGTGCTGTCGTGTTGCTCAGACTTAAAAGAAATTCTGAAAGCTCTTCAAACCAAGAAAACCCTTTTCTGAGCATTTGTATGTACGGAAGACGATTACAGAGCCCCGGCCACGCGCCCGGCCCGGCGAGAGATAAGGGACGCCACCTGAGTACAGCAAGTCAAGGAGGAGAGAGCGAGAGAGATTTCCAGCGCCTGGCCATCACATCTACTGTGCAAAGCCAAGGGGCGGTCTGGGAAAAAAGAAGGAAAAGAAGCTGTCTCACCTGTCCAGAACGTACTGAAGGGTCTCTGCTATCCCGGCCTGCTCTTCGCCTAGGAGAGACGGCTGGAAGACAATCTCTGGAGCTCGAATTCTTTCTGTCCCAACGAACAACTGATGATACGCTGCCAAGTTAAACACGGGCTTTGAAAACCCAAGGTTTAGAAGATATTTTTAGGCCACAGGACAAACATCTCAGCTGCCAATTTCCTCCCGCTGCACTGTTCATTCCAGTATAGCTCTGTCCACGCCAAAGTAACCTCTCTCAGCTCTCCTGATTTGGTAACTCCACTTTTCTACTTTTTCCACCTACAAATCTGCATCATGAAATGGCCCCCAAATAGCGGTGGGAAGGGACTTCATGAACAGCGACAGCAGAGAGGCTGGAAGACCAGGCTTCCCAACCAGGGCCTTGCCTGCGCCCTGGTCCCTGCAGAGCTGAGCCAGCCTTCTCCCAGGTGCGTCTCAGACTCTGGTCAGTCCCTCCGGTTGCCATTGTGATACAGGAAAGTAGAATGAAGCCTAACGTCATTGGCTTAAATTCTAATTAAACCACTAAAGCTAGTCTTCGGGACTAAAGCCTCCAATTACTTGCTCAAATGCTTCCATCGGACAGACTATTCCACACAGATTCCCTGATCCTGGTGCTGGAACCCCAACTGGTCACTGAGTGAAAACACCCTGACTTTGGATGTTTTAAGTACTGGTACTCCCCCCGCCTCCCCGCCCATTCTAGAAACTACAACTGAGATTTTCCTAAATAACATCCCTAAAGAAGCAGACTAGACTAGCCTGGTCATTTACGTCACGGCTCCAAAGCATGAGCATGGTCTAGGCTGCAGGGGTCCAACCTGGACAGCGGGGACCGGCTTTTCCACTTCAGGTGTTTCCTCTGAAAACAAGGGTTCGAAGTCATTGATGCTCTCCACGTCTTCCAGAGATGGCTCCAGGGGCTCCAGCTCAGGGGTCTAAGAACAGAACGAGCGAAACAGGACGGATCCTGTAACTTCCACGAGCCTCGCTTTTGTTAGTTCACCATCACAAAAAAGAACTAGAATCCTCCAATGGCCTAAAAGTTCACAGAAACTATGAAAATTTTCTAAACTATTAAAAAAATAAAACAGGCATGAACACAAGGATTAAAAGACTGAAAAGCCAGCAATGGGCTTTGCTCTGGTCCCTCCTCTCTTATTACACAAGCCTCCACTCCCACCCTTTCTCTGAAGCCTTCCGGTGGGCCTGCTGGTGCCTTACGAAGTGCGTACACTACAAGCAAAACTAAATAAATCTTGTCATAGTTAACAAACATGCGTGCCAACACCAGCAGGCTTGATAAACAATCAGTCCCTTGGCAGCAGGTCCATTGGGCTGGTGATGTGACAGAAGGCTTCCAAGGTGGCTTCCTGTCTGTGGGGTCCCGTGGGACAGGCTCCCTCCTCCGCAATGAGCCCAGGAGGGGCCTGACATGCAGGGATGTTCCCAGGAAAGGGTTTAGAACACGTGTTAATTTTGACCTGGACAAAAGAAGTTAGGTGGGAGTCGGGGTGGTCCTGGATGAAATCTTCAGCCATCTGTGGTGCTGTCGCATGAAAAGCATGAGTTTAACCTTTGGGACTCAAAAGGGAGAAGCCGCAGGAAGAACTACCCGGCAGCAGTCCGTGGGAAAACGCTCTAACAGGGACAGCTGTTGCAGAAAGGACCATCTCATGAGATGGGGTCGCAAGAGGGCTCGCCTGAGACCCCTGCATTCAGCATGTGTTCTCCGAGTCCCGTCTTACTCTTAAAATCTATGAAGCATTACCGACATAACTCGGAACACAGACGCACCCTTTAGAACCTACCCACATATACTACAGATGTAAACTAGCATCCAAACTCACTCTTAAATGAGGCAATGCCCTTCAACACCCCCACAAAAGTCATGTGGCATATGTGGCTCATAGATGGGTGACCACGTATTCTCAATCCTAACTAACATGTAAGACTTTACCATACTTACAGGGAGGGTAAACCCTGGAGAGGACAGGGAATGTTTCTTCATGCGATACCAAAGAACAGGATGAGCAGGACTGGTTTAGAAACAGGTAATTGAAGGAGGAAGGAAGGTGGACTAGGAGGCGAGAATCTAAGGACCTTGATCTTGGTGAAGGAGGTGAGAACATCACCGCCAATGCTGGATCTGATCCAGGAGCAGGGACCCCTGCTAGCTGCACAATCACACACAGATGAGGAAACTGAGGCTCACCTGTGTTTAGTAACTTGCCTACCACCACATTACACTAGTAAGTGGTGGAACCTTGGCCCAAATCAGAACTTCTTAGCTCCAAAGTCTTTGCTCTGCCTTAAGCTGAAATTCTGTAAATCATGATGTCCCACGAAGACTTTAAAAATAAGATATTCAAAAGCCAGCTTGTTGCCTTCCTAAGCCAGGTCAAAGGCACTACCTTCCAACCACCACCTTTCAGTGCAGCCTCAGCGCAACCAGTGTGTGCCTGGGGCCGGACGCTCTGCCTGAGCCTCCAGCCGAGCACCCCGGGCAGGTTTCTTCAGTCCCCCAAGTCCCACTGCCACTCCTGTCACCTCTGTCCCTAACTGGCACCAAGATCTTAGGACCCTACATTTGAAGTGTCTCCTCCTCCACCTCTACCCCCAAGACAAATTTCAGGTCAACTGCAACACATTTTTACCCTCTCTTCCCACCTCCAGCCTTGCCTCTCCCTAAACCCGTCATCCTAACTACCACCAGTTAGTTCCCTGTACTAAGATTTCATCAGATTACTTCCGTGCCCAACACACTTTGAAGGCCTTGTCTACATGAGGGACAATATCCAGGCTGATTGATAAAGACCTTTATAACCCCTGCAGGTGTGGCTCAGTTGGCTGGACCATCATCCAGTAACCGAACAGTTGTGGGTCAATTCCTGATTAGGGCACATACCTAGGTTGTGGGTTCAATCCCTGCTCTGGGTGTGTATGGGAAACAACTAATGTTTCTTTCTCTCTCTCTCTCTCTCTCACTCTCTTTCTCTCCCTCTCTGCAATGAAAACATGTCTTTGGGTGAGGATTTTAAAAAAATAAGACCTTTACAGTCTGGCCCCTGCTGCCCCTCCTGACTTCGGCTCCCACACTCCACAAGCCAAACGTGCCACGCTCCCTGCCCATGTGGTTCTTCCCACCTAAAATGTCCTTCCCTACTCACTGGCTACTTATGAAAAATCAAATAATTTTTCAGGGCCCAGCTTAAATATCCCAGTCTTTTTTTAAAACTCCCTCTGTATTCCCCAAAGACCTACTACACACCTGACAAGCTTTACTACAGCCTTCCAAGTACGGTTCTACAGCCCTGTTTTTTGTTTGAGGCACCAAGAGAACAGGACCTACATCCTTATGTCCTCTACGCCCCTTATCCCTGGAATACCACACCTAGCTCTGAGTGGGAGACACCTGAGATACACCCTCCCATTTCCCTGGAACAGACAAGACTGTAAAATGTTTGGGTTGCAAAAGGTTTCTTGAGCCCTGGCCAGTGTGGCTCAGTTGGCTGGAGCATCATCCCATAAACCAAAAGGTCATGGGTTTGATTCCCAGTCAGAGCACATGCCTGGGTTGTGGGTTTGGTCCCTGGTTGGGGCATGTATGAGAGGCAACTGATCGATGTTTCTCTCCCTCTTTCTCACTTTCCTCTCTCTAAAAATAAATAAATAAAACAAAGAAAGAAAAAAAAAGTTGCCTAGAGAAGCACAAGAACAGGCAGAGGTCAGCTCTGAGCTTGGCTGTCAGGCAAGGGAACTTTCTATACTGGGTCCACTATGTTCTTAATAAGTGACAGCACTCTAAACCTGTGCGAGCGTCTTCTGGTTTAAATGCTTCATGAGGCATGCTAACAGGGCCTACTCCTTTACAACATCCTCCTGGGAACACCTGCGGAATAGCAAGGAATGGATGGATTGGTCTGTAGGAAAAAGATGGATTTTAGAAAACACTAAGTTAAAACATCTAGCTGTATTAATCCATTCAGTCATTACTGCTTGGTATTTCAATATGATTGGTCCACATAAATCTATTCTCTCTATTCTAAATGAATAGTTAGAAAATACTAGAAATACTTTCTGAAAGGCAGAACTGGCCAGCAAGAGTCACAATCGAATTCATCCCAGGAAGATTACTGTAACAGACTGGTCACTAATAATCATCCTTAATTAATAGTTGCTGACTATTAAACCTCTGGAGACAGATCAATTAATCAAATTTGTTGTATATAGCAAAATCTTTTAACGTCTGACATTTCAAAATCTCCCTAAGCCCAAAGGGATTTCAATAAGTACCCCCTGAACACAAAACAAAGTAGGGACTTAAAATGTATCTGCTGAATGAATGAAGGAGTGGCTGAATCACGGCATGTTACAAATGCAGAAAAATGAGCAAAGAAAAGTAAAAATTAGTCCCCCAATAGCTCAGGAATCACATCTTCAAAGTTGTTTTGCTTTTTCCTTTTAAAATCTGCAATCCCTCACCTGCTGGTGGCTTAGTGCACAGCTCTGGTGTCCTGGTGGCATGTTAAGCACAGTAAAAACTAAATGGATGAATAAACGACAAAGAAAACTTGGTTCTGGATCCCAGTAAAGAAAGAGCTCAAACGGAAACACAGATCTGACAACCGGGAGAAGCACACTGTAGCAACTGGAAGATGCACGCTGGTTCTACCAAAGCTGATCTGGACGCTGTATGTGAGTAAGATGCAGAAAACGTCCCCTCGGCCTGAGATCGCAGTGAGTCAGTGAGCTGTAGCTGGGACACCTGACTCAGGATCTGCTCTGTCAAACAGGCATGCTTGTGACCAGGGGCTGTCCTCATGTCGTCCACGGCCCATCAGAGAGGGGTGGAGAGTGTGAGGTGAGAGCAGGGGCTGTGAGTGAGCCTCCAGCTACGAGACGGTCACTGAAAATGCCAGCTTCGTGCAGAGCCGGAGAGCTCTGAAGTCACTGGCCAGCACCATGCTGCACCCAGCATCAAACTGGATTTTTCTGTAGGACTCTCTTTATAAGTATATGTTTTAAAGTAATTTAAAAACAAAAATCAATAAGCTAGAATGGTCAACCCTGACCCAGAAGTGTCACAAAGCAATACACACGTTCCTTTGTTTGAGAACTCTGGAGATGACAGATGCAGGAACAGTGAGCGCATTTACGAACACTTTTTTCCAGCTCTAAAGACAGGAGTGCTAACCAGTGACTTCTGGCCGAAGTGTGACCTGCAGGCTGCCCCGTCACCACTCAGGACCCGTATCTCCACCCTGACCCCTGCCCTGTTGGCGATATCAGCGAAGAAAGCTAAGGGGAATGTACGACTAACTGCCAAAGAACCCTCACAGGAGAGGTTCGGGTTGCAGACAGCACCACCCCATCAGGCATGTGCATGTTCTTCCTACTATACACACACGCACTTTCCGCTCCCTGGGGGGCCGGAGGTCTACAGGGTGAAATCGCTCGGGTCAGAACGTCAGAGGGCACGAGTCAGTGCTGTCATTGCCCTGTCTGAGTGCCTGTGGACATCACTTGCTACATCGGCTCTCTTTGCCCCAAGTCCGGTCATAGCCACTGCATTTTACGTCAGCTTTCTCAAGACACAACTCCCACCCTCAGGAAGGGCTGCTCTTTCTACATGACCCCACAGGCCCTCCCTCCCTGGGCACTGGTACCTCTGGCTTGTTGTCCACCACATCCACCTCGAGGGTGACTTCCGACTGGAGGATTTTCTGCTTGGCTTGCTCCACGGCTGAGCTGAGCTTGTGTATGTAGGACTGCAGCTCTTCGGGGGAGTCCATGTTCAGCTCTATCAGGGCTTTGTGAAACTGATCCATCTGGCCGTCCTCTAGAAGTTCCTGAAACCGCAGCAGTCACAGTGCATCCCCAGAGTCACCGGTGCAATGGCAAACAGGAAGGAAAGAGCAGTAGCTCCGAAGCCAAACAGAGAACGACAGCAGGAGAGGGCTCCCAGAGCTCCTCAGCCTGCCCCACCATAAAATCTCACCTCCCCCAAAGGTTCCCACAGCTATCCTGCCATGCCCAGCCCCCGCCCCCCCCTTGTCTCTAGTCTGCCATGTATCCTGGTTTCAGCACCACGTGACCAAGCAAAACTAACCTATGGTGACAGGCATCGGAAACGCTGTCATCATTTGGGCGGGGAGAGGTGGGAAGGGAACCAGCAGCAGACACGAGGGAGACTGCTGGGTTGCTGGTAATGCTCTCTTTCGGGGTCTGGAGAGCAGACACACTGTGCGTTTTATATTGTGAAAATGCGTGTGCTGCACGTGTCAGATTGGTACACTTCGCAGTGTGCATGCTGTACTTCAGTTACAAAGTTAAAAAATAAAGGAGATTGTAAGGCTGATATAAATCACTAAAGCCGGAGTCCACGGCTCTTTTAGAAACACCTGCTGCTACACCATCCTCCATAATGATGATCTGAAACGCGTTCTGGACCCCAACAACCCGAGGCGATGCGTTTTATGGGTAAGGAAGAGCATACAGGAGGACGTTCCCTGGGACCATGTTGCTGGGCAAGGCCGCAGACCAGTCGGGATGTGCCCTCACCTGCACGTACAGCAGTCGGTCCAGACGCTCCTGATCGAGCTGCAGCTTCTCCTCCCGCCGCCGGGCGTTGAGCTCCTGCAGCCGCCGCAGCTGCTGCTGGCGCCGTTCCTGCTTCTCCTCGGCGGTCAGCGTGCTGCCGAGGAGCTTGCTGGAAAATGGGAGCTGCATCTTGTGGACGTTGTTTTCATAGTAGTCCGGGCACCGCCATTTCTGCAGTTCTTCAAGGAAATAACTTCGAAAGTTATGAAATAGCAACACTATTTGCAGAGAAATGAGAAAGCCAACACTAGGGTTCTAGGTCTGGGTAAGACGGAAAAAAGCACACACCATCCAATCAGCACCTGATCAGCAAAATGCAACTATAAAACCTGGACGTAATGCCAACGGACCTGTTCTAAAACAATTGCTAAATAAAGGTCTTCAGACAGAAATGATACCGGAAGGAAAACTGAAACATTCAGAATGAAGGAAGAACAACAGAAATGATGAAAATCTGGTTAAATATAACAGACTAACTTCCTCTTGAGTTTAAAATGTTTGGCAATTAAAAGTAAAAACCATCACGCTGTCTGATGAGTTCCCAATGTATGCAGATGGCTACACGCAACAACTCCAGCAAAAAGGAGGAAAGACAAAGGAGCCTCCAGCCTGCCAACGATTCCACACTCCACCTGACATGGTGAAACAGCGACTCCAAGTAGAGTCTGTAAAGTAGGTTCTCCAGAGCAATCACCGAAAAAACTACAGAAAGATATAGTAAAAAACACAACAGATAAAATGTAATAACAAAAAATTTTCTAAGTGTTCTAACAGACCAAAAGAAGGTAGCAACAGAAAAGAAGGAACAACAGAAAGCAAATAATAAAATAGTGGACCTAAATCCAAATATAAAAAAAAATTAAATCAATTTAAAATCATCTTAACATACCAACTAACAGAAAAGAGACTGAGAAAATACATTACAGGGAGAGTAAAAGTAAAAGAATGGAAAGACATCCCACAGAAGCACTGGTCATAAGAAAGCTGGAGTGGCTAGATTAACATCCAAGTAGACTTCAAAGCAAAGAAAACTGCCAAGGATAAAAAGGGCCATTAAATCAATATAATGATAAATTGTTCATTTGCCAAGACATAAGAATCCTAAATAGGTATCTAACTAAAAAGCTTTAAATACTTGAAAGCAAAAACTGACAAAATTGAAGAGCAAAATAGAAAAATCCACAATTATACCTAGGGACTTCAATACTCTTCTCTTAATAGTCGACAGAGCTACTAGATGGAAAATGAGCAGGGGCAGAGCCTGAACCGCATCAAAGAGCACGCCACCACCGACAGCAGGACACACGTCATCTCTTGATCTCTCCGCGTGTGTGTGCAACATTCAACAAAGTGGACCTTCACATGTGTAACTGATAGCAGACAAAGAAAGTCCTTTGATCTTATTAAACTAGAAATAAAGCATAGAGAGATAACAGGAAAATCTCCAGAAATTTGGCTATAAAGCAACACATTTCTAAAGAATCAACAGCTCAAAGATAAAGTCTTGGGGGAATTAGAAAATATCTGAACTCAGTAAAAATGAAAATATATCAAAATCTGCAGGATGCAGACACAGCAGTGCTGGGGGAAATTTACTGCTCACACATTAAAAAGAACAATGGTCTCATAATATGCTAAGCTTCTAGCTTAAGAGCCAAATAAGCCTAAAGCAAGTAGAAGGAAATAATAAAAAGAAATTAATGAGATTATCTAAATCATCCTATGTCTACTAAAGAAATTGAATTCATAGTATAAAAAAACTCCTAGGCTCAACTGGATCCACTAAGAATTCCACCAAACATTTTTTAAAAACATAGTAATATCAATTATATTTATACAGTCTCTTCCAGGAAGTAGAAGAAGGAATACTTCCCAGCTCATTTGACAAGGTTAGCATCATCCTGATACCAAATCCAAAGGCAGTAAAAACTACAGACCAATATCCCTCATGAACACAAAAATTCCACAAAATATTACACCAAATGTCAAATCGAGCAATATATATTTATAAAGATACGTACATGAACAAGTAGGTTTATCCCTCCTCAATCAAACCTACTTCAATATTTGAAAAGTAATCATTATAATGATCAGTCCAAAGCAGAAATACCATAGAGGATCATATTAATTGATGTAGAAAAAGCTTTTCACAAAATTCAAAATCCATTCATAATAAAAATGCTCAGCAAAACTAGGAACAGAAAGAAACTTCCTTAACTTGGTGAAGGGCATCTGCAGAACACCTAGAGCTAACATCACGTACTTAACAGGGAAAGACTAAACGCTTCCCCCTACACCCCAGGGACAAGGAACTGGGAACAAGGCAAGGACGCCCACTCTCACCACTCCTACTCAACACTGTACTCAAAGTCCTGACCAGTGAAATAAGGCAAGAAAAAAGAAATAAAAGGCAAAAAAAAAAAAAATTGAAACGGAAGAAATCAAAGTAATTACAGACAGCATGTCTACACATAGAAATTCCCAAGGAATCTACAAAAAAAACAGAACTAAGTTTGGCAAAGTCACAGGATACAAGGTCCACACAGAAAAATGAACTGAATTTCTATCCACTAGCAATGAGCAACTGAAAAGTGAAAGAAAAAAAAACAAAGAAATAAACACTTAAGCATAAATCTAATAAAACATGTACAGGGTCTATATGATGAAAACTACAAAATGCTGATGAAAGAAATCAATAAAGACCTAAATCAATGGAAAGACATACTATGTTCATCAGCTGGAAGATTCAACAGAGTGAAAAATGCCGATTCTCCCCAATGGATTTAAAATCTTATCTGGATTTATATTTAGAATGTTGCTGTTTAATATCCAATCTTATCTCTAGATTTAATGTACTTTCAATCAAAATCCCAACAAAACTTTTTTGTAGCTATGGATGGACAAGCTAATCCTAACATTTATATGGAAAGGCAAAGGAACTAGAATAGCCCAAACAACTTTGAAAACAACCTACGTATGTAAGTTATCAGTTAACTAAATAGTTTATGAAAGTAAATACCCAACAGGGAAGGGGATTCTAAAAAGTAATGGGTAAAAAGTGAGAAAAGAGTCATCCTGGGCACAATTTAAGGAACACCCCCGAAAGCGGACACTATCCAAAAGCCGCAAGCAAACGGCCACTCCACTACCTTCCACGTAATCCTCAGCGATGTAGCTGTGCTCGTGCAGGATCTCCTCCATGCGGCTGAGCGTGATAGCTGCCAGGTGCCCGGGGTACTTAAGCTGCAGGAGACGCTGGAGGTAGCCAGCTGCTTGGCTTCCTCCCAGATTGATACGCTTGCAATTTTTAGCATCTAACCTACAACCAAGAAATGGAAAACAGCACTTGATTTTTGGCAACATGAAAGAGAATATGGAACACCTTTAAGGAGAAAGGAAAACTCAATGTAGATGAAAGGGAGAGAAACAGACCAGCTGGGAGAACATAAAACCTTGCAGTTAGAAGGGACTTTAAAGTTCCCTCAGTTCAACCTCTTAAACAACGCAGAATTCCTAGTCCACACCCAGACAGGCATGTGGCCACCTCACTTCTGGCAAAGGTTTCAGAGGGATACCAGTTAAATGGGAAGAACATGTACTCTGAAGTCAGACCCTCTATGTGACTCACCATGTATTTCTCAGACTGTGGTCCTGGAACCACGTATCCTAGAATTATCTGCAAAAATGTTAAATGTGCCAATTCCCAGGACTCATTTGCTCTGGGTTGGTCTGGGACTCTACACTTGAACAAGCTTGCCAGGCAACTCTCCTGTAGGCCAGACTTTGGGAATCCCTTCCCCAGACACTCGACTTCTACTGACACAAACATATGAAGTAATCACACGTATGCTGGCTCACTGCAATCTCCTCAGGGTACCAGGTCCCTTTCACGTGAACTGAAGGGGAAGAGCCAGAGTCACTTCATTTTCTTAATGTGAGAAAGAGCAGCAGTGAACTAGAAGTTGCTGTACATGGAAATGTCGCTGCTGTATCACACCTCACCAGCAGATGCCAGCACAGAACACGATATGCTCCAATCTGATCATCGCTTAGACTTCAGGTAAAATCATTTTCTCATACATAAAAATAACATTATCTTTAACTTCTGCATATTGTCTTACATAATGCAGACAACTCTGTACAGGAGTGTTTGTTAATGTCTACAAATTACTTTTTTCTTCATAAATTTCTGTAAAACCTTCAAGAGAACAGAGAAATTCCCACTATGGGGCTCAATATATTCCACAGCATTTGTTTTGACTTAAATGCTCAGATAGCTTTTACAGTTCACAAAGTGCCATCATCTACGTGGTCTCATTTTGTCTTCACGGCAACCTGAGCAATCAATGTGTCCTAATTTTACATGGTAGGAAACTAAGTGGAGAGGTTAGGTGCCTCATTCTTAGCAGGGCTGCAAACCAGACGTTCAACGTCAAAGCCAGGGCTTCTTTCCCCACTTATACACACTCTTTACTCAATGTGAAATCTTCTCAGGAGAGCATGATGCTGGCTTTGTCTCTTATCAGGCACCAAAAGCCCAACTATAAAACGAGAAAAGATTTTAAACATGACAAAAACAACCCTCACTTTTTATTTAACTCAAAGATATTTAATAAGTACCTATCATGTGCCAGGCACTGCACCTGAAAAAAGTCTAAACTATGGTGATTAAAGAGCTTTAAATAAAAATAATACTGTCTTAATAAGAAAGTGACTCCTGAACACAGACAGTCTAAACTAAGTTTATTCAAATAATTTACTCAAACATTTTTATTGAGCCCCTAGTACCTGCAGGGACTGTTATCTCACCATAAATCAGAATTATAAAATCCTAGAATTGTGGATTTGGACCTCAGAGGCCACCACGCCAACTCAAGGAGGTCAAAAAGGATGGAAAGTAAAGTGACTTATCCACAGTCACAAAGTAAGACAGGTCAGAGCTAAGCCCAGAGGCCAATTTATGATCCACCTTTAAAGCGGGCACCCAATAAATGTTTCCTGAATGCTTCTCAAAAGAGTACTCAAATGCAACTCACCTCCCCTCTAAGATGGGTAAAATATGTGTACACTGGTATCCAGATGAAATGATGAGCCCACTGGAAATCAAGTTCTTTGGCTTACTGTGGTAGAAGCTGAAAAGACTGTCTATTCCGTAGGCCACCTTGGGAATCCCGTAGCACTCAAAAAGAAGCTCGGACATCATTTGTCGTGAATACAGTGGGTTGCACACAGCTTCTGTCAAAACTATGGGATGATCAACACAGCCCTACTTTGAAAGAAAAGAACAAAAAGATGATTGATACAAGAATAGTCTTCTTAAAGATGCCAAAAACCCTTATTGCAAGAGCTGAATTTGCTTTTGGTCTCCAATCAAAAACCTGATCAGAAGCAAGTGTAAAGTACTCATCTCATCTGGAAGTTGTTTTGCAAAATATGAACGTAGCATCAATTTAAGGTTATTAAGTCAAGCCTCTTCCAAACCATCAGTAAATCATCTTGACTCTATCTTCAAAATACCTCCAGAATCCAACAGCTTCTTATCACATTCCCCCCTCCCCACTACCTCCATCATGTAAGTCACCATCATCTCTCAGCTGAGTTTTTTGCAACAACCTCCTCACTGGTCTCCAGGATCCCACCCTATAACCCAAGCCAGTCCGTTGTCCACTCAGCAGCTATACTTGATCCTTTTGGAACATAAGTCATGTCTCTCCTCTTCTCCACGCCACGACTCCTCATTTCACTCAGCAAAAGCCTAAAATGTGTGTGATTTGGCCCCTCTTACCTCTCTGACTTCCTCTCCCACTTACTGCTCTCCTGCCCTCCCCTGCCTCCCCTGCAGTTCGGATTAGGGCACACTTCCGCCGCAGGGCTTTTCCCTGGCTGGTTCCTCTGGAATACCATTCCCTCAGACACTCACAGGGTTTGCTCACTCAACCACCTCCTTTCAAGCCCTTGGTGGAACATCACCTTTTTCCAGAGTTGCACCGTGACCATCTCACTGAGAAAATATAACCCTCTCCTGTCTTCTATCATGCCATAGAATCTACTACTCAATTCTATTGTCTGTCTTTTCATACTAGAATCTCTGTCCATACTAACTCCACAAGCACAAGTTTTCGATTACATTCACGAACGTATTTCAAATGCCCAGAAAAGTGCTTGACACAGAGTTCAACGCTCAATACACATTAGTTAATAAATAAATGTATTTACAAACGAGCAACCTGTCCGAAGGTATGCTCCAAGAGAAAACGGGCGTTGTTCTGTTCACTGCGCTACCCCAAGCGCCTAGCGCAGGGCTTACACTCCTTAGCAGCTACCTGATCGAGCGACTAAATGAACGACTAGATAACAATGAGTGCCACTGGAATCACTGACCATTATTCCTCCAAGGGCAGAGTGTACACAGACACTACCCCATCCTTCCCCCTCAAGCCCAACCCACCTCCCTCCCCCCACCATTCACCTGCGAGGAGACACCCAGGTGCTGGAAGCTGTAGTCAAACAGCAGCTCCTGCAGCTCCAGGTTGACTGGAACGTTGCGGTCGAAGGGCGAGCGCAGCATCCAGCGCAGCGGCTCCAGGCTGCCTAGTGCGTTGCCCACCTGCGGACCCGCCCCGCCGCGAGCCCCGCCACGCCCGCGAGCGCACACCGCGCGGAACTGTAGCCGCGGTTCCGGGCCCGCGTCCGGCCCGGGGCACGCCCAGCCGGCGCGGATCTGAAACGACCCATTGTCCAGCACCAGAGGCACTGGCAGTGGCCCGTGTGACACGGGGCCGGCCTCCAGCACTGGGTCTGGAGTGGCGCGGGCGTCACGGAACGGGAACACATTCCCTGCCGGCCCAGAGATACCGGCCGCCATCTTGCAGCGCGCTGGCTCCGCCTTCCTCCGCAGCGTCCGCCCAGGCGGCGCGAAGCCCCGCCCCCTGGCGTAAAAAAAGCCTCGTGGCTCCGGTCCTAAAGAGCTTCCGAACCTTATCTCGTCACGAGTCCCTCGACCACGGGGACTCAGCTGACTCGCCCCTCGTGGCCCAGGCTACCTTCGGGATCGCTAGGCCCGTCCATTCTAGCCATTAAATCCTGCCGCTCCTGACCAAACATCTGACCTGACCACGCCCCTTCGCTCTAGCCGGGACTCTGGACCAGTAAGCCCCGCCCCATGTGAGCGTCATCCAACCCCGGCCCTCCGGGCCTTAAGAAAAGGACGCTAAGTTCCACGGGGCCCCGCCTTTTAGTTTAGCCACGCCCTATTTCGGAGTAACTCACCTTCAACCGCCCTTGGCTCCGCCTCCACATGATTACGTTCCCCTTAGCCTCCTAATCAAGGAAGCGCGAAGTCTGGGTTGCTGGTTGGTCAACTTCTCGGCTAGAGCTCTGTAGGCAGGCGTGTTCACTTTTTAAAAATTCATCAAGCTATCCACTTATGATTTGTGCACTGGTATGCATGTGTGTTATATTTTATAATACAGTATAAAGTTTTAAAATAGCGTTATGTATTTACGAACTTACAAAGACTGTGCCCTCTAACTGGAGACCTCAAACAATAAGAAAAGTACTGCTGTCTCTGGACATGTATACTCTCTTCCTTTTAGTGGCATAGCTTCCTCTCGTGGTCATTTCGCTCGTTGTGATCCTGAGTTCTGACCAATGGGGGTGGGAGTGGAGGTGATGTGGACACCCCAGCCTCCAAGTTTTAGTTCCGAAAAGACTGGGCACACTCCCCCCTCCCCCATTTCCTCTTTCCACTAGCTAGGGAGAATAACTAGAATTAGAGCAGCGCCTTGACTCTACCCTCCCAGCGCTAGAACACTTAAGTTTGAGAGATAAAAGCAAGCTCATTATTAAAAGCGATGGTGAATAAACATCTTTAGCAAGAGATGAGACCCCAAAACTTTCTCAAGAACCTCCATGAACACTTCTATGCCAGATTTGGAACTAGCCTAGTGACAAAATCAGATTAGAAGTATTGCCTTCCAATACAGTCCATCGTTTCAGACATCTATCCAAAGGTATCCATCATTAAGCTAAGAAAGAAAGCAGGGACAAGCAGAACACAGAGGCCAGTAAATATAAGTGAATGTAAGCTTAAGAACTATATCTATGTATACCAATATGGGAAAATCACCAAGATATATATTTCGAAGAAATAAGTGAAGGCAATACTGTGTATACTGGACTCCTTTTAAGAAAGGAGGGGGAGACATACTTATGTTTTTGCTTATATTTTCATGCAGATAGACAAACTAATAAAAAGAACTTACCTCTAAAGAGGGCATGAGTCAGGTGTGAGAGACTGTTTTACTGCATGCTTTTTGATACATTGTTTTTATTTTTCACCGTGTGAATGTATAACCTTTTCAGAAAAAAAAGCACTATGTATGGGTGAGGTAGATTGCATTATTATTTCCAGTTCTTCACTCACTTATAATAGGATCATGCACCCTTACCATCAGCCATGTGACTTTATAGGGTCTCTCCCTATTGACACTGATATTGGTCTTGACCATGTAACTTGCTTTTAGCCAATGGGTTGTTAACCTAATGTAATTCAAGTAGAGTCTTTAAATGTGCTTGTGCAGTTTAGACTGCCCTCTTGCCCTCCTGCTATTAGTCACGAGAAGAACATGTCCAGAGTCTAAAGAGGATCAGAGATACATGGAGAGGACCTGAACCCAAAATGCAGCCTGGAGCCAAGTCCAGCTGACCTGCAACCTAAAGCTGAGCTGTCCCATGGACCCATGAACAAGAAAAATGTTTATTCTTATGATCCACTAAAATTCTGGGGCTGCTATGCAGCATTATTGCTGCAGAAAACTGAACAATACACTAGATCAATGCTCTCCAATTGGTACTTTCTGCCTTGATGGGAATGTTCTATAATCTGTCATGTTTCATGCAGTAGCCACTAAGCACATGTGGCCATTGAGCATTTGAAATGTAGGTAAAGCAACTGAGGAACTGAATGTTTTATTTTATTTTATTACATTTAAATTTAAATAACCATATGTAGCTAGTGGCTACTCTTGCACAATGTAGCACTAGATAAAAATCTATGGCTGTGATTATTTACCCATGGAAATTCCTAGAAGTAAATAAATCATAAGCTTGCTGTCCTAGTTTCCTAGGGCTGCCAAAACTAAGTACCACAAACTGAAATGGCTGAAAAAACAGAGGTTTATATTCTTATAGTTCTGGATGCTAGAAGTCCAGAAATCAACGTATCAGCAAAGCCATGGTCTGCCTAAACGCTCTAAGGAAGAATTTGTCCCATGTCTTTCTCTTGGCTTCTTGTGTTATTTGCAATCCTTGGCTTGTAGACGCATCACTCCACTCTCTGCTTTCATTGTGTGTTTCTCTATGTATCTCTTTTCCTCCTCTTTTAAGGTCAACAATCAATCATGTTGGATTAGGGACACACCCTACTTCAGTATGACCTCACCTTAACTAATTATACCTGTATATGTGCAAAAACCTTACTTCCAAATAAGGTCCCATTTACAGATACCAGGGGTTAGGACTTCAAACATATCTTTTAGAGAAGCACAATCCAATCCACAACACCACTAAGCTTTGAGGAAATTGTATTGCCAAGAAAACACAAGCCTGGACTCCAAAATTCTGTAAGTATTTGACCCCTAATATAACCATAGGATCCAAAAGGTGATCAGAAGAAAGCTGGGTATGGAAGTTGTGCAACCCCAGAAAGGAGATACTCTCCAAGATCCTCAGGAGGATAATGAATAAGAAAGAGTTTCTCAGAAGGCAAAGCCAAGAGCCACTGAGAACAATGGACAAAGGAGTTCTCCCTGGAAAGAGAGACAGAGAGCTGTAACCAAGAAAAAGAAGGCAGATGATCCTCCCCTCTGGGGGCTTTTGTGATATTCTGGTCAAGTTTATTAACATTGTTATTGGTATACTTTAGCATTTGGGTACACCTTCTCACAGTGGCTAAAAGAATGCCCATGACAAAGGCTGACAGAATCACTACAGACAAAAGGACTGAGTCCATACTCTTGGAATGCCCTTTACTGTGAAGAGTGATCAGGGCATGGATATTGCTGGTCCAATTATAAAGCCTTGGAGATTTAACAACACTTACGATAAAACCCAGTCCAAATTATTGCTGAAGTGTCCCAAGGTGGGGAATGATCAGCAGATAAATGCTCCTCCCCCACAACTAAAGCTAAAGAGCTTACAGAAGTCTGCCCAGGCTGGGGAACACCCACTGAGGAATGAGTGAGGAAAAGATGAGGTCAGTACAGCTGAGCTGATGCAAAATGGAGTGTGTGTGGTCAAACTGGCAAAATGGGTCCCACCAAACTGGCTGAAGCCTGAGAAGTAGATTTTATTTTACTTGAACTAACCTGGGGACTTCCAGTTTTGAACTTCACAGTTGTGTGTCAATGCCGGGAGATATGTAGATGCCTGTAGATTGCCCTTGGAAGGATGGTTGTGACCACCACAATTTGATCATTGCTGTACACCAGTGACTGCTGTGTGAGAAGCATGTGAGGTGCTGATGTCTGGTCCCACCCTCCAGGGAATCTGATTTCACCGTATAGGATAAAGTGTGGGCACGGGATGCTTTACAGTACAAAGCAAAGTTTGAGAATCATTGTTCCAGGTCCTTTAACTCCAAGTGTGGCTTGCAGCCCCGCAGTCTCAGCATCAACCTGGGAACCTGTTAGAAATGCAGAATCTCCAGCCCCACTGAGACCTACTGAATCAGGAACCCGAATTTTAACAAGACCCCCAGGTGATTCATGCATGTATTAAAGTTTGAGAAGCATGGGTCTGGTCCTCTTACCAGCTCTGATCTTTATGTGGAAAGGAAATACAGCTCATTTCTGGTTAAGCTGCTCTCAGGTTGGTCTCTGTCCTGACTAGCAAACACACATTTAGGTGATCAGGTGATGCGTGTGCTTTGGTTCTGAGGGGTTCTGCATGGCAGGACCCAAGACTATGGAGCCATCAGAAACCTGTTCCAAGAAAACTGTTCCATGTGCCACCTAGTCTGCCAAAGCTTGACCAGGACGATGTGATGGGAATAGGCATCAAACTGGGTGGGCTTTTGAGCTGTGATTCATCATGGCTGATCACAGCCTTGTGCTGGGCCTAGCTCAGGGACCCCTGGGCCAACTGCTGGGCAAAGGAAGAGATAGCTGTGTAGCCAAGGAGACAAGCAGCGGATTTGGGCTGGAGGCCAGGAATTTAGCACAGGGTCTCCAGCTTCCTCCCTGATTCTGCTAACTCACTGATAGTATTATTGGACATGGGGAGAGCTGTGGCCTTTTTAGCCTGTCCCTTTGCAGACATTGTTGACACAGCCTGGGATCTGCCTCTGGACTCCTACTCTTTTTTGCATGACCAGCTCGGTGTAACCTTGGTTTTACTTTGCTGGGGGTCAGAGCAGAGTGTTCCAAAAGGTGCTTGCCATGGAGCAAGTTCCCTTTTGTGGAGGACCGGTTTGTTTTGGTCTGGCAAATGTGACTCAGCTCTGTATGGAAAATGTACAGAAGTGAGGTGGTGGGCAGAAGCCAGACCTTCAAACCGAGTTTTCCCGTGGGAATCAGGCCTAGAAAATGCATACAGACTGCTATGGCTTGCTCTTGCTAAAACTCCCTCACCTTGGTCTAAAACAATAAATGTGCCTTATCTATCTTCAAGGTAATTCCCAAAGCTTGTGTGAATTTTCCCAAGGATGGAGCTAATCAGCTCGCCACCTTTCCCTTCTGCATGTTATTTTCATTTCCTCGAATGTACCTAAAATGTAGACAATAATATTCTATGTAATAGATAATAAACCCTCCTTTGATGTAAAACCCAAGAAAAACAATAAAAGCTTGTCTAGGCAAGGGTCAACCGGCTCTCCTCTTGAGAGAGTGGCCAAGGCACTCAGAGGCACTCTCCCCTTGAGAGAGTAGCCATGCCGTCCCCCTTTTCTCCACAGGACTGCTGTCTCCTGTGCATTTATTCTCTCTTTCAGTCACAAGAGGCAGACTCTGCTGGCCGGAGTCCGCCACACCTTTGCTGCAGGTGAGCGAGAGCCTTGGTTGGTGAGAATACTGCAGGTAAGTTAGTTCCATGTCCTCCAGGCAGCCCTCAGCATAAGGTCTTGGCTCCAGCTGAGACCCCAGCTAAAATGACAAAAGACCAAAACAGAGAAATTGTAACAGGGTCTGGCAGACCAGCAGACCCTTCAAGAGTTTCACAAGGACTCAGCAGCTTTGAGATTTGAGGCTCTTTCCCCTTACACTTGACCTCCAGCCCTTAGATGTATAGGGTCTTGGTAAAACAGAGTTTAGTCAAGATCAACAGAGGCCCTGTCTTTACTGCTGCGCCCCCGGAGCCCAGAACAGTTCTTAGCCCAACATGTGGCCTAGACTGGGTGCTCCACAAGTATTAATGAATATATGCTGTGTGCTTGCCAGAACTCGTGCCAGATACTGGGTAATGCTAATAATTCCTTTCACTGTGCTCTCCCTTGCCCAGTCTGCAATTCCTTCCACAGAATCCTCCATCTCTTCGCCTTGTTTCTATGCCAGCCCCAGAGGGTTGCCAGGAGCTCCTGGAAGTGTAGATCTCCTCCCTCCCCTCCACCCCCACCTCACCGGATTTGGCTCGGCTCTCAGCACCGCTGGACCATTCTGGGGGCTGTTCCTGGCCACAGGCCTCTCCTGGCCTGACCCTTTTGGACCCCACAACTGGCAGGGGTGGCACACACAGCATCGCTGTGGAATTGTACCCTTGAAAACACTCAATCCTAACCTATAGGGAGTATAGCCCATCTCCCAAGCCCTACCTCGAACCCAGGACTGGGATCAGCAGGAGGCAAGAAAGGCATTTGCTTAAAGAGCAAAATTAAGGGAGTGCAAAAAATTCAATAAGCAAGGTAACATTTTGTGCAGTTATTTTTTAAAAAATCAAAAACCAAACTGAACTGTGATTTTCAAAATAACACGATGAACAAAATAATACGATTTGAAATAAGGACAGAAATGGTACTGCTAATATTTCCTTTAGCCTCAAACTCAATATGGCTTAGTATAGATAGTGCAACTACCAGCCTGCTCCATCTGAATGTCACTGTTGCTGATCTCCCATGCCTAGGAATTTGGGAGGGAACTATACTAATGAATCTTGCCTGGTCTATCTTTAGACTCAGCAAGCTCACTGCAGACCGAGGACAGCCTAGGAGTTCTTCCTTTTAACTTCTACCCACGCACTTTGGTGTTGAGGGGAGGGGAGTGGAGATGGGTCCCATCTACTCCTGCTCCCTATTTCTCCCGTCTGCCTGGAAGCAAGTCTGGGGATGAACGTCCTACAGACTGGGGATGAACGTCCTACAGACGACGGTGCAGGGCTTCCCTGGAAGCACTAGGAGGCTGGCTCTCCAGCCCCTACCACCCTCGGCACCCACGCGGGGGACGTACGGGCTCCTCCAAGTCGAGCACAAAGCCAGGAGCCAGGAGAAGGTGGAGCGGAGCCAGGCAAGTCCGCGGAGGTGTCAGCAGCTTTTCAGAGTCTGCAGGTGTCTCATTTGTCCTTTTAAAGACGGGAAGGACGGAACTGGTGCTGCTTGACGTTCCCACCTTCCCTTCCACTACAGAAGTTCAGGCTCTCCCTGAAGCCTACACACCGCGCTCGGACTCAGAGCGTGCTCTAAGGTCCATGGACCCACTGAGGAACATGGGAGGTGGGGCAGGGGGAGGAACAGTCAACTCCCCAGGCCTGGGAGACATCGGAGGGTGTAGGGGGCCTGGAAACTGAGAATCTTCTGGCCAGCTCCGAATCCTGAACGCGAACATAGTGACAAAAAGGGGTTAGGGAGGTAAAAAGCAGACATCTCAAATGGGCCGTTTAAATCATCAGAACCGCGAGCAGCAGAGGGGACCGGATCTTATCCCTCTTCCGGCTCCCACTCCCATCCGGTGGAAGCAGAACCAGGGTAATCCAAAACCATCACTGCCACAGCAGGCTCACAGAGACGCTCTGCACACACATGCACGCACAGACATTCATCAAAGCTCTCACGAGACACAAGTACAGCTTTCCCCTCACCCCACACACATATCTTTACATAGGCACACTCTCTCTCATACCCATACACGCACCCACATCAGTTGCAGCCCGCAGGGAGAAAAGGACACAGTGCTTAGGCATTCTCCGGGCTCTTCCCCATACCCATCGCATCTGGAGAAATCGTTCCAAACAGTCCTCCGCCTTGGTGGTAGAGACCAAGAACCTCCTACGTGGTTTCTCCAGGGGTGAGAGGGAACCCCGGGAACTTCCCAGCCTTCCTGCGCTCCTGATCCCGTCTAGAAAGTCTAACCACAAGTCTTTCTAACCGTTCCACTCCTGGAAGCAGTGGGAGTGCTGCTCCTTTTGTGCGATAATATCTGCACGAAAAAAGACTGGGTAATTCGAGCAAATGCATGTTTAAACAGGCTGCACCAAAAAAGGGGCAAGACCTGACCCAAAAGGCTCAGGGCTGTTGGTTCTAAAACAGCCAGATCTCTTCACTGTGGCCGTGTAAGCCTCAGCTTGGGCTTGGGGGTGGGATGGGGTGTTCTTTAGGGTGAGAGATGCCTTGGAGACCAGGCAGTCAGCTGTGAATTTCTGCATGTCCTTGTTGATTGCCTGCCTCTCTACTGGGCTGGAAGCTCCACAGGGCAGGGCTGAGTTTGTTCCTCCTGGAGCCTAGCAAGATCCCAGCTATGATGGGCTGTCTATAAATATTCATTGAACAAACGCATAGTGCTTTGTACATAATTTTTTTTTAAACTGGAGGTTGAGAGCATCCACCAAATTCTGGGATGGATCCAGCCCTGGGGAGAGATTCCAAACAAACCTTTTTCTGGAGGTGGAAGAGCCTGCAGAGGCCCCCTTGGTTCGGACCCACCATCCGGCTCCCTCCTTGGAGCTCTCCCAGGACCCTTTAAATACCGCTGCTTCATCACGCCCAGCTGATTCACCAGGCCGGCCAGAGCCCGCTCCCCCGCCTCCTCCCAAGAAGCACCCGCATCCCCGCGGATGCAAAACGCAGAACTGACATGAGGCCGCGGGCACCATTGTTTCTTCTTTATTTGCGGATATAATTATGCACCGCACTCTAAATTAGAGATAGATTTTGTTTCTGATATACATTTCATCTTATTCACCACGAGCACACCACACGCACAGAACAGTTCCACAACCTGATAAATTGCACAAGATGAGTTTGGACTCCTGAAAACCCACAGGCAAGCCGGCCCCGCCGCGGCTTCTTGCCTCCCGCTTTGCCGACGGAAATCGCCAACCCGACACGGATTTCCCGCCAGCCTTTCCCGCTGCAGGGTTGAAATGTCTACGGAATGAGAAGCGCTCTTGCAGGAAATGGTTGGGCTGCAGATTCCGAGCACTGGATGGCTGTGAAATGTCCCCGTAAGGTCAAGTTTCTGCGCCTGCGAGCTGCGCCCCCTCTCCCTCCCTTCCCACCCCTCTTGGTGACGGGGCCAAGGTGTCGGGGCCCCTCGTGGAAGGTCAGATAACCCTGCCCACAAATGCACCCTTGCCTCCCCCGAAACCAAAGTGTTGTGGAAAAGACAGGACAAGAGAAACGCAGACGCTATGGATTGTGGATCCCTATTCCCTCCCACCCCACTCCCATCCCCAATAATAAGAAACTAGGAACCAGAGATGTTTAAAGCTTGGCTTCCCAAGCGCGGCGGCTGGGCGCACTGGGTTGGTGGGGGTGGGGTGGGAGGGAGGGGAAGGAGCGCGGGAGATTGCCCTGGCTCCCTAGTCCTCCGCGTTGGTTCGGTAGGCCTCGATGAGGCCCTCGAGCGAGTGCACGAAGCCGGACACGCTGCAGATGCCGCCGATGACGAAGATGGCGACGTCGAAGAAGACTTGGTGCCACAGCAGCTTGCGCCAGAGCAGACGCAGGTGGAAGAGGCTGGGCAGCAGGAAGCAGAGGCCGGCGCCGGTGAGGCTGCCCGTGAGGCCCATGAGCAGCGCGAAGTGCGGGACATAGATGGCCATGAGCAGCGTGAAGACGACCAGCGCGCAGCGCAGCGTCAGCCCCCAGGATTTGAGACGCCCGTCGCCGCCGTAGCATGCGGGGAAGAAGGCGCGGCTGCCTTCCTGGAAGAGCGACTTCTCCAACACCTCGACGGCAGCGAAGAAGGGCAGCGGGTAGGACAACAGCGCCTTGGCCACCAGGAAGATGTTGACCACAGCGCGGATGGAACCGGGCAGGTTATCCGTGATGACCTCCTTGGTCTCGTCGGCCCAGGTGAGGTAGGCGACGAGCGCGAAGAGGCCTTTGAGCACGCAGGCGGCGATGTGCGTCCAGTTCATCATGCAGTGGAACTCGCTGGGCTGTTGCATGTTGCCCTCCAGCGAAGGCAGGAAGATCTGCGACGTGTAGCTGAACACGATGATGCCAATGGAGATGGGAAACTTCTTGACGTCGATGTAGAACTTGACCTTCTCCCAGGCCCAGTCTCGCGCCCTCGATAGGCAGTAGGCGATGACCAGGATGTTGATGACGAAGTGGGCCAAAGTGCACAGCAGGCTGAACTTGGACACGGCCTTGAGGTTCTTAAGGAAGGCGCAGGGAAGCAGCACCGCCGTGGCGATGATGGACCAGGACTTCTGCGACACGGGCAGCCCCGGGAAGCTGTTGTACATGAGGTTGCCGCTCACCACCACGTACAGGATACAAGTCATCACCAGCTCGATGATCTGCGCCACGTTCACCACGCGGCCACCCAGCGTGGGGAAGCGCGGAGCGCAGCAGGCATTGGCGATGGCCACATACGAGTCCCGCACTCGCACTACCTCGCCGTCCTCGTTCTCCTCGTACAGGCATGCGATGAGGATCTTGCCGGTGTAGCAGCACACCACGGCGGCGAAGATGATAAGGAACAACCCCAGGTAGCCGCCGTGCAGAATGGCGTAGGGCAAGCCCAGCACGAACATGCCCTGTGGAGCGAAGAGGCAACCAGACCCGGCGCTGAGCTGGCGCTGCCTTAGGAAGAGGGGGCCTGGGGGACGCGACGTAAAGCTGGGGGCGTGACTTAAGGCTATAGCCCGTAGGGGGCGCTAAGGAGAGTGAGTCCTGGGCTGAACTCGCCCGCCGCAGGAGTTAAAGGCAGGCTGAAATGGGAGTGCGGGTGTTGAGTCAGAGGTGGGGAGGGAGGTGTGTAAAAACGGAATAGAGAAGGAAAGGTGTGCTAAAGGCTGGGAGGACTGGTGTGGGCTACGTGTGAGGTCAAACCACAAGGAGAGGACGGGAATGTGGAGATCAGCGAGGGCGCTTCCTGGGGACAGAATCAGAAGTGGGGATGGGGCAAGAGGTGAGGAGGTGCTAGAGGGGGCGTGGCCAGAAAGGGCTCTGAGAAAGGTGAATGCTGCGTCTGAGCCACCTAGGAAGAGGGCGCACGGGATTCAAGGTGGGACTGCAAGGGGGTGCAGCAGATCTAATGAGGGAAATGCGGGTGCCTGAAGACCGAAACGGAGCAGAAAACGTTAAAGGCGGCAGTGGGAGGAAGAAGAGGGTGGAGAGGAGGTGGGTCGGAGTGGAAGGCAAGCCACGGAGAGGCAGGAATGTAGGGAACGTGAGGGTTTTTGCGTAGGGCTCTAGGATGTGCGGAGGCTCGGGGTTGGGGGCGGGGGAGGCAGGGTTGGAGGTAGGAAGTCTTGAGGCCAGGCCGGAGTTGGGTCGGAGAGGCCCATCCCTGAGAAGGGGATTAAGTGGGAACAGGAGAGGCAAGCAGGATGAGCGCGATGTGAAAGGCTAAATCAAGTGGGAATCCATAACTAGACGCAGTGGGATCAGGCGGGCAGAGCTGTGGAAGGAGGGATTAGAATCCATAGGGGGAAGAAAAGCTAACGAAGTCCGGGGTTCCCGAGGGCTGCGGGTCCCCAGCCTCCCGCCCTGGCTTCCTCCCGGGCCTACGGAACCCGGTCTGCAAAGATGACCCCGGCGAAGGTGCAGAGGCAACCGCTGCGGGCGCCACCCACCCCATGTCCTTGGTACCGCCTGGCTGTGTCCCCGCACCCTGGAGAAGAAGCGCCTCGGGACCGGCCACTTAGTGCGCAGGGCCCCACGAAGCCCCACAGAGTACGGGTCCCCAAGCAACCCCGCCGTGGCCTCGAGCTCCCGGTAAACCCACGTTCTGCACCCCAACGACCGTGCTCTTCGGGGACGCAGTAGGGGGAGGCAGGCCACAGGGCCTGCGGGCACCTAGGGCTGAGGCCTCTTCCACCCCGAGAGCCGCCGCCTGCCGGCCCCCATCAGCTCCGGGGGTGGAGGTGCGGACTTCAAACCTTCTGCTGGCTGTGGAGTCCGGCGCCGCCTGGTGGGGAGTGGGGGGAGGGGTGTTGAGCTTGGGGGTGAAAGGGTGGCGCGCGGTTCAGAACCTTTAGAGGCGGCTTCGCCAAGGTCAGATGCTGAGGAGCTGGTCTCCTCTTTGCGGTGTAGCCGGGATTTCGGGCGAGAAGGGTGAATCTGTGCACAGGTGAACCTGAGGTTCCACGGACCACCTGTGCCTGTGGGACCACACTTGTGCGCGTCTACTTGCGTATGCTCTGTGCACTCTGTGCGCTCGTGTTACGTTCAAATGGGTTTGTGTGCGTGTGCTTGTATGTACGGCTGTGTGCTTCTGGGCGTTGGAGGTGCAGGAACAAGGAAGGTGAGTTGGAGGATAATCCTGTGGTCTCTATATAGATGCGTGTTGCGCACCTGCACCCGGCGTTTGCCCTGGGGGAGGATGGCTGTGGGTGTGTGTGCCTCCCTAAATACGTGCGTGCGTGTATATGCAGGTGTGTCAGGAGGGAGACTCCCAGCTCAGCGAATTTTCCCTCTCCTTTCCTCTCGAAAATGAAGCTGTGAATCCATTCCGGAGTCCCAGACAAAACCCTTTCCTCCAATCCTGATTTTCTTCCTCCCTCACCCCTCCCAGATCCCCTGCTTCTGTTTCCCTCCCTTTTGCCGGGTCTCAGGGCAGGTGCCTCTGACCGAACCTCAGCCTACCTGGGTCGGCGGGGTGTTGTGCGGTTCAGGACGCGAGACACCACCTGGGGGCGTAGATTCCCGCACCCGGCTGGGAGGGATGGGGAAAGGGGGAGATCCCGGGTACAGGACGGGGTCTTCCCGCTCAGGTCGCCTGGGGACCCGGTGGGGCACGGAGGTAGGGCCTGGTACACGGAGCTTGAATGGGGTACGGGGGTGGGTGGCAGAGCTGGGAATCCCTGGCTCACCTGGATAGCGTTGGTCACGTTCCAGCCTGCCTCCCACGCCGTGATCTTGGGCTTGTCCTGGCCCCCGAATTCGCCACCAGCCCCCACGGCCTGGTCCTTGGAGCCCGAGGGCGGCAGGGGCGCGCCACCACCACGCTGGTAATGGATGTCTCCCTCGACGGGCGGCTCGGCGCCCTCGTCACCGCAGGGTTCGCCCTCGCTTTTCAAGATGTCCATCTGCAGGCCCTGGCGGTGCTCAAAGTCCAGGTCGTCGCAGTGCGCGAATCCCACCGCCTCCTCGTCGGTGGCCGCCTGGAAACCCATCCTGGCGAACATGCCGCTCACCTTGGCCTGGGACTTGTTGGACACGGACGTGGCCACGTTAGACAGCTTGCTGCGGAGCAGGGTCGCCATAGCGGCGGCAGGGTCCACGGAAAGGACAGAAGCGGCTGAGGACGCGGGGGACGCGCGGCAGAGCGGCAGGGGCCAGGGGCGCTCGAGGCCGCTATCTTCGCCTGATTTCCCCGCGGTGCCCCGGGGCGCTCTGGCTCATGACCCCCCTCGGCTGGCGTTTGAGGCCCGCTCCGGGCTGACCCTGTGCTGGCCGGCCGCGGGTCCGGCGGAGCAGCGGCGAGCGCACTGCGGAGCTGCCGCGGGGCTCCTCGGGCTGCGGCGGCGGCGGCGGCGGGCGGCGGCGTCAGAGCAGCTACGCGAAGCTGGCGCGGCGCCCCCACCCGTGCGCAGCCCAATGCGCTCCCGCCCCTCGGAATCTGGAGGCTGGGGGGGGCGGTGATGAGGAGGGGGAACAACCCGCAGACAGGAGGTGTGAGGAGGGGGCAAGGGGAAGAAAAAGGGGGATTAAGGAACTCCGGAGACTTGAAGTGGGGGCAGAAGGGCGCCCACGAGAAGGCAGCAGGAGGGAGCACGCGAAGGAGGGGTGCGGAGGACGGGTGGGGGCTGGAGTACTGCATTTCTGGGGGAGGTGCTAAGCTCGGGTCCTGGCCCTTCCCACTTCGCCGCCGCAGGGAGGGAGGGGGCCCGGGCGAGCTGATTCTCGCCGTCCCGCGGTCCCGCGGTCCTACGGTCCAGACAACCCCTTCCAGAGTCCCGGAGCCTTTCAGCCCCAGATTCCACGGCCAAGGGCTGGTCTAGACCCTGAAAGGCAGCAGGACAGTTAGCTCTCGCCGACTGCGCGGGCCGTCTGGGGGGCGATCAGTCTCCCTGGCACCCATCACTGGCACTTAAAACCGGCCACGAGCCTCCCTTGAAAACGGAAGTGTCCGTCACGGACCGCTCTCAAGAACGCTTAGCCTGGCCTCGGTCACTGGGACTGTCTCCGCCCGTCCAGGATGCGGCGATGGAAGTAAATCTTCGGGTTGCTCGTCACCAACTGCTCTCCAAATGTGTGCAGAATGGAGACGAAAGGTTGGCTTTTTGCTTTCTTTCCTTTTGGGGGCTCTGGAAGGAGGCAGGACTTAATGAGGGCACCTCCGCCAGCCTCGGCGTCCACCGAGGAGGAAAGACGCGCTTGCAGCGGGCGCGGGGCACTCGGGCTCTGTTCGCACGGCGGCTGCTGGGCCGTGGAAACCTAGACTGTTTCTGTTGAGTGGGGTGTGTGGGTGTGTTACGCGTGCAAGAGTAAGAGACAAAGACCGATTCTGTATCAGACATTGATAGGGCTGGAATTGAGTGGATTCCGAGGGTGAGACTTGGTAACTGTTTATTCTCTAAGTGTGTAATTTGTTCGCATTTGAACCTGCGCGTGTGCGGCGCTTGTGTGCTGGATTTCGTGTGCATGTTTCCGAATGGACCGCCTGCATTTTTGCCTGTTTGAGTCCTTTCCTAGTTGTGGCTTCCTGCAAATCCGCTGCTCCGGAAGGGTCGCGGTGGCGGTTTGCGCTCCGAGCTGGGCTCCAGCCCAGACCCCTTCTAAGCAGTGAACAGTGCCTTCTCCCGCCCTGCTGCCCCAGCCCAGGTGAAGGAGGTCTAGCGGCTGTGAGTGGGGGCAGCGTCGGATGGGGACAATGTGAAGGAAGGAAAAGGACCCCTCAGTCTCTCTCTTCCAGAGGCCCTGACTCTCAGAGAACCCCAGCGTCCTCCTCCCTTGCAGTATTTCTAGATTAGCTCACAGTCAGCGCACAAGTAGGGCGGCCTGAGGGCTCTGACCAGCGCGCTGGAGCTGCCAGGACAAGACAGGCTCTCAGCCCAAAGTCCCCTCCTCCTCCCCACTGCCTCATAGTCTGGTGGAATCTCCTCTCCAGTTAGAAAACCTCCACCACACCGAACAGAGATGCTCCTAATCCCTCCCAATATACCCCTTAAATTCCCCCCAAGAGCCTGCCTGGCAGAAACCAGGACAAAAACCATCCTTGCTCTAACCTGAAGACCGCCCACCCCCAACTAGGACAAGGAAAGCTCTCCATAGAGACCTTCCCCAAACACAGACCTTCAGAGTCTTGATAGGACTCAGTACAAAGACAAGACAGAGACCCTTCCTCCCCCATGCAGAGATCCTCTCCTCCAAAGAGGCTTTGAAAAAGAACTGATCTCTCATCCTAGAGATTTGTCCTTGTACCCAGAACCCCACCCCCAATCCCCAGATTCTGGAGGAGAAAGAGTCTGTTCCCCAGATTCCTATAGACTAAGGTCTTCACCTCCTGATCCTTCTGTTCCCACCATTTCTGTTCCTGGTGAAATTCTTTAGGACCCCACCAGATGATTTGGACAGAGACTAGGGTTCCCCAGTTCCCCCCACAACTGCCTAGACCTGAAGATGGTCATGGAAGACTGCTGGGACAAGTGAATCAACGACATGCATGTATCAGTTGGTCGTTGCCGATTCATGGATTTTGTGATTGTCCAAAGTGTTCACCCTTTCTTTCCTTTTTCCCTTGTGAGGGTCACTGCTGCAGCACCCCACGAGGACAGGGATGTTATTTCAGTAGTGAGAAATTCATTATTCATTCATTTATCCAGCACACATTCTCACAGCCCTACTATGCACGTGGCTCTCTTCTGGATATTATGGGAATCACCAAGGCGATCCAAGCATGGTCCTGCCTGTGCTCTCCACCCCAATTCTTGGGTGTAGGGGGCACCTGAGAGTGCATTCTGTCCAGTCATCCTGTCTGTGATGATGAAACCAGCCCTGAAACCTCCTAGCAGAACCGTGTCTTCATCCTCAGTGTGCAGATGAGCACACCCAGCCAGGAAGGGAGGGGTCCTGCTCAGGGCCACCGAGTGTCCAGGGCGGAGCCAGGCCAGGACCCAGGAATCCCAGCGCCCTGCCTGTGCCTTCCCTTCCACGACCTCATCTTGTCCTTCCATCTCCCCTCCCTGCTTGCATGGTGTCTGGCCACTTCTCTGTCAAAAAACATGCAACTGGAAATCAGATTCCAGTTCTTCTGGTTGTAATTACATGCCAGCTGCTGGGGAAGGAACGCTCCTTTCCCTTCCTTCCCGGGCAGCAGGTTCCCAAGCAGCCCACCCCTTGTTGGAACATCCTGTTCCACCAAGGACTGGCTGTGTGACATCGAAATACTTACCTAGCTTCTCTTAGCTTCCATTTCTTCATCAATTAAATGTGAAAATAATAACAACCTCATGTTGAGAGAATTCTATGAGGTATAGCATATAAAATGCTTGGCACAGGCTAAGTGCCCAATATGTGGTAGTGATTATTTTTTTATTGTTGTTGCTGTTATTGCTATACCCAGTGGCCACTTCTTGTCTGAGGGAAAATCAGTGTGCAAGGAAAAGCCTGTGATTAGTCAGAGTGAGTTGGAATGCACGCTGTTCTGTGTTTGCCCTGCCTCTCCGTCCTCACCCCTCCAGTCCTGCGCTGACCTGAAGGGAAAGAAATGGAAATCGGGAGTAGGGCAGAGGGCAGGGGACCTGGCTGTTAGCTCCAGGAGACAAACAGGATGACCTACCTAGCTGGTAATGAGTTGGGCTCTGCTCTAGTGAAGCCATCAGCCTCCAAATTGTCCTAATAGCTCCTCTAGGGGCACCCTCATGAGAAGAATTTGCAGCAGCTTGGCCCCCTGAGTTGAAACACAACACACACATACACTCACACACAGAGAATGACAGGCCAACTGACAGGTGCACAAAGGAATGAGGCCAACACACAGCTTCAAGCACAAGGGCAGGTCTGCACAGATTGACTGAGCAACACACACAGGTCGGGTCAAGGACGGGCCAGCGACGGGCCAGCATGCACAGGGACATGTGCAAGATTTGTACTGAGACTGCCTGCCGCACAAAGACGCCAGGAGAGGCACGCATAGATCCATCCCCACAGGCAGGATCACAGGTAACAGGCTGAGACACGAGGCAGAGCAAGGACAGACATAGACATGGAGAGCCATACACACAGTGACAGACACCCAGACACAGAACACGCCCATGCACACTTCACACTGAGACCCACAGTCAGGCACTCGTGATGCAGGAAAACTCCGACATGATTACCGAAGGGAAAAAGGGAGAGAATAAAGGGAGGGAAGGAGCAGAGGAGACGTAAAAGGAACACGCTGCCCTGGCTGGTGTGGCTCAGTGCATTGGGTGTCTCGGACCTGCAAACCCGAAGGTCGAAAAGGTTGCCAGGTTCCACACGTGCAGACCAGGCCCCCAGCTGGGGGCGTTGGAGAGGCAACCGGTGGATGTTTCTGTAGCACATCAATGTGATATTTCTCTCCCTCTCTTTCTCCCTCTCTTCCTGTGCCTCTAAAAATAAATAAATAAAATCTTTAAAAAAAAGAAAGAAACACACTAGAAGAGGGCAGCAGGGAGATAGAGCAGGACATGCCAGGCAGAGGCGCCAGCCAGTGGGGCACAAAAGAGACGGGAGTGCCACCGCCTTCCTCTAGGACAATGCCGGAACCCAGAGGTGTGACAGAGAAAATGGAGGCTGGGTGGATGTGTGGCGAGGGAGCCAGAGCTGTCCCTGCTGCTGGCCTCGAGTAGGGGCAGGGACACTCCTCTGAGGGCCACACAAGGTCCCGCTGTCTTGGGGTGAGGGTGGGGGCTGGGCTGCTTGAGAGGGAGGGGGTGAGGGGCTGCCGGGACTCCAATCCCCATGATGCAAAGTCTGTATTCTGGACCAGTCCGGCAGCCTAGGCCCAGGAGAAATGCACACCCTTCTCCCCACAAGAGAGCAGTCTCTCTATTTTGATGCTCTCAGTACCCAAGGGGTTAAACGCCTGGCTAATGGAGACTGAGGCCACTTTGCAGGAATAAACAGGGTTAAATGGAACTGGGCTTATCTCCCGGAGCAGGCAACAGCGTGGGGGTAGGGCATGGAGCCCTCGAATTAATGGCCCGGAAAGCCAACATCATGAGCATCATTTCGGGGCTGAATGATCACAGACAGACCCCCTCCTCTTCCCTTTCCAAAGCAAGTCCGCCATGAGCCTTTTCTTGCCGAGGGGACAGGTGCTGGCTCTATAAGTCACCCCCCCCCTGCCCGGCTTTAAGCTGGGGCATTGGTGAGGTTTCCTGGCAGCTGGAGAAAGCCATGCCCACCTTGCCCCAAACCAAAACCCAGTGTCCTGATCCTGGGCCCACAGGCACAAGGGAAGAGATGGGCAGCGAGGCTGAGGGCTCTGAGTGGGCAGTCCAGGCCCGAAACAAAAACCCTGATTCTTCTGCCTTTGGTGGGTCAAATCAGGTGGGACCATGGAGGGCATAGGTGTTGCCACTGCAGGCTCAGGGTGAAACCTGGTAAAATGCAGTAATGACTTTGTAAATATCAGCAGTTTACCTTGCTGAGGTGGTGACCAGCCCATCTCTGGGGGCATGCAGGTAGAGGCTGGATGTTCTATTTGAGATCATGTCCTACCTCAGGGCAACAGAAGCTGGATTTCATGCCACCAGGGTCAAGCCTTCTATGCACATGGCTCTAGGAAAGGCTAGGGGAGCAGGGGACATGGGGACCCTCAGAAGCTGCCCTCAGGGGCTGGCCCTCAGAAGCTCTTGACACTAGGAAAAGCTGCCTGGATCTGAAAGAGGAGCCTCAGACCAGAGTCAGTGGGTTCAATCAATGATTTCTGCCCTTTTTTTCTGAGAACACAGCCTCCTATTGTGCTGGGAAGCAAGAACATGGTGACTTCTTCCTCATAGGGTCCCCAGCACATAGTAAACACTCAATAAACTTTTGTGAGGTTGAGTTAAATTGATGCCACAAAACCATTTCCCCCCACAAACCTTTAGGATAATTGGTTAAGGAAACACACAAACCCAATGGCCAAAATGCAGCTCTGAATTCTGAGTTCTGTAGCTTCCCCAAATGGATCTCCCTTCATGCTCACATCACCTTCTACGTCGTTGAGGGCCAGTCATACATACCCATGTGCGATGTGAGTGCTGGCCAGAGCGGGCAGGGGCTGCACACCCAGATTCAGGGGCTCATCGTCAGACCACTCTGCACCCCTAGGAATCTGCAGGTCACTGGTTTTAACAACTGGGAGTGGCAGCATTGTGGAGGCTGTGACTTCAGTGAGCCCTGTGACAAGGACCCTGGATTCTAGGAACGCACAGGGGCTTGGGCCTGACCTCCTGGACCCTCAAACCCATTGGTGCAGAGCTGACT
Source organism: Anoura caudifer (assembly GCA_004027475.1). Taxonomy (NCBI): domain Eukaryota; kingdom Metazoa; phylum Chordata; class Mammalia; order Chiroptera; family Phyllostomidae; genus Anoura; species Anoura caudifer. The sequence goes on along the minus strand of PVKU01000425.1, from coordinate 371,581 downwards.
TTTAAGTACTCTTTGTGCACCAAGCACTGCTGAAAGCACTCAGGATTATCTTCTCAAATTCATACAATCCTTAGGGTAGTCTGTTACCATCTTAGAAGGTTGCTGGCAGGGACTGCAGGACTAGACGTGGGGAGGTGGTGTTGGATGGGCACAGCCAGGGGCAGGGGAGAGTGGTGGGGGTGGAGGTGTTGGATTATTTGGGCCAGGAAAGCCGAAGGTGATCCTTGCTTAGGAGAATCCAGGCTTAGCCTTTGCTGGTCAGCACCTTCCCTCATAAATGTCTAGAACAGCCTGCGTCATTGGTGCTATGGACCAAATTGTGCACCCCCTCCCCAAATTCATTATGATAAAGCCTTAACCCTCCCTGTGACTGTATTTGGAAGTAGGGCCTCTAAGGAACTAGTTAAGGTTAAATGAGGTCATAAGGGTGAGGCGGTAATTTGATAGGATTAGTGTCTTTCTCAGGAGAGATTCAGGAAGAGAGCTCTTTTGCTCTCTCTGCCACAGGAAGACTCAGTGAGGAGGTGGCCACCTGCAGGCCAGGAAGAGTCCTCACCAGAAATTGATCCTGCCAGACCTTGATCTCCGACTCCCAGCCTGCAGAGCTGTGAAAATAAATGCCTGTTCTGTGAGGGAACTAGTCAGGGGTATCTTGTCGTGGTACTAGAGCTGACTAGGACACGGTGCCTCTGCCAGCACCTGACCAGCACTGGCTCAGCGGCCAAAGATTCTCCCAGGTCACACCCGCTTTGGACAGCTGGTGAGGCTGAAGATACTCTCTCCAGAAACACACCAAAAATGTCACACAGCCTCAAATCCTCTGTAGCCCAACCATGGTGGTTCCATGACCTCCAGCCTAAGAGCCCAAAATAGAGATTTCTCTCTCTTCCAATTCTGCTGAGAGCCAGATTCATGTGAAATATGCACACTAACATTTAACAACGACTTATTCTGTGCCAGATTCTAGAATAAGTACTTTACATGCTTTCTCTCATTATTGCCTTACAGCATCCATGAGCCTGGGTTGCTTCCCTGCCCGTTCACAGATGAGAACACTAGTGCCCACAGTCTTGCAGCTGAGTAGTGGCAGATCCAGGGTGCAAACCCCAGGTCAGAGCTGCCCTGAGGACTTCAGCTTTCTAGGTGAGTCTGCCCAGAAGGGCTTGGACCTTGGGCTTCAGGGAGAGGCTGCAGCCCAGATCTGACTCCCGCTGGTAAAACAGATCTCCATTCTGTTCTCGGGCATTCTCCCTGCACTGCCTGCTGTATCTGTCCATTCAGGGGACCCTTAGCTTCCTGCTGACCACCTGGGCAACTCTCTGGGGCAGGGAGGTGGGAGGCACTGGGAAGGTATATAGCAGGTGCTCCGAATCGCTTGTGGATTTCACTGAAGTCTTGGCGAGGTCCGGCCTCAGAGGGCTGGACTCTGAACTGGGCTTTCCAGCCTCACGAACACAAGGCTCTTCCTACAGGACGGCTTAGCCCTGCCTGGCTCATAACGCTTCCTGGAACATGGATGGCTTCCTAACCTGGGGTGTGTGAGCTCTCACCCAGAATTGCTTAATTTTATATTGCTTTGTATCTAAAAAATCTACCAGCAGATTCTAAAGCAGTGTTTGGATGACCAAATACTGGTTTAATTGTCATGGGTCTCAGGACAAAAGAGGGGGGTGCTCAATGCTGAAGCATGCAGAGCCACGCTTGCGGGGCGAGTGGCGATTCAATTTTAGAAACACATCATCCATCACATTAAATTAATCACGTTAGTTTGAAATCTCTGATGTCGTAGCTCTCTTCGTATCACACTGGTACATTGTCTTAGCTTTTGCAGTTATACGGAGCTAAAAGAATGAGGATGTATACCCAGCTTTATGTTTGTATGTATTTTAGTAAAATTGTAATAAAGATATTTGTCAAATGTTGGGAGGGGGCCGTGATTTATTTTTTTCCCCTTTAAAAGTGGCTTGTGTATTACTCAAGTGTGAGAGGCACACGTTTAATTCATTCTGACCAAGTAGAAAATAAGCTTCACACACTGGCGCCCCGCACCCAGCCCCTGCCACCTGGATGGGTCCCCGTCCTCGGTTCTGCTCCCCCACTGCTGCCTTCGAGGGGAAATATGACAGCGTAATGAACAGTTGTACGACGTGGTATAAAAAGGCAATTAAGGGAACTATTGGACTGGGACAAGCCAGCGTGACCTGGTTAATAGCTCTGAGCGGAGCTGCGCCGCGGGGAGGAGGAGAGGCAGGAGGGGGAGGGGCTTTCCTTTTTACAGTGAGGGGCTCAGGCTGTCCCCCCCCCCCCCCCCCCGCTGCCTTCCACCTACGGAGGGCACTGAGGTTGGCCTCACGGCCAGTGGCTCCAGGGACAAACAGCCTGGGGTTGGTTCAGATTTCAGCTCCGGAGTCAACTTGGCTACTCCTGGTTGAGAGGCCAGGGCAGGTGACTTGGGGTCTCAGCTTCAGTTTCCTCATGTGTGAAATGGGGATAAAAATGATGTCCTACACCCACATCCCAGCAGTGGGAGAAAGAGCGGAGGCTTTCATCGTTAAACTAGTCAGTGCACAGAGCTGCACGTGGAGCCCAAAGGAAGATGCAGAGGAGGCTTTTACTTTGTCTTCGAATAGCATCTTTCAATACAATGCAATCTGTGTGCGGTCTTGTGCATGTGCGCATGCGTGATTGGTGTGCGTGCATGTTCTAATCAGCTCCTCAAGCTCCCCACCCTGCCCAGAATAGAATGTGAGTTCTTTGATCAGATATTCTGGGGTAGCCCATGAGGTCATTTATCTTGAGGTCACCTCTCCCCTTGGGACCCTCTCTCATCTCCTCAGCCCCTTGGTCCCTGTTCTCTCCAAGTGCCCCTCTTTGGGAATTGACTTTGGCATACGCCACTCTTCAGGATGGAGACAGAGAGAAACATATTCTGCCCAAGCACCTGCTTCACTCTGCTTCACAGTGTTGGTGGAGGATTAATGAGCCATCACAGACAAAGTAGGTAGTAAAGCACCAGGCACAGAGTAAGTGCTCAATAAAAGCTAGCTATGCTTATTGTTGTCTCAATTGGACAAGCTCTGGGTTTATATGTAACACCTAGCACAGTGCCTGACACGTAGTAGATGTTCAATAAATGTTTGTTGACCGAATTATTGAATGAAACCTTACTTGGTTCTATTATCTACTATCCGTGACTGTTCGCCATCCCTTCTCTGGGCCTCAGGTGCTCAGTCACACAGGGAGATGATTCTGCCCCATCGTCAGTGTTGTACCTTGCAAACTGTAAAGTCCTGCCCACAGTGAGGACTGGCTCTGTTAACCTCTGCCCCTACCCCAGTCATCTACGCCTGGCACTTGGATCTCTGAGAGTGTGTGTGGGGGGACTCGCGCCCTTCCCCCCCTCCCCGTGCCATATGTGTTTATCCTAAAATAGAAAACCAGTAGTGCTCATTAGTCACATTGGCCCTCATGTCGCCCCCCCCACCCTACAGCCTCAGATGGAAGTGGTGCTGAGTGCCAGCCCAGTGACACAAAGGAGCAATCAGGAGTCATTATGGCTCATTAGGGTGGGCTTGGTGATTGGCTGAGAAGCCCCAGCTTGCTCCTCACTCGAGATGGAGAGGGTCTGAGCAAGTCCACTGGAAACCCAGTCCCTCTGCTCCTTCTCTGCAGCACTGGACCCCAAGGGGGGCTGCGAGAGGCAGGCAGGGCTCAGGAAGAGACCTTGTCACCCAGCGTGGTGGGGGCTCCGCAGGTCTATGTGCTGGTATCCCCAGCCGCTGAAGGCTGCATCTCTGGGTATGGTGCTTGCTTGCCTGAGTTCTAAAGCCCAGTCTGGCCTTCTCAATCATGCAGCTACCCTGGTGATGAAGTCCAAACTCACTAGTGACAAGCCCCTGTCCTGGCCCCAGCCATCCTCAGCAGCCTCCTCTCCAGGAGTTTAATTGGGTCTCTGTTCCTGCCACAAGGAGGGAGCTGCTCCCCAGCCCATTACCACAACTCTCATTCCTGCGGTTCAAAGCAAACACTTAAATGCAGCCAGACTTCTTTCCTGTCAATTCCAGCCCCACAGCCACTACCCACTGTACCCCTCCTCCATTACGGGAGGCCGCAGGGGCTACTGACAAAAGACAAGGGGTTAGGGCTCTGGGCTTTGGGGAATTTACCTAATGCTTTCTGGTCTGAGATCAATAGGTGAGGAGATCGCCAAGCCCTTAATTAAGTCCTTGAGAAGATGAGCTGTAACTAGGTATTAACTAAGCATTCTTTTCCCTTCACTGGTATTGAGTGAGGGGGTGACTTCTTATTTAACATTTTTTTGAACAGAAATTTCCTATGTATTTTTGTTTTTTTTCCTTGATTTTTTATTTTACATGGTTCAGAATTTTTTTTTAATATATAAAATGTACAGAGTCAACAGTCTTTCTCTAACTCCTGTTTCCCATCCACCCATCTTCTGATTCTCCCCGAGACCCTCACTGGTTTCTTAAGTCACCTTCCGTTTGCCTGTGCAACAAGTACAAACGTATAAACAAATCCAAATAGATATTCGCGCTGTCTCTCCTTTTTCTTTTTTACACAAAAGATAAACCATTCTACACCTCGTTGTACACTATTATTTCTTTCCACTTGATTTATTTTGGGAGATCTTTCATAAAGAACATAGAGATTATTCAGCATTCTAAAGGCCCTGAGAACAGACAGCACTCTCTAATTATTTATTTCTCCCTCCTTCTTTATGCCTATGGCTTAGACATGCCATCCATCCATCCATCCATCCATCCATCCATCCACCTCTTCTTTAGCCTTTACCAATCCCGGGCTCTGTGCTGGACCCCATGCAGGGTGTGGGGGCTGCAGAAACGAATTCGCCCAGCCCTCTTCCACTGTGCTTGGGCTCAGAGGCTGCAGGGAAACAGGGCACCCAGAAAACCATAAGTGGAGGAGAGGGCACTCCCTGGCTCACTTTCATTGTATGTGACTTGTCCTTTATGCCACCGATCTGAACAGGGGTTTTCTCTTCTCTTTAGTGCACAAAGTCACCAATCTGCCCATCGGGATGTCTGGGGCAGTCAATTTCCCCATTGTAGGGCAAAGATTTTTTTCAACAAAGTTGGGGAATATCTGAGAATCTCTAGCAAAGGTGTCTGAGTTTTATAAAAGCAAATAATTCATCATCAAAATTTATATGGCTCATCCAGGAACAAGCAAAAATTCCCATTATGGGAATTTTAAAAAAACTATTAATTAAGAAAAAACACCAAACAGAAAATGGCCTTGGCTGGGTGGCTCAATTGGTTGGAGTACCATCCCATACCCCAATAGGTTGTGGGTTCAATTCCTGGCCAGGGAACATACGGCAAGCAACTGATAGATGCTTCTCTCTCTCTCCCCCGCCTTTCCTTTCTCTCTAAAAGTCAGTAAAACATATTCTCAGATGAGTTTTAAAAAAACAAAACAAAAACCAGAAAATGATGCCCAACTGAGGTGTTGACCAGTGAGGGGTAGAGAGGCAGAATGAGAAGATTCAGAACGTGCCTGAAATTTTGTGAATGACATGTTCCTCATTATATGCGCAATAGTGTTGCATCTTATGCCCCACTTTAAAACGGTGTGTTTAATATTCAAAGTCAGTGCAGAATAGGGTAGAACAGCGTCCACCGCTCGTCGACACTGCCCATCACATGCTGTCCTGGCAGTTTTATGAGGTGAGAGTGACCATCATCACCACTTTGTAGGTGAGGAAACTGAGGCACAGACCAGTTAGGCAACTCGCCCGTGGCAAATGAGTAGTAAGCGACATAAGTGGGCCTGTCTGATTTCAGAACCTGCGTTCCAGCCACTACAATGAGCCATCCCCTGAGAGCCCACATCGCCTCCCGGGCCTCAATCCTTCTCATCTGCAAAACAGGGATTACAAGTACATCAGGGGACTGACTTGAGGATTTCAAGAGACAAGGCTTGTAAAGTATGTAGGACACTGCCCGGTATGCTGCCTCTAACATCTAAGATTAACACCGGCCGGTCTCCTACACTCAGGCTGCCAGGAAAGCACCACTTCTGAGCAGGGTTCGGAGAAGACCGCGCCTGCCTGCAGCCAAGTGAGGGATGAGGAGAAGCTCGTTGTTTTAATAAACTCGCCTCTGTGTCTTCACCCCCTCTGCTGGCTCTCCTGGAGCTCAGCCTCCGCTGAGTGGGCCAGGGTCCCTCTGGACAGAGGAGTCTGTTTTGGTCCCATTTCCATTACACACTTGGCTGAGCAGAGAGGAAGGGGAGCCAACAGCCCCCCAGGCAGTAATTAATTGTCTATTTGGACTCCTGCTGTTGCCTGGATGGGGGGGCGGTGCAGGAGGGCGGGGAGGGGGCAATGTCAGACAGCTCCTGCCTGGGCCTGGGCTGGCCGGCTGCTTCCAGGAGAGTGTTTCTGCTCATCCTGCCTCCGCTGCCTCCTCTGAACCCATGCCTGGGCCATCTGGGGAGGGACATCTGCCCACTTTGATAAAAAGACCTTTTGCTCCTGGTCAGTGTTACCTCTGTCCTGGGGGCTCCCTTGAAGGTGATAAGTGATTCTTTGCTTCAGCCTTTGAGAAGCTGCTCTAGTGAAGAGCAAAAGCATCCTGGGCTCAGACTTTTAGGACCTTGGATTTTTTCCTGGCTCTTCCACCCGCTGGCTGTGTGACTGAGCAAGGCGTCTGCCATCACCAAGCAAACACTTTCCTCCGCTGGAAAACGAGGCAGAGCGGAGGCAATGATGCTCTTGTGGACTCCAGAAGCCTTTCTCTTGGAGAGTCACCTGCTTTCCTCCCCATTTCATAATAATCCTTCTTAATATGTATGGGGAGATGGGCAACCCTTAAGGCCCCAGAGACAGAGATGTGACCCAGGCTTCAACATCTGTATTCTCTGTGAGGCCTTTTCTCCAGCATGTTGGAGAAAAAAAATTCATCCGTTACAACCTAAAGAGAACTGAATAGTACAACTGCATATCTACTACTGAAGGTAATAGGCGTGAGCTATGAACATGATGTAGTTGATAGTACCTCGCGAGCCTCAAGCCCCATGGTAGATCTTTGAATAAGATCATCACCATCACCATCACCATCACCATCACCATCACCATCAATGTCATTATCATGGCTATCACTTGGGCGCATGGGATGCAGGGGTGCGTTTGCCCAGTCAAAGCCAGAGCTTATGGGAGTCCTTCCTGCACCAAAAGTTGGCAGTTCAAACCTCTTCTCACTCCTATGCATGTGTCTTGGTTCTCATCCCCCAGTGTCCGGTCACCCAGCCCACCCCTCTCTGTACAGGACACATGCTGAGGTGGCACTTGGGGTACGTTGGGCCACTTCTTGCTCACTGACCTGGAGAAGTTCAGGGCCAGGTTCAGAAATAGGGACTGTCAAGTGTGGAGGGAGCTAGGCAACAGAGAAAGCAAGTCCAGCCATGGACGCGATGAGGCCGCACTATATTCCAAACATGAGGCATCAGGGAGGCATGGACTGCTCTGGAGCAAGGTCACAGATCTGGGCGGCTTGGGTGTAAAGGGCGGGAGAGGCCATCCCCCAAAGAAAGGGCCTCAGGACCAGAAGACAGGGGAAAGAGCTGTTCTAGCTTGAGAGCACTCTCAGAAGGGTTCCTCAAAAACGTGACACCTGGTTGAGCCTTGAGGGGTTAGAAGGAGCGGTCCAGGTGAAGAGGAGTGGGGAAGGATGCATAACAAGGTCCAGAGATGGGGAAAAGCCTGAGACATTTGGGAAACTGCAAGTATCTCAGTGGCTGGAGCACGGGATTGACCTGGAGAGGGAAGCAGGGTCTTTGGTAGATCAGGGAAGGTCAAGCTACCAGGACTTCTGAAGAGGAGGGGCGGGGATCGGGGAGCCGGCCTGGGGTACATCCAGACACCTCAGCTCAGAGGGGCCTGAAGGAATGACTTTGGTGCTCTAGGAATCCACTCTGGGGAGAGGAGGACAGCAGGGGTCTGTGAGGAGGGGCAGTGCCATGACCCCCCATATGGGGTGGGCCAGGGTTGGGGTCACTGCCCCATTACAGATTGAGGGTGGACACATTTACCATCGTTTGTGTCTTGGTTAAGGTTCCCCTCAAACCAAGGACTTAGGTGCAAGTGGTTGATTTGTGAGATGATCCCAGGAAGCAGGTCAGGAAGGGGGAGGGCGAAAGCCAGTGGAGGAGGGTGTGCTAATGAGTAGGTTGCCAGCTGTGGGCACCTGGGGCTCTTTCCTCCAAGAAGTTGTGTGGAATGGGCCTCAGAATTGTCCCGCCAAGGGAAGAGGAGCCTGGAGTACTGACCCACTGATTCCTGGTCTCGTAGGTCAAGGGTTGCTCCCCTGACCTCTGCCCCCAGCACTTCTAAGTCACATGGTACCAGAAGAAACCTTCGGGATGAGAAGAGTGAAGCAGGCACTTGAGATGAAAGCTGTGGCCCCTGAGCCTGGAGAGGAGCACGCAGGTGGCCAAGGGAGTCAGGGGTCAGTACTCTAGGCTCAGTGGCCACAGCAGCAGCCTGCGACCATTCCCCACTCCAGACTCCAAGCCCTCACCACGCCACTCTGCAACCTCCTTCTTAGTTCATACACGGCTTCAAAATTTGTGTCGCCGTGGTGCCCTGGGCAGCCACCAGCTCATCAGGGTGGCCTATTTGCTGTTCTAGTGAAGACCCATGGACCCATAGATCAGACTCAGAAACGCCCCCTTGTTAGCATTTGGCCAGAGGCTGGAATGGCGCTGCGTACCCTGAGAACCGCTGGGCACTCCGCAGACTGTCATGGAAATGACCCCAGCACAAAGCCCACGCTGTCTCCTCCCAGGAGCTGACCTTTGGGCAGCTGGGTCCCGTCACAGAGGGGTGTTTTTTACACAGTACATTCCTGCAGGCGGTTGCCAAGGCAGATGGGAGGGCTTCCCCGGGACATAGGCTGGACTTACCTAAGAGCAGCAGCAGCATCTGACAGCGCCGACTCCGCTTCCAAACAGCCTGAGCGGAGGAATCCCATCCAGATGGAGCTGGGGGGGTTCAGCAGATACCGCCAGGCCTGGTGCTGCGCCCCCAGGCTGGGGGCTACCGGGTGGCTCTGGAAGGCGCCCTTGAGGGGAACTGCTGGCTGCCAGACACAGGGACCACAGACTGTGGTCTCAAAAACAGCATTTGGGAAGTGGAGACTATTACGGATCAATCAAATTGATTAGTCACCTCGAAGTCCAGAGAGGAAGCAGGTTCACTGAGAGAGCCTTCAGCACTGGTTCCTTGGAGGGCTGGAGTGGCAGCTGTAGCACCTCCCCGCCCAAAGCAAGCTGGTCTCAAACAGCCAATGGGAAGGGGAGCCTGGGACTGACTCCCCTCCCGGAGTTGTTTTCCCAACTCTGTCCAGCACCCCTGATTCTTCACACCGAGGAGCTTTGGGCTTCCTTCTCCTCACCTGGCTTAGGCTGAGATCCCTGGGAAGCCAACCCTGAGACAAGGGGGTGGGTACTGGTAGTTCAGCCGACGACAGGAGATTCCAGGAAGCACTAGCGGGAGGGCAAGTGAGCCAGGGAAGGGAAGGGAGGCAACAACAAATGGGAGGGGATTAATAAGCACGTTCTGCTGAGGGCAACTGGGGTTCAGTCCCACTGGGGGCCCCTGGGAGGCAGTGCAGTACTCACCTCTGATTTTACGCCCTAAGGGATGAGAGGGCGGGTGGTTCACTTATTCTCCACCCCCTGCTCTGTGCAAGGCATTAACGCCCAGCGGTTCAGGCTGCCCCCTGCACAGGTTCAGGGGAGGAGCCCATAGGACTCAGTGCAACCTGGGATGGAGGTGTCCGAGCACCAGGGATCAGCCCCAGAGCCCTCAAGGTACAGCCCTGGGGAAAAGGCCGACACGGAGCTGTGTACACTGAGACTTGCTGGGGAGGGTGGGGAGTGACCCTCAACCATCTGTGGCTGGGATCAGTGGATCCGGGCTTGGGAGGTACGGGCCGGGCACTGACCACAGCTGCTACATCACCCTCCCCATCTTTCCTCCCTTTTTCCTCCTTTGCTTTCTATCTCTCACCTCTAGATTTTGGCTGTGCCTCACTGTCTCAGCATCTTTTCCCAGCGTGCCTAGAACCTGGTGTTTCTTAAAGTGTGGTCCTTTGACTACCCCAGGATTCTCCTTAAACCTGTAGACACCAGGGGTCTGCCTTATCCCTATTAAAGCAGAACCTTTGGTTATGGGCCTAGGAAGCTGCATTTAAATACATATCCCAAATGATTCTGATGTGTGTGGAAGCTGCTAGTCTAATCCACCATGTCCTGGTGGCAGCAGGCATTTGCTAGTCCATTCTGGAATCTCCGGGTCCCTGCCCTTGCCCCACCTGACCACCTGCCTCCTTGGGCTTGGTTGCCGCTGTCTGACCACCTCGTGTCTCGCCAGGCTCCTTCTCTTGTCCAGCTACTTCACTGTTTGTAGCATAATATCCAATTCACAGAGTTACACACAGTCACAGCATTATTCAGGGACCTCTGTACATGAGCAGATGGCATACTCCAGCTATGTACAAACTCTGCGACAGTTTTACAGTGCCTGCACACACAAACACACACGGAGGAGACGTCTCACAGTGCATCTCCAAATCACACACAGCAACACACCATCTCACAGTAACACAGGGGCACACAAATTGCTACAGCATGGAAAAAGACGCTTTAGCTTCTTATGGTGACATAGCCGCACACCGTACAATACGGTTGCACAGACAGACACACGCACATGCACACTCAGTCCACAGCAGCACATGTGGACTCTTATCTACTGGCAAAAAGAAACCCACACAGGGCACGACCCCAGAGAAGCCCGTGGCCACAACATAACCACACACCCTGCTGAAATAACGCACCGTCTTTCAGCCTCTTTGTACCCCTAGCACACAATCCAACTGGACCGATTCAGCCACAGTCAGATGGAGCAGGGCAGACATAGGGGTGTGATGGAGACCGTTGTGAGGGAAAAGGTTGGCTTTGTTTGAACAGATGTTTGCGAAAGGAGCTGGGGTGTTATTTAGCTGCTTTGATGAGCTGTTGGATTCCAGTAGCTCGGAACCTGCAGGATTCATTAGTGGCCCCAGAGCAATTGCTTCCCCTTCACGCTCCACCCTCACTGACTTCCCATTTCCTTGCCACAGCGGCCGGCCCCACAGCGGATGCCTTATTTGAACAAGAAGGGCAGAAGCCGAGCAAATATTTGTGTCTTCAGGCCTCACTTGGCACTCCCTGGGAAGAGGTTTCCTTCTGGGATTGAGAATAAGCCTTTGCCAAGGAGATTTGCCTCAACTTGGCCTGGGCAGGAGGTGGGGGCCAGGCTGGGATCTGTCCTGGACCCCTGTGTTGTCCTGGGATGGGCCTTCTCCCTCTCTCCCCACACTCACCTCGCTGCCTCCCCCTTTAGCGACAACCAGCTCTCCTAAGAGTGGTCTCCCGTCACCTCTCAACTTGCTGTAATAGGGGGCACGTTCGACATCTCCCACATGGCTTTACCCAGAGCCTCTGAAGCCATCCTAATGCCCCTCAACCACTCGGTGGTCTTTGCAGCTCTTGGCCCAATTCTGTCCTCCCACGTCTTTCCCGGCCCCGTACCTTGCCTCTTCCCATCTCCTTCCCAACTCTTTCTTGGCTGTTGCCTTAGGCATTGGTGATCCCCTGCCCCCAGTTGCTGACTCTCTCTAAATGCTCCCAGAAGAACTTGAGAGCTCCCACACCCCATGCATCTACGAGCCCTTCTGCCAGAGTCAAGTGCAGTGATTAAGAGCATCGCTCCCTAGATTGCCTTGGTTCAAACTCTTGACACTTACCAGCTGTGTGGCTTTGGGGAAGTCATTTTGTTTTTGTGTGCCTTAGTTTTCTCATCTATAAAATGGGGGAGGCAATGATAACTTTTGGGTTTTGTAGTGGTTATGAGTTCATACATGAGTTCATATACGTAAAGTGGTTAGGACATGCCCGACACATAATACCTGCTACATGAGGCCTGGCTGATGTAGCATTACCCCGACATGGTGATAACTTACACCCTGCACTTGTAGCAAAAGAGAAATATGCTTTGCTAGTTAGCTTCATGGAGCTGGAAAGCAAAGGGAAATGAACAAGACTAACAAGCGTCCCTCCAAACATAGGCAGGATGACTGAGAAACTCCCAGCTTACGATCAAGCACAGTGGCGTCCCCCTTGACCTGTATCACCAATGGGATATTGTGTAAGTGGCGATCAGTGACTCCCAAGGCTAAGTCAGAAAAGACCTGCAGTTTGCACCTTGCTCTCTCCTGGACCACGGCTCCGGGGGAGTCCAGCTGCCATGTTTCAGGGACACTCAGGCAGCCCTGGGGAGAGGCCCACGTTGGGGGGAATTGGGGCCTTTCACCAACACCAGAACCAGTTTGCTCTCCAGGTGAATGAGTCCTCTCAGAAGTGGATCCTCTGCTCTGGGAGCCTGTTTTGTGAGAGGTGAATTTCAGATTCTCCGTACATACATGTATGTACCAAACCAGAACTTCACACCACCTAGAAGGTCCAATAGTCACCCAGTAGCAACCCAATTTACAGGGGAGGAAATTGAGGCCAGGTGGTGAAGTGACTGACTCGTCTTTGCTCCCTATGATCACTCATCAAAGTTGGGCAATGGGAAGGACTAGAACCCAGACATCCTGGCAGCCACGGGAGAGGGGTGATGGGAAAGCACTGTGCAGCCTGGGGGAACGCTGGAGCTGAGCCAGGGGCAGCGGAACCTATCCAAACACTAGGGCCCAAGTATGGGGGCAGCAGTTTGTTCCATAGTATGGTGAAGGGAGAATAGTTAAAAATGTTGCTTGCAGCCCCTTCACACCCACTCTCCTGGTTGCTCAAGAGTCCTCCATTGGCCTCTGGTTGGCCTCTGAGGCTGACTTGAGGGGTCTGGCTGTGGAGAGCAGTTGTTAATAAGGAGTCCGTGGCCTTGGATTAACCTTCTAGAGGAGGCTCTGTTCCCCCCTCCCCACCCCACTCCCTCAGCAGCCTCTGTGGGACAGGCAGGGGGAAAGGGAACCTCTTATATGTTATCATTCATTAACACCTGCTCTAGAGATAACACGATTAACTCCAGAGAACAGGGGTCAGAAGAGTAGGAGCATAATGGAGGCCAGGATTCCCTGGGTAACAGGGGGAACTTCAGGGGCCTGATGGGAGGAGGGGTCCTGGTGAGGTATAGGGGTCAGAGATGAGCTTCAGCCCCTGCTGCTTTGCCCTGGAGGCTCTGGGCAGGCCCCTCCCTCAGTGGAGGAGTTACTCATTGTTCCCTTATCTCTGGAAGCCAGTGACAGCCTGTCCTCCAAGGCTGCTGATCACGTGGCATTGTTATCACCCTGTGCCTGTCACCGGCCAGGGCTGTGGGGCTGTCGATTTCAGATGAACAGCACCTGAGCGCCAAAGGGAATCTGTTCTTGGCCTTATCTCCGGCCTGAGTATCCTGCTTGGGCTCCACGTCCAGGGTCCCAGTGGAGCCATCACTGTGCCAATAGCAGTCCCTGGGGCACCTGGGTAAGGCGTTAGCTGCCTGTGCCCTGAGCTCTGAAGTCAATGGCTGTGGGAAGGGGCAGCATCCAGTCTGGTATCTCTGGTCCAGGTCAGCATCTCAGGGTATATTCCTGAGGGCACTGTGGCAGCCCTGGCCACATCAAAGGCACAAAATGTAGCTTGGGGAATGTCCCCAGCTTCAACACTGGCTGGTGGTGTGGCAGAACATGTCTTCATTTGCATATAGTTTTCTTCCCCAGCTGAACAAGGGGGAAATTGAGTCAGCACCTAGGACAGCTCATTGTGTGGCTTTGGTGGTGGGGTAGGGTGGGGGGGGGGGGGTTGCTGGGAAGGAGGGGAGAGAATGGTCAGGGGAGGGAGAGGAGAATTCTTTTGCAGGCCAAACAGTGGTTTGGTATTTCTGGGTTTGTATTTTCCAACTTGCCCAGTGGTTGGAGAAGAGACTGACTGTTTGGCCAAGGCAGGGTGAGTGAGACTAAAACCTTGGACAAATAGGACTTGGGGCAATTAGATGTTTTACACCAATAGCGGCCAAAGGAGGAACTTGAAGGAAGCGACAACCACAATAATAAACTTAGTTTACCGTGACATGCTCTGTATTAAGTTCTTTATAGGCAACAATCATATGATCCACCCACCAACCTTGTGATGTAGACGCTATTATATCCTCGATATTACAAATGAGGCAACACAACATGAGGGAGACCTAATAACCAGCTGAAGTCTCACCATCAGCAGATGGCACTGCCTGTGACTGGGGAGGAACTGATCCCGCTTAGCTTCCTCTCCATTCTACCCGTACTGACCCTCCTCCATCCACCTTGAGTTCCTAGTACCTCTTTGAACTGTTAATACAAAACTGGCCTCCCTTTAACCAACTGGCTCATGTATCCCTGTGTTTGCAAGAGGAGGATCCTGGGCTCCATCTTTTAGCTTAAAAAGCTATTTTACATTTTCCTGGACTGGAATCAACCAATGAGTACATGCTTTGGTTCCACATATTCTGAGCCAGAGAGGGAGCTGATTGGGGCAGGCCCCGAGGTCTGACTTGCTGCCCCTGGTCACAGTGTGACCGATTCCCAAGGAGGGGGCAAGCCTCAAATGCATGTCAATGTGTCTTTGATATTTTCAAGTATAAAGTTATCTCAGGAAAACTCCGTGTGCCTAGGGCTGACCCAATGTGAAAGGAGTAATCAGAAAGTGATGTAACCACAAGGTCAATTTTTGGCTTTGCTGTCAATCTTTGGTGATCCTGCAAAAAATGCCTCTTCTCTCTACGGCCCAGAGGAAAATCACAGAGGCCCCACAATTTCAAACATGGCATACATTATTGAATAAATGTGAGTTTTCTCCACTTAATTTTCTTTAGGAAGTCAGGCTTCACTGCATTGTAGCATGGTCCCATCTGAGCCTGAGCCAGTGATCCACACTGAGAATGAAACTGGAGAAGGAGATGGCAAAGCATCTTCTTTGGGGGAGCTTAACACTGGGCAAGAAGTGGGTAGGTGCATGGCAGATGAGAGAAGGTTCGGGTAGTTTGGATAAATGAGAGCTACCACATGCTCTAACTCTTTGGGCAAACTCAGAGATCTTCCCTAATAACTTATATACATTGGAATTCTCAGAGACATAATTCTCAGGCCACAGAGCAGGGGGATGTAACTTTTAATGAAAGGAGACAAGATGTCTTTACAGCTCTTTCTCCCCATGGCTGTCTCTGATAAGACGTCTTTGGGGCTTCCCTCTGTCCTTAGTACCCCATGAGACCAGTGCCCATGGCTTCTTCAGCTTGAAAGAAAGAGAGCAGTTAGGGTGGCTTAGTGGGTATCACAGTGGTCCAGGGGAAAGGTCTGGTAAACTGACTTAAGGTATAAGCCAGAAAATGGAGGGGGATATTTTGAAAAGAGAATCAATTCATGGGTAGATAGTGTGTGCCCAAGAGTGCACACTTTGAAGGCAGATACCCAGGTTCAGATTCTGACTTGATGACTTCCTAGTGGTTTGACCTTGGGCAAATCACTCCAGTGTCTTCATTTGTCTGAGGACAGTTAAACTTAAGAGATCTGTTTTAATCCCCAAGTAGGCCATTGGCTGTACAAAGCTGGACCTCAGAAGCAAGAATGGGGCTAAAAAATAAACATAAGAGCCATTGTCTCTAGATGAAATTGAAAGCCATGGAAATGAATGAGTTTCCTATGGGAGACTGGGAGATAGAGATGCATTACTTTGGACAAGTTGCTTAACCTCTCTGTGTCTCAGTTTCCTTATCCCAAAAATGGGGATCATAGTAATACACCCCTTGTTGTATTTTTTAAGGGTTAGATTGAGATAACTAGTGTTCAGGCACTTAGGGTCCGATAAATATGGAGAATGATGCTATTATCTCCACCCAGAACTTCAAGGCAGATGTAATCATCCCCATTCTATAGACAGAGAGACTGAGGCTCAGAGAGTCTAAGGTCTCATGGCTAGTAAGCAGCATGTCGTCTACATGCAAAGTCTACTCCCCAATGCCCCTCCCCCTGTGGAGAAATACCATATAGACACATTTTTAATACAAAGGGTGAGCTATATGAGTCTGGCCAGAAAGGACAAGGCTGACCCTCCAAATAGCAGTTGGAGACTCTGGGCACAGAATTAGGTGTGGTTGGGTGGCAACTACCATGATCCATTGAGGATAAGCTCCCTGTACAAACACCAAGTTATGTGCATGCCCACTTTCTCAGCTCACACATTTGAATGCCTCCTGGGCAGTCAATGTTTTCAGTGATTCCAGCTCCACCCAGTTCCAAAAGCCAATAAAGCAATGTCCATGCAAGGAGTGACTTAAAGCCAGTTCCATCTGCCTTCTCAGATGAGCCAGTGAGGCAGAAAATGAAGACAATAAAGAGAGTTAATGACAGGCCTCCCCAGCTGGCCCTTGGGGAGAGGGAATCAATGAGCTGCTGTCGCTGCTGTGCTGGCTTCTCCATTTCTTCTTCTCGATCCTGCACAGTCCCTTGCTCACTGCCTTGGACATTGATTCCAGTAGCTCCAAAGCCCAGACTGGATTTCCTTCCTTCTTACACTTTGCCGTGTAAGACAATAAGTCAGTTTCATTAATTTATTCAAGAATTAGCCAGTCTGGTGGGGTAATGGTCCCTTAGCTAGGTGCTTCTTACTTCCCTTGTTTGAAAGGGGGAGTGCTGTCATTAAAACCTCCAAATTGTGCATTCTCTTGATATTAGGGTTGTGAATTCTCTTGATATTAGCTGAATTACATGGTTGGCATTATTGAGTCTGTGGTCAACTAAAACCTCCAAATGTTTTTCACAGGAGCTGGGATCAAGTCAATGCTGTCTGGTCTGAATTTACACAAAGCATAAGTCTCAAGAGGCATTACTGCCATAGAAACTTGGTAACCCAAGTCCAAAACAGAGGTATTGCATTTAGGTTGGATTTCACTTTCTTCTGCTTTTTTAAAAAATCAAGGTACAACTAACACAAAGTTAAAGCATGGCAATCTCAAGTATATTTTCAATTTGATCAGTTTGCACTCAGATCAAAATAGAGAATGTTTTCCTTATAAGAGTCCTAGTCAACTCCTCTGCTGCTGAGTCAATCATTATGAGTTTCACTTTCCAGTCTTCAAGATCCACTATTACCAACTTTT
Source organism: Anoura caudifer (assembly GCA_004027475.1). Taxonomy (NCBI): domain Eukaryota; kingdom Metazoa; phylum Chordata; class Mammalia; order Chiroptera; family Phyllostomidae; genus Anoura; species Anoura caudifer. The sequence continues at coordinate 354,384 of PVKU01000425.1, read as the reverse complement.
ACAAATTACCAAGTTTTGCAAGAGGAGATTTAAAAGTGTGATAGAGTTTTTCTATCTGGGATATTAAAATTGTTCACATTTCCTTTCTTTTTCAATTGTTTCTAAGCTTTGAGAATACATTTTTCTTCTGAGATTTGATAATATTTCAACTTCATGATTTCTGTTTTAAAAATACTTTATATGTTTGTGTTATTTAGATTTAAGTAATTAATTCATTTAGAACTTGCTTGATGGCTGTTCTGATGGGAAGGTCGAAATAGAGTCTTTTCTAACCAATTATCCTTGTAGCATTTATTAACTAGCAGCCCCCCTCTAAGTTGATCTTTAAAAATTATTTTATTATAAATGAAATATTTATATGTAACACATTTCACATCTCCAAACTGGGATGCTAACGATGCCCACCATATGAAATGAGTGCGAAAACCAGATAATGTGAGATAAAGTAGAGCGTCTGTCACAGTCACAGTTCTGACACACAGTGGGGTCTCAACAAGTGTCAGTTCCATCCCCTCCCACTCACTCCCATGGGCACTCACACCATTCATATGCAAGGTGCTGTAACTATGAAAAAGGAACAACTTTATAACAAGACTGTCCAACAGGCTGACCATGGAGGTCATATGTGCACTCGGAAGTTAGATGACCTCTGATCAGGACATTTATAGAGAGATTCTGTTTATTTCCTGAGGGTCTGGATGACAGCTTGACTACGCCCAAATGCAAGTTTTGAAACTGATGCCAATGCATGATGAAATGTTCCTGGTTCTTAGTCAAATGTGAACAATAAAAATGATGAAGCAAATTTTTATAAAGCCATTTTAAATAACTTTTTTATTTTGAGATCATGTTCTTTTTACTTTTTTAGTTATAAAATTTTGTGTGTTTTATTAAAAGATGGACAGAGTGGGTGGTAGTTAGTGTTCAGTATTTGGCATTGTTCTTGATTTTTAAAACTTTACGGCATCACAAAAAATCTTAAAAATTGAAATAATATCAACTTGAGGTTCACCGCATTGTTTACAGGGCCAGATCCAATGATTCTGGGTTGACATTTTTCCCATTCTTCAGAGCACCACCCACTACACATAGCAGGTCGAATGAATGATATTGTGGTATAACATCTGGCAGTGTGTTTATCATTGACAGGAAAGGAACTGGTGAAAGAGGTCAAACTTGGTGGACTGAGAAGTATGAACCAGGCATTTAACTCTGGCAAGAAAGCCTCTCGCTCAGCTGTCACCACCTCGGACAGCTCAGCTATAATTCTGTGCACATCTCTGAGGAACCCTAACTAAACACAAAGGCATTTTTACATTATCTTTTCTTCACTTCATTATTTAAACAAGCGCATCTTGTTCATACACAAGCTTTCCTCTTTGCTCATTTAAATCTCCCTCTCAGATTATTTGCCTCACTGCCTGCAATTCCCCAGCAAAAGGGCCAGCTCCAACCCAAGCTTCAGAAATGCCAATTTTAATTAAAAGTGCAATTTTCAAATCCACCCACAGCTCAGATAGGATGCGGCACACTCGCTGCCCTGTGATCTTTCTGGGCTGCTTTGTTGATTAAAATGGGTGCTGCTTTAAGTGCTTTGTCAAATCTTCTAAAAAAATGAAGAGAAATTGACAGTTACACCTTTATACCAGCAAGAAAGTGATATATTAAATTCACCCCTATTGCCACAGAAGCTTGCTTCTGGCTTAAGGGCAGCATGAGGCCAACAGGTCCCCAGTGGTAGCTCTGTTTTGAAGCTTCAGCCTTGAGGGCTCTCTCTCCGGCTGCTGGTGGTGGGGTGGGGGAGAGATATTATCACATACCATTTCCCCATTGACTTCTCCATCCCATCTTTCCAGAAGGCACCCTTTGTGCTCATGTAAGAACTTTGAGCTTTTGGGTTGATGGGTCTTTAACTTTAGTAAATACAAGAAAAAAATTAAAACTCTTGGCAGATTCCTTGGATCTTCTAGAGATTCTGATTCAGTGGGGTTTGGGTATAGCCCCAATATATGAATTTTAATGAAGCACCAGATAATTTTGAAGGAAGATCATACTCTGAGAAAATTTGTTCTAGCAATTTCAGGAAATTTTACCACAAGGGTCTAAGCTATGGAGAGGGCCTGGAATGCAGCCTTGTGCAGGGAATCTCGACGTGTGGTTCTGTCCAGCTTGGACACTTGCATTCCACTGTCCTTGGGCAACTCAGTTCCCCCCATGTTACTTCTCTATCTTTGTAAATGAAGGATCACATAATAGACAATGGAATTAATATTCTTAATATGCAAAGATACTCTGCAAATCAATAATAAAAGGATCAACCACTTCATACAAAGATGAGTCAGTGATAAGAACAAATATCTCTTGGAGAAAAAATACAAATGATGAACAAAGATTTGAGAAGATAATCAACCTTAAGAATGGCCAGGTAAATGCTAATAAAAATAACAATAAGTGTTTTTTGGCAGTGTTTATTTCAATTCCTATTTTTTCTTTTTTTGCTCATTTGTTTATCATATGGGGAGGAGGAAACCCTGTGAATTGATAACAGCCATCATTGCAAAAGGAGTAGACAAATAAAAACTCCCTCATATTACCCTGACCAGTAGGGGACCGGTTTGCTCTGGTCTGGCAAATGTGACACAGCTCTGTATGGGAAACCTACAGAAGCGAGGTGATGGGCAGGAGCCAGACCCTCAAACCAAGTTTTCCTGTGGGAATCAGGCCTAAAAAAGGCACACAGACTGTTATGGCTTGCTCTTGCTAAAACTCCCCCACCCTGGTCCAAAACAGTAGATGTGTATTGTCTATCTTCAAGGTAATTTCCTAAGCCTGTGTGAACTTTCCCAAAGATAGAGCTAATCAGCTCACTGCCTTTCCCTTCTGCATGTGTTATTTTCATTTCCTTGATTGTACCTAAAATTTAGACAATAATATTCTATGTAATAGATAATAAATCCTTCTTTGATGTAAGATCCAAGAAAAACAATAAAAGCTTGTCTAGGCAAAAGTGGGGGTGCTCTCCTCCTGAGAGAGTCGCCGTGCGTTCCCCCTTTTCCCCACAAGGATTGCTGTAGCCTGTGCATTTGTTCTCGTCTTCAGTCACAACAGGCGGACTCTGCTGGCCGGAGTCTGCCATGCTGACCAGTGTGGCTCAGTTGGTTGGGTGTCCTCTTGCAAAGTGAGTGTTTACCAGTTTGATTTCTGGTCAGGGCACATGCCTGGGTTGTGTGTTTGGTTCCTGGTCAGGGTGCCTGCATGAGGCAACCTGGATGGATGTTTCTCTCACACATTGATGTTTTTCTCCTTCTTTTTCTGTATCCCTTCCTCCCTCTCTAAAATTTTTTTTAATCCCATATATTGTTGTTAAAAGTGTGAGTGACTACAACATTTAGATAAAGTAATCTGTCAGAATTTATTAAAATTAAAAGTACATTTTTCACTCAGCAATTTGACTTTGAGAATCTATTCTACAAAGAAAATGTATCAAGACATATGGATATAAGCCATGGACATTTACTGAATATTACTGTTAGTTGCAAAAATAGAAAATTACTTAAAAGTCTATCAACAAGGGACTGGTTGAGTAAATTATGCTACATCCAAATTGAAAAATATTCCACAGTTATGAAAAATTGTATTAGACCTGGAAGGGCTGATCTTGAATGATGTTCATAATGTATTATAATGTGAAATGTCAAGTTACAGGGTGATGATATAATATGATCCTATTTTTTAAAAAGAAAAAAAATAATGCCCTAGATTATGCCTGTATATGTGCATGAGCTTGCTATGACATGTAGAAGAAATTATATGAGATCATTAATATTGATCTCACAAGATAAGATGATAAGGGGGTGAGGAAACTATAATATTTTCTTTATTTACTTCCACAGTGTATGATTTGTTCCAAAAGGATATATTTACTTACATAAGTAAATAATGATAAAGCCGACTTTAGACTTAATCAAGAGCCACAAAGTATTAAGGGCCAGACTCAAGGGATCACTTAGATCCCTTCCAGCTCAGACCACCTTGGGACACCCTTCTCCTTCCTCTGCCTGGCATTAGGATCAGTTTATATCAAGGATTCAGAGCCACCCAGAACCATATCAGATCCTCCTGTGATGTCCTTTCTAGTGCACCCACCTCAGAGCCAACGTGGGAGAGACGCAGGCCCCTGAAGTTGAATTGCATGATCGTACTGTACCTCCAGGTCCTATCCCAGCCGGGAACTTAGCAGGTGAAGAGACAAAGAAAAATGTCCTTTATCTTTTCAGGCTTTTCCAGAGTGTCACTCAGCTCCTTTCAAACTTGTGACATTTACACCCAAGCCCACCTGGCATTTTCAGGAGGCTGAGCCATGCGATATTCCATTGAAATGGCTTGAGGGGACTCCCAGGGACTCCAGGTCTGAGGAAGTCCTGCCATCACCATTGTGAGAGCTGTCTATGGGCCACACATGCAACAAAGGAGGATGCTGGCCCCAGTCCCCAAGTGCCACCTCCAGCCCTTTCATCCACATGCCAGGCTTCCCACAGCTATAACCAGAGTAATTGCCTTTTTAACAAAAATCATGAAATATACCATACATCTAGAAAAAATTTTGATGTAAATGTACAGTTATTTAATAATTCTAAAGTAAACACCTGTGTAACTACCACTCAACTTAAGAAATAGAACATTGTCTGAAAGTCCTTATGTGATCCTTTGAATCATGCCCTCCTCTCCCTAGAATAAATCATGATTCCATGTGCTATGGTCAATCATTTCCTTGCTTTCTTTTATAGCTTTACCACCTTTGTATGCATATTCAAACAATGTTGTAGTTTTGCCTGCTCATAATTTAGGATAAATGGACTCATGTTGTATGTATTCTTTGGTGTCGATATAAGAAAGATGTGTCCATGTTGCTATGTGTAGCTGTAGTTCATTCATTTTCACTGCTGTATAGTATTCTGTTGTGTGGTTACACCACAATTAATCCTACTACAGTTGATAGGTATTTGGGTGGTTTCCACTTTTTGGCCATTGTTGTGTATGTCTCCTTGTGTTATATACACAGTATCTCTAGAAAGAAATGGAATTGCTGGGCCATAGGGCTTGCATATCTCCCACTTTGCTTTATAATGCCCAGCTGTTTCTTAAAACGTACCAATTTACACTCCCAGCAGCAGTGACTGAGCAGTGAGAATTCTTAGTACTACATTGTCTTGCCAAAATTTTCTGGATACACGGTCTCTTCTGGGAGTCTTTGGACATGTTGAGGGTTTTTTTTCTCCTAGAGTATTTCTTTCTGCTTTCTTATTATCTTGCTAGTAGGTGATCATTAAGGATTCTTCCTCCTGGCAGCGTTCCCTGACTCCTTAAATCTGGGTCATGTGCCTCCCATACTTCTATAGCTTCCTACATCGTCCCCTTCATAGTATGTATCACACTGTATTGTAATGACTTATTATACACTTGCCTGTCTTCCACACACTCCCATCCTCATGCATCAGACTGAGGAATCTTTGAAGGTAGGGGGTGTATCTTGATCTAATGCAGTGCCTGGCACACACTAGGTGCCTGATGCATAACTGATAAACAAACAAGTAGAATCCATTTCTCCCCTCAACTCATCACTCCCTTCAACCATTGGGAAGCCAAGGTGAGTATTAAGGCTTTTCAGAGAATTGTTGCCAAAACAATAAATAATAACTCTGTGGAAATTAATTGTCAGATCTGGCTGTTTCATTAGTAGCTCATCAAAGGACTGTGAGCTCCCAGGGGGACACTTAAAAATAAGTAACCGATCAGCATGGAAGGAAGGGCATCCTCTTCTCAGTGCACACCCCACCACCACCAATAACAAGACACAAACAGACACATCTCCTGTGAATTGCTGGGCCTGGCCATTTAACACAGTTATTACCAACTCCCACTTAGTGAATTATGAGCAAGAGCCTCGGGAGAGCTTTCAAAGATCTTCAAATGGATGTTTGAAAGCCTGCAGTTGCTCAGACAGGCTTAGCTAATGGCATTTATTACTTGGAGGATAGGGTATTTACATAAAGCTGGATTTTTATTATAATGGTCAGATGATTCCTGAGAGGAAGGGTGGAAGGGAGAAAGGAGGGTGAAAATGCAAGCGTTCTACTTAATTTTTATTTGAGCAGATGTTGTCAAACCTAGGGTAAGGGTTAAGAAGGATGACCCTGGGATAGCAGAGGCAAGGCACAGAAAAAGGTACTGGGTTCCCTTAGAAAAGAGAATCAGCACCCTGGACAGCTCACAGCATCTGCCATTGACCTGTTGGCAGGTACACTCTCAGAGGATTCTCATTCTTACTAGGGTCCTTCCATTGGTTATTTAGGGGAGGTCCCTCATTGATCCCAGCTATCACCTGTAGTGGGGATAATCCAGGGCATTCATTGTCTTCTGGCTTCATCAGTGGCTCTAGAAATAGCCTATTACTCTGCATAACAATGGTCAAGCAACAGCTGACTTCACGAAGCTTGTATTAGTTGTGCAGTGCTGCGTAGAAAACTACCACCAAAACTTAGAGGCAATAAACAAAAATTGTTTATTCTGATTCTGATGATGGGGTAATTCTTCTAGTGGTCTTGCCTGAGTAACTCACACAACTGTAACCAGCTAGTGGAGCCTTTGGGGCTGGAGGGTCAGGCAGTGAATATGAATTCAATGAAGAAGAGGCCAGAGATGGGTCTGGAAGCTACGTTTTCCAGATGGGCAGCACTGAGAAGAACATTTTAGGAAGAAACAACAGCACATAAGCAAATGTGTAAACCAAGTGGGGGTTGTTGGGAGCCATGGAGATTGGTAAGTGGTTCTGAATGACCAGATAGTAGGAAGTAGAACTGTTTCTGATGGCTTGGATGATGTGAGTAGAGCATTAGACTATGTAGGAGACTCGCCCATTATTTTGTAGCTTTTGAGAAGATCTATAGTGATAAATGTTATTTAAGAGAATACTTACTACAGCTCTGACTGGTGTGGCTCAGTTAGTTGGGCGCTGTACTGCACAAGGCATTGCTGGTTCGATTCCCGGTTGGGGCATATGCCTGGGTTGTGGGTTCAGTCCCTGGTCAGGACACATATAAGAGGCAACCAATCAATGTTTATCTCTCACATTAATGTTTCTCTACCTCCCTTTCTCCCTCCCTTCGCCTCTTTCTAAAAATAAATAAATAAATTTTTTTTAAAAAGAATACTTACTACATACCAGGCACACTACTGAGCTTTGGAGATGATATGAAGCATTATCTCAGTTAATCTTTACTATTATTATTTTACACTTTAAAAAATTGAGGGTTACCCAGGGTCGTATAGCTAGTAAGTGGTAAAGATGTGATTTAGAACCTGATAGTCTGGCTTTAGAACTTGCTGTTCTAGTTACTATGCTCCATAGCCCTTCTGGGAGGCCTTTGAGTTGGGAGTGAGACAGGTAATGAGAAATGAGGCAGGATTACATTTTCATTCAGAAAAAAGGGGGAGGGGTATGGAAATGCTAGAAAATATTGAGTTAAACAGTCTACGCCAATACCACCCTGAATGTACCTGATCTCATCTGATCTCAGAAGCTAAGCTGGGTTGGGCCTGGTTAGTACTTGGATGGGAGTTAAACAAAGCTCTGTCTAACCCCAATACCCAGTACAGTGCCAGACATATAGTAGATGATCAATAAAACTGTACTGAATTAACTAATATTGGAAAACTCCTGGGGCTTCCATATTCCACAATTATTTAACTATAGAGTAGTCCTTCACCATGATTTTTCCCTATTGATTCTGAAGGGACAGTAATGCTCTGTGGAACATCATTGAGATATTCAGCCTACAGTACATGAAAATTAAATGACACTTTTATTGTGCATCCACTGTGTTTCAAACACTATTCTTCATTCATCCATTCATTCATGCCTTTAGGGAACATGGACTAAGAACTTACCTTTCATCAGGTCCCCTACAAAGTACTGGGAGCCAAGCTAAGAAGACATGCCCAGGCCCTCAGGAGGTGCCCAATCGAAGGTCACTTTCTCATTGTACACAGGATTTAACTTTATGTAATTCTCAACAGTCTTGTAAGGTTTTCTATCTCCTAAGAGAACTGAGGCTCAGAGAGGTGAGATGACTTTCCTAAGGTCTAGCAGAGCCAGCTGAAAACTGATGCCCTCCTGTGTGATGGACGCCCCTCCTGCACGGGTGGAGGCAAGAGAATCAGTGAGTGGCCTAGAGGATGCCACTCCATCTACACACTAGAACCCTGGACAATCTGGGCTAGGGCTGCACTGTCCCTTCTGACAGATAAACTGAGGTTGTCACTGTTTCCTCTTGACCATGGAGGAGAGAAATCTGAGGCAGAGAAGCAGCTGACCCCAGGCTGTAACTAGGCCTTCCTGGGTCACCCACTGGGTGGTCCTTCCTAGAGAAGGCCAGTGTGCAGTCAACACACAAATACTCTTGCTGTCAGAGCAGGTGAGGTAGTGGGGGAGTTTCCCCCATTACCCAAGGGTCCTACTTCCTGTCATCACACAGGCACACAAATACACAACTGTGCACACACAGGGACATGCACAAACTTGCACAGAGCCTATACCACACATGCCCACACACATGCATAGCCATCACAGGGCACAAAAGTGCACACACATGGCACACACATGGGTTTGCACACACATGCACAATCACATGCCTGATAGCCATCCCACACTATGGGGGACTCCAAGCTTTCTTTAGCATCCAGAATTCTAGAAGAGGGGATGCAGATCATCACACACTCACACTCCCTGAATGAGAGTCTTATAATAGTGCCCTGGAGAAGAATCAGTTAAAAGGAAGGGGATTGTTGAAATATGTCTTCCTTTATCAGCCTACTCGCCAACAAAACCAATTGACTCCAGCACACTTAATTCAAATGAAATGCACGTTCTTGGTGCTATAAAAATGACTTTATCACAGTCAAGAAGAGAATGATTAAAAGAAATAAATATGTGGGTGATCGAATGCAGGAAGTCCAGTGACAAGGGATGGAGGATGTGATTGCTATCTTGGTTCGGCCTCAGCTGAGTTTATGATGCCCCCAGGGGCTGCGCCATCACTGAGCAGAGGCAGCATGGCCACAGAGCAGGTGCTGTCCCAGTCACACCTGGAAGCTATCACCTGGCACAGAAAGTGGTTGACTGGGCTGGCCTGGCCGCACCTGGCCTCCCACTGTGGCTAGCACGGAGAAACCATAGGATGTGGAGCCCAGTCAGCCTGCTGGGGTTTGGACCCCAGCTCTCCTACATGATAGCTGTGTGGCCTTAGATGATTTGGCTAACCTCATCACGCCTCACTTTCTCCGTTTGGAAAGCGGGGATAATGATAATAATGCATGTTTCGTTTCCCTGAGTTTGCTGTGAAGATTAAATGTTGTAACACACTTGTGAAGACTTTCTGGGCCTGGCTGGGAAAAACATGGAACCTCTGATCCCTCAGGAAGGGATCATATTAGCTGGGGGAGCCTTGCCTAAGGCTACGAGAATGCCTTTGACCCTTTCCAACAAGCCACAGCATCCACCTGCTGTTCTGTGACTTGGTAATTGTGTATCCTCTGCAGCCAGCTTCTTGGGTTCAGATCCTGGCCCTACCACTTTTGTGAGTTTGGGCATATTATTCTATCCTCTGAGCCCTAGTTTCTGCATCTGTGTAAGAGGCGTACAACAATGCTTACTTCACAGTGTTGTTGGGAAGGCTAAATGAGGTAACGCATTGTAACCGGTGGCACAGCATGGAGGTGAAGGAGGCACTCAATTAACACCAGCTGTTATTCATCTGTTATCCCAGGACGGTGTCTCATGGCACCATTTCTCACATTCTAACTCCAGATTTTATCTGCTGGGTTTTGAAGCAACCACCCATTCATTCATGCCTTCATAGAAGAAACTGTCATCGATTGTTGGGCCGGGGATGGGGTGATAAACCTGCACGGCCTGGTCCCTACACTGCTTCACTTGACAAATACTAACCAGTGCTGCTTCAAGACCTGGGCATACAGCGGAGAAGAAAGAGAAGGAAGCCTCTGTCCTCAAGGAGCTCACACTCTAGCCAGGGAGACAAACAAGAAACCAATGGACAAATCCAAATACAGGTTCAGACGGCCATTGCTGTGAAGAAAACAGTGGGCAGGGGGAGGGCATGGGGAGCCATGGGGAAGGTTCAGCTGAGCCCAGCAAAGCCCCACGTCTTCCTCGCTTTCCAGGAGTGGTCACCAAAGTTGCAATCCTGAGGTGTCCTCAAGTCCTCCTCCCTCCGCCTCTGTAGGTTTTACTGCCTAAATAGCTCTTCAAGTCTCCTCTCTCTATCCCCCAGGGCCACCCCTCCCAAGTCACAGCATGCTGCCCCACCTGCACAATAGCAGTGGCTTCCTCCCTGGTCCCCTGGCCTCCAGTCTCACCTTCCCACCCCTCAGTCCCCAAAGCCAGAGGGATCTTTCTAGAACACAAATGTGATCAAGACTCCCCCCATCCCCATTTCCACTCCCCAGACTCCTTGCAGATCCCTGCTGCCCTCAGGTGGTCCCAGGTCTATTGCCTGAAATTCAAGGCCCTCCAAGACCTAACCTCACCCACCCGGGTGCCAGGCTTTGTGGACTCTCCTCCTCCAGGAGGCCTTCCGGATACCATAGGGTAAACTTGCCTGAGAACCTCCTCAGTCTTAAACATGGCAGTCCGCACTGAATGAAGGAAGGGACGGAGCGGGCGAGCACTGAGCCGGGACTCAGGAGACCCAGACCCGTGAGTTTGGCGTGGGACTGATCAGAACTCAACTTAAAACTCCCTTCCCAACCGCCACCCTAGGCAGGAAAAGGTGCTGGACAGGACGGTAGCTGGCGACCCGCGACCACTGGCATCTCAGCGCGCGGCACTCGCTGGGGGAGCCCGGGAGCCCCGAGAACAAAGAACCTTGACCGCCGCGCTGCGGAAGTCAAAAGCGCCCCGCCCCCTGTCCAGATCCGCGGTCTTCTGAGGCCGCTGCGCGCTCTGCGCCTGCGCGGGACCCAGGCAGCGGACCCGGGGGCCCTGGGTGTTGAGGGCCCGCGGGCCTGGGGTGGGAGGGTCGGGAGCCGGGTTTCGGGTCTGGGAGGCTGGTCCTAGGCTCTCTGTAAGGGGATGCCCGCCTGGTCCCCGCCACCCCCGCCAGCGGCTGCGAAAGCTGGTAATAAGGCGGACGGCCTGCGTCTTTCGGTCCCAGCTGCGCGGCGCTCGCTCCGCGGTAATCAGTGGACGAGTAACAGCCCTGCTTTGCATTTTTTGGCCGGCACGGAGCTGAGCAGAAAATTGTCTACTGCCGAGAAAATTAAGAGAGCCGTGACGGAACAAATGGCAGGAAGGGGCGAGGACGCCGATTGTGGGGCCACCTTGAGCGTCCCCTCCCGCCCCGTACTTGGAGGAGCTAAGGGACCCGCTATCAGAGAAGCCCCTCGCCCCCACCAAAGGCCCCAGGGTCCTTGCAGCCTGGGCCCAACTTTGACTATTTCCGGACTTACAGTGTCCTATCTGGGGACCTGGGTTGAAGAAAACCCTGACACCTCATCATGGCCTGTAAGACCCTATGGTGATCTGGCCCCGCCGCTGCTTCAGCCTGTCCCGCACCTCGGTGTCCCTTAACGTGCCTCATACATTCAGCCTCCTCCTTTCTGTTCATTGGACAAGCCAATCGCTCTCCTGTCCCCAGGTCTTTGCACCTGCTGTTCCCTCTGCCTGGAAAGCTGTTGACCTTCTCTTTGCATGACTGACTGACCCCTTCCATCTGAGCTTCAACATCACCTCCTTTGAGAAGCCCTTCCTGACCATCCTATGGGAAGTGGAATTCCCACAACCCCCCCTCCCTTGTTAGTCTCTATATTATCTTGTTCATTTCCTTCTCTTTCAAGGCATGTGCCAAAATTTGTAATTAGATATTTATTTATTTAAACCTTCATAAGAACAGGGCATGCTTTTTCTTATTCACTATCCCTGTCTCAATTACCCAGCTGAGTACCTGGAGTGTCTTAGGTTCTCCTCCTTTTCCTCCTCCTGTATGTGGCCCTCCTGTCTTTTTCCTCCTCCTCTCTCCTCCTCCTCCCCTCAAATCCAGTCTTGGGCTCAGAGCAGCTGGCACTGCAGGGCTGTGCTGTCCAATTCAATGGAAACCAAGGGCCAGACAGCACTTAGTCCCTGTGGTGGTGACTGGCCTAACGGCAGCTCACTGATCATCACTGCAGAAACTCCCTCCGAAATGCAGTTCAGAAGCCACACAAGCAAGTAGACAAAGATGCCCAATAAGTAACAAGAGCAACGCCTAGCACTCAGTATGTCTTAGCACCATTCTAGGCATTGCACGCATATTGACCGACTCATACCTCACCACAACCTTAAAGGAAAGGCATTGTCTCCATCCTCCCTTTGCAGAGAGAGGAAACCGGAGCACAGAGGGGTTAAGTAACTGGCTCTTCATCACACTGCGGGGAGTCACAGAACTGGGTCTGAACCCAGGCTTCGGCATCAGTCGGCATCAGTCTCCTCAACCACTGCTCTGCGGTACCCTCACATGCAACACATTTGGGGGAAGTCCCCTCCCTCTCTTAAAGAAGTCCTGATTGTCTTATAGTAAAAACCATCTGTAATGAGAAAGGTGGATGTCTACCTAGGTCTTGTTTACTGTCTGCTCACAGGAACACAAGTCATCTTGTCGTTGGCAGGGAAAGGTAGATTTCAGGATCGACATGGAGGGACAAGAAGATCCCTGAGCTCAGAGTGCAGAGGACCCGAATGCTAGTCCTGCTGGTGCTGCTGACTTGCCCTCCCTGAGTCTCCAGACACAACAACAACAACACAATAACACAACAGAGCTCACCTCGTGCCAGGAACTGTGCTAGTCATTTTATAAGCATCACAATAGGACTTAGGGTTTGGATCGTCGTCACCCTCACATAGGCAACGGAGAAACTAAGGCTCATGTAGGCGAACAGTCTTCATGGGAGGGGGACAAGGGGTGTTCCTGGTGGGGAAGGGAGGCCAATGCTGCTCGCTGAGCAGGGAGGGGGAGGGGCAGGGCCAGCTTGGTCTCTTTCCAGCTGTGAATAGTTGAAAGGCAATTACGATGCTAATTTGCAGCCCTAATGGGTACAGCTCTGAGTATGGAGGAGCTGAAAGGTGCTGTCAGCCAGAGCTGCCAGCCAGGGACCTGCAGGGACAGTTCCCTTGAGATCCCTGGACCATGGCCGGGTCTAGGCAGAGACACCGCTCCTTGTCTTCAAAACTTAGCAGTGTCTGGACCCAGGCAAGATTCAGCCCTGCCAGATTCTTCCTCAGTGCCCCTCAGAGTGAAGGGACATCGGGCCAGCAATCGGAGTGGGCTGCAGACTCCAGGGCAAGGAAGATGCTCTGGAAAGTTTCTCGTTTTTTCTCCTCCCTCCCTGGAACAATAACAAAAACACTAACAACATTAACAAAAAAACAAAATGTGCTTATCTGTTGGAGTCAGGCCGTCTGTGGCTCACCAGCCCTGTGGCTTCAGAAAAGGTATTTTATTTCCTATGCCTCGGTCTGCTTATCTGTAAAACAGGGATGAAACAGTAGTACCCATCTCATAGGGCCATTATCAAGTTTAAAGATATTTATTTATTTATTTATTAATGGAGAAAGGGAAGGAGAAAGAGGGAGAGAAACATCACTGTGTGGTTGTCTCTCATGCACCCCCAACCAGGGACCTGGCCAGTAACCCAGGCATGCACCCTGACCAGGAATTGAACAAGCGACCCTTTGGTTTGCAGGCCAGTGCTCAATCCAGGGAGCCACACCAGCCAGGGCCCATTATCCAGTTTAAATGGCACAGTGCCCTGTAGCCCCTTGGCATGATACTGGAACAACCAGCTGCTGGATTGGCAGTGACAACGGGCAGGGTGCTGGGGACATCATGCTAGTAAGATGCACAAAGTTCCAGCCTGTGGTAGAGAAAGAGACAATTAAACAAGGGAACAGCATCGGAGGTGCTATAATGGGGGAGGTTGAGGGGGCCCTAGGCTCATAGTGATGGGGGGCATAATCCGGATGAGAGGAGGGGTGGGGGAGTGGCAGGCAGGGAGGGCTTCATGAGAGGAGTGGCAACCCAGAAAGGCCAAGAGTGACACTGAGTTAGACAAAGAATGGGGTGAAGGGGTTGGGGGAGGCTTCCAAGGGACTCCTCGTCCATAAATGTCCCATCAGCACATTCACCCATGCTCGGCCGAGCCTTCTCCAGCCGCCACGCACTTGAAGTCGGCCATCTCTCTCAGAAATCGGGGCTTGGCGCCTGGACTGGAAGAGCGGTGTGATGTGACACTTGTACACAGCACAGACACACGAGTAAGGGAATTGCCTACAATTATCCATGACTATGTCATTGTGATTGATGCTGTAGCACATGGCAAAAGTGTCCTCGAGTGGGAGAGAGAGACAAAGACATATGTTAGAATGCGGTGCTGCCAAAACGAACTGAGGAAATTGCCCCCATGAAGGAGGAAGACTTTGGGGACAGCACGGGGGAGTCCTGGCCCTGCCAACTCCCTGACAGACCTCTGTGCCACACACGGGACCCTCGTCCTCTCTCTTTCTGCTCCCCTAGCCCAGTGCTTCTCAAACTCGAGCATGTGTAGGAGCCACCGAAAGGACTTCTTAAACACCGGCTTTAACACTGCCCGCCGTGTCTCTCACCCAGCAGATCCAGGGTGAGGCCCAAGAATTTGCATGTCTTACAGGTTCCCAGGTCGCCGATGCTGCCGGTCCGTGGACCACAGTTTGAGAACCTGCTTCTCCGGCCATTCCATCCCGTGCCCTCTACACACCACACCGCACCTTTGCCCCGCCCCATGCCATTTGCCCATGATCAGGATTAAAGTTTTTTAAAAGCTGCCAGGTGGTTTGATGTGCAGTGAGAGTTCAGAAAGTCTGACCCAAGCTCACAGGATGAGACAACGGAACTTTAAACCGAATCGACTGGGAGAACTGGACAAAACGAAAGTAAAACCAAACCCGCTGAGGCCCTAGCCGGTGGCTGCATTGATTGCAGCATCGACCATACACCAAAGGACTGAAGGTTCAGTTCCTGGTCAGGGCACATACCTAGGTTGTGGGTTCAATCCCCGCTCTTCCTCTCTGTCTATGTCTCCGTCTCTCTCTTTCTCTTTCTCTCCCCCTCCCCCTTCCTCTTTCTCTAAAATCAATAAACATATCCTCTGGTCAGGATTAAACAAACAAAAGAAAATAAAACAAATCTCCCGAAACTGCCCTGCTGGTTACTCAGGTCTCAAAGTATGGGCGCATGCCAGGGGCCCCCTCTGCTCCAGCCCCGGGAAGCCGGCCTGAGCAACCTGCCTTCCAGCCTCCCTCCCCATCCACGCAGGCCCAGGAGAGTTAGTCGCAGAGACCGACAGACAGCACATGTGTGCTTAAAGGGCACATGGACGACACAGGCGCCCAGATTCTCTCTGTCTCACCCACTGCAGAAATGACTAACCAGTCACAGCTCTCTTCACACTGGAGCTCAGGCTTAGCCTCAGAGTCTTTCCCATTAGGGTCCAGGCAGCTGTCCCTGAATAAGCAGAGTTGGTACTTGAATTTGAACTACTTGACCGGGAGCTGAGGTTGCCTTTCCCATTTCCTTTTCTGCCATTTCCTTTTCTTACCGCTGCTGAAGCACATTGCTTATGTTTCAGGATCTCCTTCTGTCTCTGAGCTCTTAGCGGCACTCTCCTGCCTCTGCGCCGCCTCCCGTAGCGCCTGGCCCCTGGCATGTCAGACAGCAGCTCTCTTGGGTGGCATTTTGCTTTGGAACTTAGCACGGGGCCTCGAATACATTAGGTACTTAAACCACGTTTGTTAGTATCTGAGAGTCTAGGAATGAAACAGTAAGCTCTCCTGGTGTCTTGGTTATCGTTTTATCGTTGCATAACTAGCTACTCCCAAAATTGCTATCTTCAAGTGAATAGTTTTATTTGCTTGTGATTCTGGGGGTTAAGGATTTGGTCAGAGTTCTGCTTCATGGTGTCGTATGGCTTTCTCACATGGTTGGCAAACAGTGCAGACTCCAGGGGCACCTTTCCACGCGGCTGCTTGGACTCCCTTGCATCATGGCGGTCGGGTTCCAAGAAGGAGCATTCCAAGTGGCAAAGGCAGATGCTGCTAACCCCTTAGGACCCAACCTCAGAGTTACATAATGTCACTATTGTCACACTCTACTGGTCAAACAAGCCACAGAGTCAACCCTAGCTCAAGAGGAAGGGAAATAAACTACATCTCTTTATGGGAGGAATAGCAAAGTATTTGCAGCCACTTTAAAAATTTTTTTTTCTTTTGTTGATTCTAGAGAGAGGGGGAGGGAGGGAGAAAATGGGGGAGTAGAACATCAATGTGAGAGAGAAATATCAATTGGCTGCCTCTTGCCCTTGCCCTTGACTGGAGACTGAACCAACACCCCAAGCATGTACCCTGACCAGGAATTAAACCCACAACCTTTCGGTTTGCGGGACAACACCAAACCAACTGAGCCACACCGGCTAGGGCTGCAGCTACCTTTTAACCCACCAAATCTGAGGAGTTTGGGGTTATGGCACCCAGCAGGGGCTCAATAAATATTTCTTAATAAATGAGTAAATCAGTTCCTTTGCTGGAAATGAAATCAGTATTGGCTAGGCTCCTCCAGTTCACACCATGTCACCCAGACCCCAGGCTGGTCCAGCTTCCCTTAGATAAACCCAGACCTGGCTCCTGACCCAGCCCTACACTGCAGCCCTAAGGTGATTGGTGAATCCCACCCCCAGTCTGGGCCTGAAGGGTGAGGACCCTGCCAAGGGGTATGGGTAGAGGCTTCCCGCAAATGAGCCACACTTGGGGGCAGGGAGTCTGGGCTGCCCCCAGCCCATTTCCATCTACTGATGTGGAGTAGGAAAAATGATGATTTTTTTTTTTTTTTTTTTGAGCACTGGAGACATAGAGCAATCTGGGTTGCTATGCAACCAGCGCCTGTGCCCAGCTGATAACAGCAGAGGAATTAACTGTCCTTGTCCTGCACTGGCTCTGGAGGAGGGGGCTGCTGCTGCTTCCCAGCGCCCGGGCCTCAGTCCCACCAGCTGCCTCTCTGGCCCGGTTATGGTGGGGGAGGCTGGGGCCAGGTCCCAGCCCCTCTCTGGCTCCACGAAGAGCAACCAAGGGGGAGTCCTTTGCCTCCTGCCAAAGAGGGGCAACTTGTGGAGGCTGAGGAGCTGGGCTGCCTGAGGGTCTCTTTGACACAGGTCATCTCCATCTTCTTTGATCTGCTAATGAGTTGAGAATTAAAGACAAAACTGAAGTCGGAGGGAGACTTTAAGGAGAAAAACACTGGGAAGGGCCTGGCCAAGAGTGAGGACAAGATGGGCAGAATGAGGCCAGCTCCTAGGGCAATAGAGAAGCACAAACACAGCCCCCACCAGGGGCCCAGCCTGCACTGCCCGCAGGCAACAGGGCCCCAGGCTCAAGGAGCAGCAGGTCAGCGAGGGTGAAAGGTCCTGGTGGGCAGGGGGCTGTGTGTGGCGGTGGCAGAACCTTGGCATCCTTGGAAGGCCGAGGATTCTCATACCAGTGTCCAAAGAGCTCCAGGAAGCCTGTGTGGGGACACGGGATGCTCAGGAGCTGGGTGGGGAGACCCAGAGAGACGCGTTTAATGTGTTCACCTCCCCACCAGAGTGACTTTAAGTGCAAGGAACATAAGGGTTGCAGAGTCAGACCTAGGTTCAAATCCAGGCACTTAGAGCTGTGTGACCCTAGCCTGGTCCCTTCACCTTCCTGAACATCACCTCAGCCACAAAAAGGAGAATAACAATCTCTCCTCCACAGACCTGTCACGAGGATGAAAGCCATCATGCGTTAGGTTGAACCTCAGGTTTCTGTGGGTGAAAGCTGGTGTGGGCGCTTTTATTTCGTTCACTAAAGTGTCAAGCACTGAGCAGTGTCCCAAGCATAAGATGCACTCAGTAAGTAGAAGCAGCTAATTGTGCCTTTTGTTGTGCTGGGTGATGGCCCAGTGCGCATGTTCAGTGCATGGATGAAGAAAACCAGGAGCGGGATGAGCAGGGACTAAGTTGCAGGTGGCCTGTCCCTGAGCCAAAAGAGAGCCACAGACCCCAGGAAGCCAAGGTCACAGTGTCTGCTTCTCCTCTCCCCTTATCCCCTATCTGCTTTCCCCGTGCGTACCCTCTGTGTTCATTTCTCTCCTTCCCCCCTTTACTAAGCAACAGTCTGGTTTTTAGGTTACCATGGTTACCATTTCCTTGCATACGTATTCTGTTCCAGGCTCCAATTTGAGCCCTTTGCAAGCATTAACTCATTTACCTCCTAACAACACACTAACTTGAACCTTATTTTTAACCCTTTGAGGCAAGGCTTGGAATTGTTTTATTGAGATATAGTTTAGAGGCAGTAAAATCCACCCATTTTCAGCGTACAGTTCGAGTTTGGGCAAATGTGTACAACCACACGGCCATCACCGCGATCAAGATCCAATTTCATCAGCCCTGACCGGTGTGGCTCCATTGGCTGAGCATTGTCCACGAAGCAAGAGGTCGCTGGCTCGATTCCAGGCAGGGCACAGGCCTGGGCTGCAGGTCAGCCCCTGGTTGAGGACTGGGCGAGAGGCCACCCATCATCATTTTTCTATCACATTGATCTTTCTTTCTTTCTTTCTTTCTTTCTTTCTTTCTTTCTTCCCTGCTTTCCTCCTAAGAATAAATAAATAAAATCTTTAAAAAAAATACAACGTCATCACCCCCCAAATTCCCTCATGCCTCTTTGCAGCCTGTCCCCACTCTGATCCCCCATGAATCCTCCCCAGACCTAACCCTATAGGCCCGGTGTCCTCATGAGAAAAGGAAGAGACTCACAGAAGGAAGGCCACTCGAGGACACAGTGAGAAGTCGGCTGTCTGCCAGGCAAGGAGAGAGGTCTCGAGAGAAACCAAATCCGCTGACATCTTGACCTTGAACTTCCAGCCTCCAGCACTGTGAGAAAATGCCTGTGGTCTAAGCCACCCGGTCTGCAGCATTTTGTTACGGCAGCCGGAGCTGACGAATGCAGTAGTAGTCCATCTAGTGAGCGTAACGAATTCTTCCGCTGGTGGAGGCAGTTTTACAGAGGAGGGAACTGAGACTCAGAGATGCCCAACACATCGCCCGAGGTCCCACAGATCAGCTAAGAACTTGATCCACGTCTGTGGAGTGAAAAATTAGCATAAAACTGGTGCTTGCATGACAGGCAGCAGCGGGGGAGCTGGTGCCCTGGGAGGGCCCTGGGCGGGGCCCTGTTTCGCTCTCAGACCCTCGGATGCCCCTTCAGCAGGCTGAGGAGGACTGGGGGCAGGAGAGGAGGTCCACGCAGGGAGACTGTCCAGTCAAAGACCCTGGTGAGGACTCAGCAGACAGAGCAGGCCTAGTACCAGCCCTGCCTCACGGAGCCTCCGTCTGCTCGCCAGCGAAATGGGCTTGATCATTCCCCTTTGCCGAGCTCGCTGAGTGGGAAATAAAAAGGAGAGGAGTCAAACGCCTCATCCTGCCACACCAAGGAGGTTGGAGGAGAGTGTGATCACCCCCATGTCACAGATGAGAAACACAAGGTCCAGGGAGAGAAGAGACCCAGGGTCTGGGCTGGCCGACCAAGTAGCACCCTTGCTTTGGGCTGAGATACTGCCTCTTGGTTTGGGCTCTGAGAACGGCCCTGGGCCTCTAATGCCGGAGGACGGAGATCCCATGGTGGATGCTCCCGGAGGCCAGGATTGTCTCCAGTTTTGAGTATCACCATATCGCTAGCATCAGCGAAGTTCCTGACACACGGCGGGTACCTGTCCAATATGTATTTATTGAATGAATGAATGAATGAATGAATGAACAAATGAACGAATGAACGAATGAACGGTAGCCATGCTTCTCAAAGAGTTATATGAGCAGCCTGGCAGGGTACCAGAGAGTACCAGAGGCTATGGGTACCCATTTCTAGAATGTCCATTTCATGTAGAGTATGGGGGAAACCATGTAACCGTTAATATCCTTTTTCGGTATTTTTTTATTGTGGTAAAATGTACGTAACACTACGGTGGCTTCTTTAAAAATTAAACGTGGAATAACCATGTGACTCAGCAATTCCTCTTCTGGGTCTAAACCCAAAGGAACCAAAAACAGAAACTCGAGCAGATCCGCGTGCACCAGCGCTCACTGCAGCAGCATCACTCACAGCGGCCAGAAGGCGGGGACAGCCAGATGTGCGTCAGTGAGCGAGCGGGTAGGCAATGCGGTGCGTCCCTACAATGGGGTGCTATTCAGCCTTAAAAAGGAAATTCTGATACATGCCCCAACACAGCAAATCTTGGAGGCACTATACTTAATGAAGTCAGCCTGTCACAACAGGAAATATACCACGTGACTCCACTTGTATGAGGCATGTAGAGTGGTCAAGTTCACAGGGACAGAAAATAGCATGGTGCTTAAAGGAAGGGCTGGGGGAGAGACGGAATGGGGAGCTGTGGTCTAACGAAGTATCGAGCTTCTATCCCGGAAGATGAGGAAGTTCTGGAGATGGATGGTGGGGAGGATGTATTTAATGCCACCGAACTGTACACCTAAAATGGTTAAACTGGTAAATTTTAGGTTATGCTTTTATTTTTAATTGCAGTGAAGTATATATAACTCCACAGCATGGAAATCATTCTTGCGGACGAACAGGGGCACCCCATCTCAGCGGGCCTGTGGCCACAGCAGTGATCCGTGCTGGGTGAGCCTGGAGCTCCAGCTGCCAGCGTGCAGGCTGCAGGTTGGGTGGAGAAGGCACAGGCGCAGGGGGTGGAGTGATTTAAGGGGACATGTCCCATTAGGTGATTTACACCATAACCCACCAAATTCAATTCCTTTGCCAAATATGTCTTAACCATGCACCAAGCACAGATTTACCGGGAGGGGCTGGGGTGAGGGATACAGGCAAATCGTGCCCTGGGTCTGGTGTCTGAGCACCCAGGCCAAGAGAAAAGGTGCAACACCCACATCTGCAAAATAGGACTGAACCTGCTGCATGGGGTTGGAAGGAATGAAGCTTGAAAAGCTCTTTGCACGGGCCCTGGGACAGTGCAAGAGACTGGGAAATGCAGCCCTTGTTCTTGGTTTTCTTGCTTCGGGCTCTCGGAGAAGGAAGAGACGGTCCAAGTCAGCCACCGGGTCTGGAGTTCTGGGAAAGGACAGGGGCCAGAGATTCTCCTTTCTTTCCAATACAGGAGAAAAACCTCACTGAGAGAGCTAAGTGGGGGTCTCAGCTACACATGAGTTTTCTGCACGTCCCCACCCCCACCCCAGTCAAGAGCCTGGTCTGACATCAATCGCTGCCCCCCTACACTTTGTGCCCCCACCCACGTGGCTCACGCTCCTTAGATCCGATGATTGTTCACCGGCCCCCTCAGCCCAAAGCTCTTGATGGATTTGGTAATTGGAGTAATTACGGTAATTTTACCTTAAAGACAGGCAGCTGCAGATTTCCTATTGGGGAGCCCCCTCCCTGGGCCTCCTGCCAGCCAGTGTTCAGGGACAATGACAAGTGATTCTCATTGCCTTCCCCCAGAATGCAAAGTGCCCGGGTGAGGGTGAGGTTCTCCATAGAAGGCATCTCGGCAGCCCCTGCCCTCCCCCATCCCAGGGAGAGGGGCAGCCGGAAGGGTTTGCCGGGAATCATTTTCCTTCCCTCCACCCCAGCCTTGATTCTAGGGGCTTACAAAGCACAGCAGCGACATTCTCTGGTTCCCTACCCAGGCCTGAAAACCAAGGCCTGGGACCTCCCAGTCTGTGGATGGAGTTCTTTACAAACCCCTGAGTGCCCCAATTACACACGTCCTATGGTCTCAGGCGTGAGAGACTGGCAGGGAGAATGGGCCCTTGGACACGGCAGGGGAGAGTCACCTGTCCACAGCCAGGTTCCCGGCAGCAACCTCCCACCCTCACCCGCAGCCAGAGCCGGGCTGCCCTGCCCCCAGCGGCAGCCTGCGGAATGTTCCTCTTCACCCCAGTGCCCCTCACAGGCCAAAGGGGAAAGGGCTGGGGAGGACATGGGAGGCGGAGCTCCCTTCTGATTTCAAGGTTAGAGGGCTCCTCCAAGGAGGGACTTAAATGAAAGCCTCAAAGAATGTGTGAGATGCCTCTGGAGGGGGCCGTGAGGGGCCCCAGGCAGAGCCCACAAGTCCAGCAAGTCCCGCAAGGCCATCTCATACAGGGGCGTGTGGGGGCCTATTTAGGGTTGCCAAGGGCAAACTGGGGGTGATCTCAGAATGCCCAGCTGGGTGGTTTGGTAGATTTAAACCCTTCAAGTCTTCCTAAACCTCTCAGGATCCATTCGCGTGCTGACCCTTCCGCCTGGAACGCCCTTCCACCTCTTACCTGCTTCAGTTCAGCTTAATCGTCTCTCCCCGCAGAGGTCTCCTGGGAAACTCCAGACTCCTCCACCTCCCCTTCCCTCTGCAGCCCTGGCTCCTCTGCTTTGCCTTGCTCACCACAATTGTGATCATAAGCAGTTTGTGAGATGAGTTATTTTAATGTCTGTCTTCCACCACAAAACTGTAAACTCGGAAAGGAACGCCTGTGTTGATTCAATGCTCTGTCCCCAGTGCCTGCCTGGCTCTCCACAGAAATTTTCGTTAATTGCATATTGAAAATTTTCAACCAGCAGAAATCAGGTGAAGGTGCATTCTCGGAAGAGGAGCAGCACGTGCAAAGGCTCTGAGGCCGGGGAGGACAGACTAAGTTTGGAAAATGTAGGGGCCAAAGGGGAGGGTGGGGCAAGGAGCCAAGTGTGGGGTAAGTGGGAAAGGGATTGCTCTGCTTCTTGGAACTAGGGGTGGGGTTGCATTGGTGGATAAGGAATCCCATCCCCACCCACCCCCCCTGCAAGGGACCCTCCCGGAGACACCATACCTTGCTGCAAAGGGATGCTTGAGTTGGGGAGCTGGGGGCTGGGAGAAGTGTTGAGGGAGCAATGTTCAAAGCCGGGGAGTGGTACCCTAGGTTAGCCTCCTAGGTTGCAGGAATTACTGAGAACTGGAACTCTGGGGAGTTGACTTATGAATAAGTGAGGTAACACTGTGTGCACCGTGTTCCATCAAGCTCCAAGGACACGGGCATCCCCCCAACACACACAGGCTGGAAAGGCACCGAAATTAACACTCGTAAAACAACCCTCAGTCAATAACTGGTGGGAGTGGGCCTTCAAATGCCTCTTTTCCTCCCCTCTGGGAGTGCAAAACTAACTTTGAGAAGTGTTCCATACTGTCCTCTGAGTCCTTGGAGGGCCACCACAGGCAGGACACCCCCTCAGACAGGACCCTAGTCGGCCTTACTGGGTCCCCACACTGCCATTCTGCCCTCCTGATCTAGACCCCAGACTAGGCTGGGGACCCCTGTGATTGCTGGAGGGTGGTGTGGCTCATGTGGCATGAGAGCGTCACTGAGTGGCCAGGGAGGCTCTTCCCTTCTTTCCCCGGCACTGGGGAAGTGAGGGCAGTGGTGGCTGCAGAATTTCAACTTGTCTTGCCTCTCATATCCCTCAGGTGAGCAGCATCTCTCCACCTCTGCCACCTCTCTTAGGGGCCAATGAGTGGGTGGGGCCTCCTGGGATTGGACCCCCAAGGTCCCACCCACCCTCTCCTGGTCAGCCAATCACTGGCTCCACTGTAGGTGGGAAGAAAGGATTGGAAGAATAGGGATGAAGGTGGTGGGGAGGGCAGGATAGGAAAGCTCTGGGAGCGGTCCTGACCCATCCCTTAGGCCAGGCTGCCCCAGACAGCCTCTGCCTGACGCGTGCTGCTCCATCAGCAGTGGCCTTGGCTGAGGTCTGTTAGCTGTGTCTGCAAACCTCTTTTCTCAGCTGGCCCCCTCTTAGCCTTTTGATGTTAGTTCAAGTGTCACCTCTTGAGAGAGGCTTTCTGTAGCAGATGCCACCCCCACATCTGTCCCACCCACATTCCTGAGCACCCACTGTTCCTGTCCTTGCTGATGGCTTCCTATCGCAAGCCCCTGGGTCTCTCTGCCAGTGAGGTGCTCAGCCTGTGTGTCTGTGGGGCTGGCCAGAGTAGCACCCAGACAATAAAGGTGCAGTTGGTGGTTAATACTCTGCCTTCCATGCTCCTTGGTTGGCGTGTGTTGGATGCATATCTACACTGTTTCCCAGAAATCCCCTCAGCATCGACCCCCAGCTGCTCACGGCTGTAACCTGCTCATCACGTCACCCTTCACCGTCTCAGCCTGTCCCCATCTCACATCCCCACCCTTGATCAGGTCTTCCTGGTAACACCTCCCAAATAAAAACGTACCCTCCAATTCTTGGAGCAGGGTCTTCTCCTTCCCCAGCCGGTGGAGACAAAGATCCACCCACGTTCCTCACATTCCCCACCGTGGGCTTTACTTTCTCAGCAGCATGTTATGACGCGACGCGAGATCATTTTGTGTCTAAGTCACTGTGTCTCTCCAGGGTCTTCGAGGTCCACGGGGGCTGGAACCCTTTTTGTCTTGTTTATTACTCTGGCCCCAGCCTAGTCCAGTCCTGGTGTCATAGCGGCCACTGAATGCCATTGTCAAGTGACAGCAGATTCCCTCATTTCTTCCTCCGCATCCTCTGTGGTGATGTAGGAGCAGCGGACTGAACTTCCAGGCAAGTTACCTGCAGCCCTGCAGAGGTGGATTGGAGCCCAGGGGCTGCCTCCCACCATCGAGATGCTGCCTCTCCCAGGGAAGCACTCACCTGAATGCCAGGTGCGGTACATCCTCTGTGCAAGGGTCATTTCTGCCCTTTGCTCAAGGAAATATTCCCACCAGTGGCATCTTTCCCAACCCCACCCTCCTCCCTCTCAGCAGCTGGAGGCAACAAGGGCTTGTCACAGTCTGTTCAGGAGGGGCTTATACAACAGCCACTTATTTTCACAGAGTTGAGTGCTGGGGCCTACAAGTGAGTCCTCACGTGGTCGTTCCTCTGGGTGCACAGAACAAGAGCATTCTGGTGCCTTATCTTCTTCTTGTGAGGACACTAGTCCTATGGGACTAGCACCCCACCCTTATGACCGCCTTTAACCTTAATCACCTCTTTAAGAACCCGTCTCCAAATACAGTCAACATGGGAGTTAGGGCTCCAACCTGTGAATTTGGGGGAGGGGCACTATTTAAGTCCTTGACAGGGCTTCTTGCAGGAAACGTGATCCCAGCCCTAGCTGGCCTCAGCCTGGGAAGAGCCTGGAGAAGCCGGTGCCCACTGTGAGCTGTGCTAACGCAGCAGTGGGGCTGGGGCGGGATCATCAATCACCATCACTCTGCAGAGTGGAAAAAGATGAGCCCTCAGATAGCGCGAAGATGAATGGGGACCCTGACATGTGATTAAACTGGGATCCTCCGCTGAGAGCTGATGCCCCATTCTGAGTGCAAAGTGAGCACAGCCAGGCCTGGGCTCCCAGCACCCACTGGGGCACCCGCCCCTCTGCTGGCCAAGATTAAAGGATCGTCCTCCAACCACACTGTTCCCTGTCATCCCCGACCTGTAGGTGATGCAGTGAGGAATGCAAAGGGACCAGCACAGGGGCTAGGAATCATGGGGCAGATCATACCATTGGTCACCATTTCCGTCTGCCTGGCTCTTGTTAGTAATTAGTAGTAATAATGACAGCACTGAATGAGCACTTGCTATAGGTACTTCAGGAGCATTTCCTCGTTTCCACACATCAAACCAAGTCAGGTGATGAGGGCAACAGTTTTTGGAGGAAACAGATAGAGGGGCAGAGAGGAATGTGTTAATTCCTTCACTCATCCAGTGGATTTTATTGAGCACTTACTATAGGCCATGATATCCACAAAGGTGATCAAAACCCCACACAATGTCTCTGCCTTTATGGGGCTACCTCCTAGGTGGGGAGACAGATGATTAAAAACCAATTAAGTAAGATAATTTCAGTAACCATAATCAACTAATTTAATTAGTTAAGGTGAGAGAGAGAGAGAGAGAGAAGGGGAATGTAACTTCAAATGGAATGGTCAGAGAAGGCCTCTTGAAGGAAGGGGTGTCTGAGCTGAAGCCTGGAGATGAGAGGAGCTGGTCATGGGAGTAGCTGGGGCGGGAGTGGCGGGTAGTGTTCTGGGCAGAGAGACCAGAAAGTGCCAAAGCTCAAAAGCAGGAATGAGCTCGGTATGTCTGAGGAGTTGAAAGAAGGCTGGTGTGGTTGTCTCTGCAAAGTGAGGGGTAGTGTGCATGAAAGGGCATCAGACATTAAATGGCCCTCACAGGTCAGAGTAAGGGGTTGTGGCACTATTTTAAGTGATATGGGGTCCTTTTGGAAGGTTTTCTGTAGAAGGGCTTTCAGTAGAATTGAATTTTTGTTTTAAAAGGACCACTGTACAGAAGAGAGAGACAGGAGGGCGAGAAGGCATTGAAGACATTGAAACTTTGCACCATCACCACAATCATCATGGTCATCACTATGACCACTGTCACCATCATCACCACAACCATCACGATCACTATGGCCACTGTCACCATCATCACCACATCACCACAACCATCATGATCACTATGACCATTGTCACATCATCATCACCATCACCACAGCCATCACGATCACTATGACTGTTGTTACCATCACCACTACATCACCACAACCATCACAATCACTAGGACCACTGTCACCATCATCACCACAGCCATCATGATCACTATGGCCACTGTCACCATCATCACCACCATCACCACAGCCGTCATGATCACTATGACCATTGTCACATCATCATCACCATCACCATGGCTATCATGATCACTATGACCACTGTCACCATCATCATCACCATCACCACGGCCATCACAATCCCTATGACCATTGTTACCATCACCACAACCGTCAAGATCATTATCACCATTATCACCATTGTCACCATCATCACCATGGCCATCATGATCACTATCACCACCATCAAGGGCATCACGATGATAGCGGCTTAGATTAGGATGACAGTAGAAGCAAAGGAGAGAAGACGGGAATTGGGATGTGTTCTGGGGGGAGGTCCTCCAGAGCTTGTAGGTGGATTGTAGGAGGCAGGAAGGAATTGGGGAACAGAAGCAGCAACTCCGGCTGCATCCCATGCTCTTCCCCCACTTGAATAACCTACCCAACCTCCCTACTTCCATTCCTGGCTGTCCTCTCTCACCAGCACCTACGGGGCCCTGCGCCTGCTCTAGGCAATCCTGGTGCGACTGAAAGAACCCTGGATTTGGAATAGGGCATCCAACTTCTCACTCTCTGTGTGACCTTACGCACGTGGTTGAACTTCTCTGGACTTCAGTGTCTTCTTATGTAAAATGGAATCACAGCAATTCCTGCCTCACAGGATTGTGGGGCTAGTGCTGGGCTAAACTAGCGATTCATTCAGTCTGGGCTCTTTGGATAGGACTGCTGGAGAAACTGAGGCCATTCAAGAGCACTTAACCAGCTACAAGTTCCAAATGCCCTGCCAGGCAGTTCCACAATTCATGTCAACCTCTCCTTACTAGGTTTTCTTGATTAAGGGAAATGCCTTCTTTCTGGTCCTCAGGGTGTTAGCATTGTGAGATGTGGGGAGAGAGAGAGGGAGACTGAGGAAGTGACTACCACCAAAATGCTTTAAAATATGGACATTTTAGATGAAATATGAGAGCTGCATCTTGACACCAGACTAGCCTGCATGGATATTGAACCCTGTCAGCAGTTAGCCATGTGGCCAAGTGATATGAACTGTCTGAGTCTTGGCTTTTTCCTCTCCTGTTAAGAGGTAATGATAACAACATGTCTCATAAGGTTGTGAGGATTAAAGGAGTTAATATGTGTAAAGTGCCCGGCACACAGTCAGTACTTGGTGACTGTTAGCTGCCACCATCACATCATCACCCAGACAAAGACACTGGATTACTGCGAGGATTCAATCTGTAAAGCTCTCGGCATTGTCACCGTCCTCACCATCAGCATCATCATCACCATCACTACCATCATCACCACCGCCATCATCACCGTCGCTAGCACTCTCCTCAGCAACACATCACCACCGCCATCGTCATCACCTTACAGGGTCCAGCAGGTTCTGTCGGTGCACCACCAAGACCCCACAGCACTCATCATGTCCCTGTACAGTGCCAACTTCCAATTGCCAGCATGCCTTTACCTGAGGGCTGTCTCTGGCTCCTGGAGCCCACTGTGCCTATGCCCGTGACGGCTGGCCATGCCAGGGAACAAACGCCCTCCCTCCTCAGGAGGAGCCCTCAGCCACCGACTCACGGGAGTAGATGACTAAATACCCCAGCTCCCCTGCTCCTTGTGTGGGGACAACGCTGATGAATATCATCTACATTGTTTCTCAGAGTTCTCCGGGAAAACTAAGCTCTGGTTGCCCACAGCATCAGCTTCCTTGATGACGCATCATGTTATGGGCTGCCTCCCCTTGTCTATCTTATTTCCCCATGCCCCTGTTTCCTGGGAATCACCATTCACACTTGAGTCATTGTTTCAGGGTCTGCTCTGGGGAACCACAAGCAGAGACACTGGATTATTGTGAAAATCAAACTTGTGAAGCTCTTAGCATATATTAAGGGCTTCATAAATCCATTGCTGAAAGAATGAAAGGGGAAAGGAGGAAGGAGAGGAGAGGGGACAGGGTCCCGGAGAGGCGTTCCTGCAGCATCACCTTCAACAACTACTGCCGTGTCTCCACCCCTCCCCTGAGTTCTCCTCCCAGCCCCTCCTCATGGCTGCAGGTTCAGGGAGTGGCCAGGCCACGTTCTCATCCCCAAGCTCCCACGTTAACTCACAGCCAGGACAACAATGCTCAGTGAGAACTGAGCTGGGGAGAAAAAAAAAAAAACTTGAACAAAGGAAAAGTGACATTTACCTCATGCCTTTAATGTTCAAACAGAATTTAAATATCACATTACAAAATGACAAGATTGTACAAAGCAACAATGAACACATGAGTGCTGTGAAGGGAGGCTTTTCCTCTTTCCAGATCTTGGGGGGGTGTTGTTTATGGCTACAGTGTTAGCCACCACCCCCAGGCCCAACCTCCTGTCTTTCAAAGGGGCTCAGAGAGGGCAAGAGGCTGGCCTGAGGCCACAAAGCTATCCTGGTTGTCTCCAAGTTTGTCCCACTATTCATTGTAGGGCTACTTGAAAGCAATTTTTTCCTGGAAAAAAAAAATTAACTGCCTCTTGACAGAGGTGCTGCACATTTTATTCTCCTCGGGGCTGGAAATCTCGGACAAAACGTCATCCCCCAAGAGGTGTGGTCATACACCAAGCCTGGTGTAGGACCATCCTGAGGGCTGCCCACCCACCCCCAGGGCACGGGATGAGAGTGTGGGGGGAGGAGCCAGCGGCAGCCTGGAGTCCTTCGTGGGACCAAGGGGCACTGCAGAGAGGATGCCGTGGAGGAAGAGCTAGACCTCCCCCTAAGCGGCTGTTCTTCCACGCTGGCTGTACCCGCGCAGGGCTGCTCCTTGCAGCCCAGGGCTTAGGTGGGGCTCTTTTTAATGACCCACTCTCCATGAGGGTTGGCACGGTACAGATCTAAGAGGTAGGCGTCTGGGTCCAGGCGATGCTCACCTGTGGGAAGCAGGGGACAAGGAGGTTGTACGGTGGTGTCTGTGGAAGGTGCTGCTGGCCTGCCTGGGGGAGCCCCTCACCTTGCCAGCATACCCCACCTCCCGCCCAGCTGTGTGAGCCTTGGCTGCTGTGGCTCACAGCCACCCTTCCCTTTGGAGGGCAGCTCACAGCCAATGACTAACTGATACACAGGCAGGAAGACCAGTCCCCAGCCTCTAAAGGGAAGCACGCTGAAGCAGTTGGCGCTCCAGAGCCCCCTTGCGGCCATGGCTAGACTTCACCCCTCCCTCCCTCCGTCCCTTGTAAGGCCCTTCCTAAGAGGCACCCCCTCACTGCATCACTCCTTGTCTTAGCCCTGCTCCTTGGCCAGTGGCTCTTGACGGGTGGTCCTTGCACCAGCAGCATCAGCAGCTCCTGGGAATTTGTTACAAGTGAAGATTCTCGGGGCCCAGCCACTTGTGTCTTAACAGCCCTCCAGGTGATTCTGAGGTACCACTGAAGGCTGAGAACCGCTGCTCTGCAGAACGCAGCTGAGGACAGAGCCTGGGGCCTCTCAGAGCGGACGTGTGTCTGCGGAATTCCTTAGGGAATCCACGGCCACAGTCCCAGGAGCAGGTCCACTTCCGCTAGGGCGGCCCAGAGGCATCACTGTCACCGGTGGTGCTGACAACCCTCACACAAAACTCCACCCTCTCCATGCCTGAGAGGCCCACCTGAGACCATAACTCAAAGATGCAGTGCTAAGGTGTGGCCACAAGCTGACCCTTAACCTTGCAGCAGGGCTCCCCCTGTTTTTTTGTGGGAAAGAGGCCTGAGGGGAAGGCTCAACCCCAGGTGGACTCTGGCCTCCCCTAGAGGGGCCCATGAGCCCTCAAGGTCAGAGAGCGCCAGGACCTGGGCTCAGACCCACTCCCCACTGGGACTCACTGATGTTCCCTCCAATTTCGTAGAGAACGATGTCGAGGTCAGCTGACGTCCTCAACCGGCTGCTGCGAGACAGAGAGGAGAAAATCACCGATGTCTCCTGCCCAAGGCCGCAGGACCAGCAACTGCTTACAGACCCCAGGTGTGGAGGGGCAGTCCTCGCTAATTTTGGCCCCATCTGGGAGGTGAGACATTAAGGACCCTCCTGAGAAAGCCAGAGCCACAAGGGAGTTCAGCCTCCAGAGACATGGAAGAGGCAGTGGACGGCTCTCCGGGAGGGCCAGCCACGGATCCTGCACCACAAGGCCCCTCCCTGCTGGGCATCAGAATGGAAGCTAGGAGGGTGTTGAGATGAGGGGTGACATGTGGGGACAGGAGCCTGCTGTGAGGAGCAAATTCTGAGTCAAAAAGAATTGTGGCTATTGTGTGATTATATACGATAATTATAGTTATAAGTATCATATAACTACCAGAGGAGTTCAATTCCACAATCTGGTCCCAATTTGCCCTGTGGCTCCGGGCAAGCCCCTTCCCCTCTCTGGGCCTTAGTTTTCCCGTCTGTAGAAGGAAGAACTGGACTAGACACTTGCTAATGACTAACAGTCCAAGAGTGTTTCCTGCCAGCTCCACCAGGGAGGCTCCAGAGAGCTCAGCATTTTCTTGCATCCTCAAATGACAGCTGCATATCAGCCCCTCTGATCCTCTTTCAGCTCTCTGGCCACGCTGCCTCAGGACCTTTGCACATGCAGTTTCTGTGCCTGGAAGTCTTATCTCATTCCCCAAACTACCAAGTGCCTTGTTTTACATCATATTTTTCCCTGTATTTCTCATAAAACTGAATACAGTAACTCGATATTGACCATGTGACTGCTTGAGTCACATCTGTCTCTTCCACAGGGCCATGAGCTTGTAAGCCCCATGATTCTCGCCTCCCACAGGGTACCTAGTCTATAGCAGGTATTCATTAAACACCTGTTAAACTGAATGAGTGAGTGCTGTCATCATTGCTATTTGAAGCCAAGAAGCTCTCTAAGAAGGTTGGAGAGCCCAATTATGGCCATTCTAGAAAGGTGAAGGCCTACAGCCTGAGCAACTCCCCTTGATGGTCTTCAGTTCTGAGGTGCTGACCCTCCTTGCACCTGTTCCCTGCAGGGGAGACACTCCAGTTTGGGGAGATGCCCCTTACCACGGGAGGAGGTTGTCCTGGTCCTCACTGCCCTCTTGACGCTGTAGACCAGGGCTGAGATGCCCCGTGAACCGCCTGAGGACATGAGTCACTGTGGTGCTGGGGGTCAGGGGCACCTCCAGGGTATCTTTGATAAGCCAGGCCACCTGGATCTTTGCCACTTGGGGAGTCTGCGGAGAGAGAAAGACCCATCTGCACAGGCACAGGCACTTGCATACCTGGAATTCAAATGTGTGCACGTAAATATGCATACGTGTACTCTTACACAAGCACCCATGCTAAAAATCAAAGTTGCACACATACACACCATACACACCAGCTGCTTATGCACAGATCATACTTTGTTCACATACATAATGCCCCTCAGTGTGCATACACAAACACAGGCATAGAAACATGCATGCACATGCGTTCACACTGGTACACACAACAGGAGTGCACGAAACGCACCTGCAAACACATGCATGTAGGTTTCTATGGATGCCCATACCCATGCATATCACACGCACCATGACGCCGGTCCATTTCTCTGTTTGGATCTCTAAATAAGGAACCGTGTGCAGGACTCCTCCCAGGAACACTCAATATTTTTGGAGGGTCCTTCATTTCTATTAACCCCTCCTTGTCCCAATTACCCCACACTCGACAAAGCGACCCTCGGTCAAGCACACAAGGGGCTGCCTAAAAACAGGGCAATGGAGACAGCTTCTGCAAGTACCGGCATGTTTCCTCCTCCTTCAGGAAAGTCATTTCCCTGGTTTCTGAGACACCTGCTCCCTGCTCGCTGCGGTGGGGCTGGCGCGCCCCCTGGTGGCCTTAATCGGAGGCGCCAATCCTGACCGCCTGGTAGCAAATACCTGGAGGCCGCGGCTGCACTAGGTGCCCTCCCGCCACCTCCTTCTCCATCCGTCTGGGGGTGGGTTGTGGGTGGACACTTACCGCCTCAGGGCCACCCCCCTCCTTGTCCCTGTCTGCGTGTATCCTTCGCAGCCAGGTCCTGAGAGGCCAGTCACAGAGCTGGGGGCGCCGGCTACTGCTGTCATTCAGTTTTCGCACTTGGGCAACCAAGAAAGAGGAGACCTGGCCAGAAAAAAATCAAGTCTTAGCCGGGCCATGGGCCTGCGGGGAAGAGAGGCAGAGTGCGCCAGAGTCACTGTGGCGGTTTCCTTGTCCCCGCGCACCCCACATGAGACTTGCAGCCCACATTTGTTGAACTTTGGGCTGAAACACTGATTTGGTGGGAAGAGAGGGGTCGCATAGCCTGTAATGAGGTCCGCGGAGTAGGGTCCTCTGAGAGGGGGTTAGTGGGCAGAAGTCTCCCGGGACAGACTGGAGGATCCCACACCTGTTGTGGGAATGGCTGCTCACAGGCACACTCAGGCAGAGCGGTCCCCAAACGCACCTGGAGTGGGCCAATGCTCGGAGAACCCCCAGCCAGCCCTGCGTTGGCAAACTCCCACGGACAGCCCCAGATCAACCCATACCCTTCTCTCGGATCAGAAGCCACGGGAAGGAGTCAGGAGAACTCGGTCTCCATGGGCCCTGATAAAAAGGAGCACGTGCTCTGGGGCCTGACAGAACTGGTTCCATTCTGCGCCCCTCTGCCTCCTGGCCGGGTGACACCCAAACAGGGTGATGCACTTGGCAGAAGAGCTCGGGGGGGAATCTTCCATTTTATGTATCCACATCTAGGTTGCCCCAGACTTTTACAGCCAGAAGGCATGTAGGCATTTCTTGAATTTTTAAAACTCACTTCCATAACAGGTGTTATAACCCCGTGTGTTTTAGCCGCATAACCTGAGAGCCGAAAGGGCACAAGGAAGGCAGGAACTATGGGCATCAGGCACAGAGGAGTTGACTCTTGAACCAGAGATTGAAGAATAAGCAGAAGGTACCAGGCGTCCACCCTTTCTAAAAAAAGTAAGGGAACCCCAGGCAGAGTGAACTGCAAACAGAAAAACTCAGAGGCGTGAAGTGCGGGGTGGGTCTGGGGAACCAGCTGGCATGTGGCATGTTTCGAAAACGAAGGAGTGCCTGAATGTGATGAGGGAGAAACTGGGAGAGTCGGAGAGCTTCACTTCCTGGTTTCTGGAGTAAAAATCCATCTTAATGACTTTATGGTTGGAGGGAAGGGTAGGAATCAGGAAGGAAGAAAAGAAAGGAGGGAGGGAAGAAAGCTAGGTCGATGGAAGGATGCACGGATTGGTGGGTGGGTGAGTGGGTGGGTGGGTGACTTAATGGAAGGGTCCATGAGGGATGGAAGGAAGAGGCGACACGTTTCTATGGGAGGTGGCCCGAGCAGCAGAGGTGGGCAGTGCTACCTCGTGTCCCTGGGAGTCTCAAGTGCTGGAGGGGACCTAGTGTTTCTGCTCCACCGTCAACTGTCAGCAGGCCTTGCATGCCCACACCACAGAGGGCCCTCTTTCCCTGCTCCTGCCCTTGCCCTGCTTCGGGTTGTCACTCAGAGTAAGGCTCCTGGGGACCAGGGGGTGTCTTGGTTATATGGCTCAGGCTTCTGTCTTAGGCAGGCCCCTGTCCCTAAGCCTGCAGGGGGCAGGGGAAGGGCAGCTTTTTCAACATTGTTAAAGCTTCGAAGTGAAGGAATTATTCGTGAAGGCTCAAGGAACACCCTTGATCTGGGGTAGACCAGATGGCGGTGAATTGGCTGAAAGGTGTGGCAGCCTGGACACCTTTTGGATGCTAAGGCAGGGGCAAAAACAAGATAAGGGCCAACAAAGGTCCCAGAAGAGATGCAACTAGTGATCTGAAAGGACAGTACTCACAACCATGGATGGCAGGGGCAACAGGGCAGCTGCGCCCAGAGGAGAAAAAGGGCCCACGCCTGCTCCCCAGATGGACACCCAGTCCCCTCCACTCGTGGCTGTCTCATAGCACTCACCGTCCAGAGCAGGTCCTGGTAGAACACCATCATCTGCACCACCTCAGCTGCGCCCTCTGCCAGCTGCTTCTCCCTGCCCTTGGAGAGCTTGGGGGGCTGCCCGCGATGCAGGAAGAGATTGGGGGCCATTACCGTGGAAACGTTCCACAGCGTCATCTTGTTGCTCTGCTCCCGGGCCACCACCTTCCTGAGGAATTCCAGGAGTACCTGGGGAAGGGCAGAGAACCTCCTTCAAATCTTGGCATGCCACTGGAGTCTCCCACCTTCCCCAGAACACCCTGCTGCGCTACCTGGGGGCCTAGGAAGGAACCAGGGGCTGGAATAGGGGTTTCAGTTTGGCTTTTCATCAGCCCACCCCATGACCTCCCTGTGTAGATTTTCCGCTCTGCAAAATGTGGCCAAAACTTTCCCCCTTCACTGCTCCCTCAGAGGTTAATGAGCGAGACCTCCGGGTCAGACTTGGACTTCCAGGCAGAGAAGAGCCACAGCTCTGAGAAGTGGGTCTTTTCCTAGCGAGCCCAAGACAGCTCCTTTCTCTGGATCTGGGGAGTCCAAATCTGCCCAAAATGCAAGAGAAAGAACAGGGGAGCAGAGACCGTGGGAGGGAAGTGGGCAGATGGTGACAGCTGCCATTGGTCAAGTATTCTTTGTGTCTCTGGCCCCTGAGTTAGCACCTTGCATGCATTTATCATCTTGTTTAATCCTCACAACTCTGTAATGTAGGTTCTTCCATTTGTACTCACTATACAGAGAAGGAAGC
This sequence comes from Anoura caudifer, assembly GCA_004027475.1. Taxonomy (NCBI): domain Eukaryota; kingdom Metazoa; phylum Chordata; class Mammalia; order Chiroptera; family Phyllostomidae; genus Anoura; species Anoura caudifer. The sequence goes on along the minus strand of PVKU01000425.1, from coordinate 318,965 downwards.
TGTGGCTGAGGGAATGTGCCCGAGGCCACACAGCCAGTAAAAGCGGACAGAAGTAGGGAGAGACGGAAGGATGGGTGGATGGATGGATGGGTGGTAGATGGGGGTGGGAAAAAGGAAAAATGGATGGAGGGGAGGGAGGGAGGAATAGTGGGCCTATATTGGACATTTGCTAAGTCCCACGCTTTCTAGTCTCCGATTCCTTGTGTATTAGCTCTTGTATTCCCCTCACCCCCAGACAATCACACAGATGCTACTATTATCTTCAGTTTACCAAAAAGGAAACAAAAATTCAAAGAAGCTGTCTCCTCAACAACGCTGAGGTCCAGCTCCATCTGATTATAAATACTGCCTCAGCCTCCTGCGTCCACATCAGACAAGGGTTCTAGTAGACCCGGGGCTTCCTCACTGCCTCACCCTACAGTATGTCTTGGGTTTGACCCAAGGTCAGCCAGGGGGGTGCTGGAGCTAAGCCAAGGCTGCACCCCAGCCCCAGTCCCCAGTCCTGAGCACCCATTCCCATAAAGCAGTGGGAGTTCCTTAAGAGAGCATTTCCCAAACTGGTGCCCCGTGGAACACCGGTGTCACTCAGCGCTTTTCCTAACAAAAAAGGCCCCGGGCTGACCAACTCTGGAAACCGCTACACACTCCGGTCCCACTTCGGGGCTCACAAAGCCTCAGCATGTCAAGGCTTGGAGAAGTCTTGTAGGAAAGGATGACCCCAACCTTCTTCACTAACTCAGTGTTCACCCATCCACCTTATTTGGACATGGAGCCTCCTCCCTGTGACGCTGGGCGGTGCACACTCCAGTGAGCACTGTGGCCTTTCAGGGCTCATCTGCTTTCTTTAGGAAAAAAGTCTCAGGAAAGACTAGGTCATCACAGCACCCCGCACCTGGCAGAGTTGTTGAATGAATGAATGGACAAACGAATGAACGAATGGGCACATATGGAGCCATTGCTGTGGCTGTGAGCTGAGATGACAGAGTGGAGGCAGCTGCAGGGAACTCTCACCTTCAGGGCATTCCTGTTGGCTTCTGGGAGGATGAGGATGAGCAGGTGGAGGGCCTGCAGGCGCTGCCTCGGGTCAGGGATGTCTGGGGGAAGAGGGCAGACTGGGTCTCAGACCTCCCGGGGAGGCTCAGAGACGCCCTCTCCCTCAGTCTGGAGGCCCCTCCTTGGGGAGGGGAGATTGCAGGAAGTCCTCCTTTATGAGGCCAGGAAATGGCTCCCGGGACTGAGCCCCAACCAGTGCTGGTCCCGAGGCTCACTCTCTGTACAGTGTGAATAAAAAGTAGCACCCACGTGTGCACGCCCCCACTCAAACACATACACACACACATACACACACACACACGCATGCACGCACCCGGAGCAGTACCTCCCAGGGTCAGAAATGCAATGGGCTGGCAATTCCCCCCTAGGAGGGGAGATGAGTATCTCACCTGGCTTAATGAAACCCTTTGCGTTTTGAGACTTGCACAGCACAAGCTGCCCCACACCTGTGGTTGGTCTCCAGGGAGAAGAGGAGGTGGTAGGTACAGAATTCAGAGAAGGAGTCCACCAGAGCCTGACCAGGCCCATCGGCTGGAGCCTGGGGGTCAGTTGTGTAGGAGGACACAGAGTCCAAGCATCCAGGGCTTTGTCCCTCAAACCCTGGGGCATTCATTCATTCACTCACTCAGCAAACACCACCAAGTACCTATTAGGTGCCAAGCTCCAGCCCAGGGACCTGGGACATAGCAGCAAGGAAACAGACAGGTCACAGATTCACGGAGCTTGTTTCAGGAGAGAAGACAGACAAATGGTGAGCAAAGAAATAGCGAAGCATCTTCAGATGCTGACAAACACCAAGGAGAAAATACACGGTGTTAGGAGCAGCGGTGCCTGGGTGGGCAGCACGGCCGGTCAGGGAGGGCCTCTGAGGTGCTGGCATTGAACTGACTGACGTCCGAAAGGCAGGAAAGCAGCAGCCAAGGGATGGGCCAGTGGTGGGGTGGGGTGGGGGGGCAGGTTCAGACAGAGAGAGCAGCAAGTACAGAAGCCCTGAGGGGAAAGACAAAGGGGCAGATCAAAGCCAGACAGTGGGGATGGAGGGGGACCAGGAGGAGATGGGGCAGAGCAAGGCTGAGTGAGGAGGAGGGCCCTGTGGCCCTTTATTACGAGTGGGGTGCAGGGGGACCTGATCTGATCTGACCTAATCTATGTAAGAAGCAATGGCTGCAGAGAATTTCTCAGGGTCCCCAGCCCTGCAGCTTTTTGGAGAATCAGAGGAAGAGAGAGAGAGAGAGCAAGAGAGAGAGCATGCATGCACACACCTGAGCTTCCCTCAAGGTGGCAAGGGGGATCTCAGGTGGGTGGCTTTCCTCTCCTGAGAAAAATAGAAGTGACAGTTTGCACTCTACGGCTGGAACGTAGGTACATAGAATATAGAAAGGGACCTGTGCGATACAGGCCGGCCTGCAGAGGCATGCGCAGACGGACATGCACACACAGGTGTGCCCACAGATGCCCACAGACAAGCCTGATAACCCGGACCCCGTGGACATCAAGAAGGGAAGGAGTCTGGTCAGTGTGAGAACTAATAAGGACCGTGGTGCACCAAAGCTTACCTCCTCCTCTCCTCATCATACAGCACACACACGCTCACGCACATACCTATACAACACACACATGCATGGATATACTATACACACATCTGACACATCGTACACATGCACATGCATGTACACACATACTCATACACACATGCTTGAAATCACAGGGGACAGGTAGTCCCATCTTCCCACCGCTTTCCCTCTCCAGCCCAGGCCATCGAAGCCCTTCTCCCAGCTGCCAGCGGCTGGGGACACTCACTGGGCACCACAGTGAAGGCCGGGAGGTACTCAGCAGTGAGCAGAGGTGCTGGAAGCTCCCGGATAAACCTTTTGAGCAAATCCGACGCATCATTGTGGCGAACCTCATCCCAGCTAAACAGGCCAGTGTAGAAATCTCTCTCCAGCTTTTGTTCCAGCCCCTGAAGGAAGGAGGGGCACTAATGAGAAGTTGGCCCAAGGCTCCAGGAAAAGTTGCTCTACCACCTCTCTGGGCCTCAGTTTCCTTATCTGCAAAGTGGGGACAATAACAACACTCCCTTTGTAGGGTTTTCATGTGGATTAAATGGTCTCATGTGTATAAATCACTTGACATTTGTCAGCAGCCTGGCTCCTACACTATATTGTGTCACCTCTATCCTTGCAAATCCTCCAGAATTCCATGCCCCAAAAAGAGACTGAAGCCAGGATGCTGGTGGATAGCGTCCTGGATTCTCTTCGGGGTTAACTCACATGTGAGGATGCTGGGAGAGGCAGCCTCAGTGAGCTGGGGCAGCCAAACCATTACCTTGACCCTGGCCTGGGATCCGGGCACCCTGAGAATGCCTTCTGTGTCCAGCCCTCTCTTCTCCAAACAGGACAGCAGCTATGGGACAAAGGACCCAATGTTTAAACCAAGCCACTGAAAAGTGAGACTCAAACCGGTGTGTGTCTGCCATGAACACAGGAAGAGGAAAGAGCCAGGAGAAGAAAAATAGCTTTCCTGGCCCCTCCCATGAGCCAGCTCTTGTCCTGAGAGCTTTTTTAAAAAAAAAAAAAAAAATGCATTTTTCTCACTCAGTCTTTAATAAAAGAATACTGCATTATAACCACACTTCACAAATACTGGAAGGCAGGCTCATAGGGGTTCAAGAACGTGCCTCAAGTCTCAGCCAGCATGGGTCAGAGGCAGAATTTGAACCCAGGTCTCCTGATTCTAAAGTCCACACCTTCATCCCCCAGGCTAGCCATCAGTGGTGCCCAGAGCCAGCCTGTCACTGGCTAACTGAGCCCAATCTGAAGACAACTTACAGCTTGAAGTACCAGCGGCACCTGGGTGCTGGGGAGGGCTTTGCGGTCAGCTTCCAGCAGGGCCTCGAGGGGCACGCCAAACAGGCGAGTTTCTGCGGGAAGACCAGAGAGCAGTAGGGGCATTTCACTTCCTGCAGCGACACCTGGGCTCCCACCTGGGAGGTCTCCTGGGCGACTAGAGTCAGACCCCTCTCCCTGCTCAAGGAATGAGCTCTCTGGAGAGGGGCTGAGCTCCAACTGCTCTCAAGCAGAACATGGGGCCTTGGCAATAATGAAAACGTTCAGAGCATCACAGAGGAAGTCTCGGCTGGATGAAGAGGTGTTGAAAGAAGATGGGCTGCTGCCCCAGAGGGCACTGGGGACCAAATGAGGCAGTGGTCTGGCGTGGGCAGTGGGAGGAAGATGACACACTAAACGTTAATAGTGCTTATATCTGAATTGTATTTTTCCTTTATGGATTTTAATCTATTTCCCAAATCTACAATGAACAGCGATTATTTTCATACACAGGAAAAAAATACATATCACAGAAGGAAATAGAGCAACCTAGCATGTCTGGGGGGTGTCCCCACACAGCCCCCTTGACGAGAAAGCCGGGACTCCGGCCACAGGGTTCCTGAGGCGCTGGCCTGCTGACCTGCTGCCTTCAGCTTGCCCGCCTTGCTCCTCTTCAAGTCCACACCAAGCACATCACAGAGCGCGGTCAGCTCGATGAGGGCCAGGGTGGAGATCTTCTTCATGTCCTGCAAGGACAGGTCTCCAACCTTCGTCAGGCCCAGCCTGCCTTTGGGGATCCTAAACTTCTAGGGAGGGAAGGAGAGACTATCAAGCCATGGGTTGGCTAAGTGCGTTGAGGCTCCGCCCCCCCACCCCACTCCTTCACCCCTCCCACCCCTCCCACCCTTAGCGGTTCCGAGGGAGGAGGGAGACCAGAGCGGATGAGAGCAGGGGCTCAGGTTTCCACCCCAGGTTCAAGTCCAAGCTCCACCTCTGACTGGACCACCTTCTGAGCCTCTGCTTCCCCATGTGTAATTATAAAATACTGCTTACCTCATAGTTTTTGTGAGGGTAAAGTGGGCTAAGGGGTATAAAGAGTGCCAAGCACATAGCGATGCCCCAGTAATGGGAAGCTGTTCTTACTGCCTGCATTCCAGTCTGAGGGGCTGGAAGAGAGGCATCATCCCCATGGGCTTCTTATTACCGCTTCTCTTTTGGGCCTTGGTTGCCCTCCCTCACCCCATCTGTCCCTATCCTTAGCTGTGCCACCGTCCCATCCCCCGACCCCCCACCCCTACACCCCCACTTCCACGCACTCCAATGCTCCTCTTCCTCGCTCTGATAGAACGTCAGTGGAAAAATAAATGATGCCCGACCTCGCCATCTAGAGGCCAGAGTGGGGACCTGCAGGCCGCCTCAGGCATCGCACGTGCTGCCATCAGGGAAAAGGTGAAAAACAGCAAGAGGCTGGCGCAGAGGGCAGATGTGCTTAGCGTTTGCCTGGAGCACTCGGCCAGCTTATGCCCATTCAAGTGCCCTGAGAGGGGCAAGGGGGCGCGCTGTGGCCGTAGGAATAATGTTACGGCCATCGCACAGCCCAGCGCTTGCTGTGTGGGCTACGGAGGCAAACTTTCTGGGTTCGCATTCTGACTTTACCTACTTTTAGGTAAATACCAAATTTGCCTAATTTGGGTAAATAATTTTACCTTTCTGTGTGTCAATTTTCTTACCTGTAAAGTGGGGCTAATAACAGTATCCACTTCACAGGGTTTTGGGGGGGGGAGATTCAATTTGATAAATTGTATAATTGAGGACACATAGTGAGTCCTCAATTATTGTAACTATTACTATTATAAGTATTTACACAATTTCTGCCAACATAACAGAATAAAATTAAATTACGTATGTATAGTACTTGATGTAATGCCTGGTCTCTGGTAAAAAGTTAATATGCAGTATCTTCAGCATTATTAACTATTATCATTCATAGTTTAATGAGGAAATCAAATCACCAAGGCTAGAAGATAATGTTGAACACTAATTATCTCTGATGCTGTGGAAATAGAGGGTCATTCTTTACAAACTTTACTTGCTGTACTGTGGTTGCATAAGATAGTGTTTCTGGGAGAAACTAGGTGACTAGTACATGGGAACTCAACTATTTTTCCACTTGTGACTCTAAAATTATTTCAAAAGGAAAAGAAAAAATCTATTTGCGTGAATGAAAGCACTTTCAGGCTGGAGCAGAAGTCACGGCAAATTCCCTGAGGGGAGGGGGGAGTCAGGCCACCAGGCCCCGCAGCGCCCTCACCGGCAGGGAGCCCTGGCTCCAGGCGCAGGCGCCGGTGCCTCCGGGGCGCGGCCCGCCGCGCTGCAGGAGCAGGGCCGCCTGCTCGGAGTAGGCGGAGTCCACGTGGAAGGCTTCTTCCCTCCGCGCCTGCGGCCCCTCGGGCCCTGCCGCTGCTGGGAAACAGAACAGAGAGGCGGTCAGCATCTGCTGCCTCCCTACCTCCTCCGGCCCAGAGCCCCAGGGAGCAAATTCTCAAGCTTGTGCCCTTGCTCAGGCCAAGTAAAGATGGTGTGAGATTAAAGCACTGAGATTGTGACCCCAGGAAGCAGATTATTAAGCTGAGGGCTCAGGCCCTTTACCCCAAGAAGTGATTTCTTAGGCTCAAGCTCAATACCGTTAGGGATCAGATCCATTGCCCTAGGAAGTAATTTTCTAGCTAAAGCCATTGCCCCAGGAAGTGGTTTCCTAGCTAAGGCCCATTGCCCCAGGAAGTGGTTTCCCAGCTAAGGCCATTGCCCCAGGAAGTAGTTTCCTAGCCAAGGCTCATTGCCCAGGAAGTAATTTTCCGGGCAGAGTTTCATGGGTCTAATGGGAAAACCCCATTCAAGGGCCCACCTTGTCCCTTGGGGCTCTGTCCTACTGCCCTCAAGCAAAGAAGGCAATGAACCAGCAGGCAGAGGAAAATGCTCCAAGGTAGCAAGCAGCCCCTCTGTGCAGCCTGGGAGATTCCCAGGGTCTGGAAAACCAAGTCTACCTACCTGGAGGAGACCTAGATGTCCTGGAACTGAGCTGGGTCCATTTCATCCCTGAATCCCCATTCTCTGAAGGCATTTCCTAAACAAATTACAATTTCCAGTTAGTTCTATCTCCCTACCCAGGGAAACAGAAGCCATTCATGACCCTGTCTTCACAGATGGAGCCGCTGAAGCCCAGAGCTCTTGCCCAGGACCCCACAGCTGCTAAATGGGGGAGCGGGCACTGGGCCCAGGTCTGTCCACCTTCAGTGCCTCTTGTATTAATCCGTGTTGCGCTGCTCCCAAATATTCCAGGAAAGCATCAAATGCGCATAACCTGTCAGCTTAAAAGTGTCAGCAGGATATACAAAGGACAATGATGAACATTCTAATTGTACTGATAATAGTTATACAGAGGGAGAACCAAGCCCTCGCGCCCACCCGAGGACACACAGGCAAGCACACACTGGCATGCACAGCAGACAGACATGCATGTAACATGGGGGCACAGTGGCAGGCAGGCACACGCCAACACAGCCTTGCAGCAGAACTGCTGCTTCACTTAGGATGCGGTGGCACTGCCATGGGCCCAGGCAGACAGGGCCTGCAGTCACCCTTATGCCACTGACTTACCCCAGAACCGAAGCCCCCAAAGATGTCCCTGACATCTCGGACAGGTGCTTTGTGGCGTCTGCGGGCCGAGCGGGTGTAGATGTCCAGCCGGCGGCACACGGCAGCCACCTGGGTCTGCGTGAGGGTAGACAGGAGCCCCTGGTGATGGCTGTCCAAGCTCAGGCCACCCAGGAGGTCCGACAGGCCTGTGTCCTGCAGCCACTGAGATTCGGCTTCTCCTTCTGCCAATAGAAGGAAGGAGACCACCCAAATGAACACACTCAGCTACATACTCAGCCACAAGCACTGACATGGAAGCAACAAACATCCACATACCTGCTGACGAGACCCCCTAACACCAACCACACTCTTCACTGGGGACAAGACCTAACAAAACAGCTGAGAATTTCAGGGGTAGGGATGGTGTTAACCAGCATCTGGAATAAACCTGCAAAACCATATTCTCTTGGAAGCAGCAGGCTGAGGGAGGGAGCCTGTATGTTCTGATTCTGGATGTAGCAATGAACTCCCCGCCCCTCCCAAATCTGACAGAAACCACTGCAGGGTCACGTGGGCCCAGCCATGGAGAGCATGGGCCCTACGCGATCTGAGTCTCCCACGTTTTGGGCACCACAGACCAGCACAGCTGATTTAGATGCCAAGCCAAGGTTTCTCTGCCATAGCCCTTTCATTTCCTCATTTACTGAGCAAGTAGGATGGAGCAGGAGAATGTGCTCGGCTCTGTCCTGGGCACTGAGGGGAATCAGTGATGGGCAATGTCCCTGACCTCGCGGGGCTTCCATTTTACTGGGGACACAGACACACAAGTGCATGAGTAAGTGCTCTGTGTGCCGTCCGGTGGGGAGATGCTCTCTAACGATAAATAAAGCACAGCAAGGGGCTAGAGGGTGAGGGGTGGGATGCTGCTTTTCTGAGGAAAGTCAAGGTCCCCAAGGAGGTGACACTTGAGCCCAGTCCTGATTGGAGACAACAAGCCACACAGATCCCCGGAGGAAGAGCACTCCAGGCAGAAGGAACAGCAAGGCAGGAGTGTGCTTTTGTGGTCCAAGAAGCCAGGAGGCCTGAGTGGAGTGGCGGAAGTGCAGAGGTAGAAAGACAGGGTGGGAGGGTGGGAGGCAGAGGGGTCTGGGCCGATTTTGTAAGAGCCTTGTAAGCTGTGGTGTGCTGGCTTCACACGTCCCCAAACTCTTTGACACTCACCCTATTAAGAGGCAGAGTGTAATTCCCCTCCCCTGGAGTATGGGCTGGACATAGGGAAATAGGATGCAGCAGAAGTGATGCTACCTTTCTTCCAAAGCCGGGCCGTAAATGGAGAGCCAGCTTCTGCCTGGATCTCTCTCTCTCTCTCTCTCTGTTTCTCTCTCTCTCCTCCTGTTCTTGGAACCCAGTTGCCTTGCTGGGAGGAAGCCCAGACCACACAGAGAGGCAAAGAGTAGGCATTCCAGGTGACAGTCCCAGATGAGGCCCAGCTGGTGGTCACCTCCACCAGCAGACACAGAAGCGAGAAAGCCTTTGAGATGACTCAGGCCCCAGCCGCCATCTGACTGTAATTGTGTGAGAGTCCGAGTGAAAACCGCCTAGCTGAGCCCTGCAACCCCTAGAACTGTGAGAATAATAATAATAAGTTACTTGAACTGGCTAAGTTTGTTATGCAGTAATAGAAAATAGATACACAGAGAGCAGGGGACGCACTTGGGGATATTGAGCACAGGACTTAGAATTCCACTCAGCTATACCCCCAATGCCTAAAACAGTGCCTGGCAAGGAATAATTATGTGCTGAATAACCTAATCCAAGGAGGGACATAAGCTAATGTATGATGGTAGGGAGCAAAGGTCTAGCAGGGAGACCAGGAAGAGGATACTGCAACAGTCCAGGAGAGAGATAAAGCCCTTTCGTGTTCTGATTTTTGTCTGGACCTTGCACATGTCTCCCCCTGCAACGAGGGCCTCCCTTCTGCCAGCAGCTCCCGCCAGGGCTCCTCACCCTCCTGTGGCCGGCCTTCGCCCCCGCTGCCCTCCTCTTCTCTCAGCTCATCCCGCTGTTGGATCCGCTCCACCTCCATCCAAAAGCCATCCATGGACAAGCTCTCTGCTGAGGACAGCCGGGAGTGGGAGCATTCTGCAGGGCGTGCTCGTGGGGGGTTCTTCTGAGGAAGCTGATTCATTGGGCCTGACGTGGGGCCAGAGCTGCAGCGTGCCAGGAAGGGAGGAGAAAAATCAGGCAAAGCTCTGCTCATGATGGGATATGTCCCAAGGCTTTGTGGTTCTCCAGAAATCTGTCTGGGGCTCCTGGGAGTTAGGTGAGCACCCCGAGCATACTTCTCGGGGGTGACAGACAGGCACACAGCTGGTCTTAGCATGTCGGCCAGTTTACCCGCTGACCCCTCAGAATCACATGGAAGCACACGAGGCTGCAGAAGATGGAGAAAGGGCCAGACGGCTCTGCGTTTCTCCACCTCCTCGGGCCGAGCAAACAACCTTGCACCCACATACAGTAAATGCTAATAAGAGGGGACCAAACACCAGGGCACGTGAGGAAATTACAGTGCAGCTTCTGGTTTGTCTCACCAAAACCTCACCCAAAGTGTCAGTGATCCCCTCCCCACCCACACACCCTTGTTTGTGAATCTCACTTCCACAGCCCTGGTTTCCCTGTTTATAACATGTGCCCACGTCACTTCCAGCTCTCCTCCAGCTAGATCGGAACAGACCGAAGTACCCGAACACAGAAGTACCAGATCACTTAGCATGAGCCAATCAGATCCTCTCAAGGTGCTGAACCAAGCGATCAAGGGGGTCGGTGTCAGGTATGTGACCTGAAAAGCCATGTGAGTATGGTGGGGCCAGAGCAGCCAGTCTCCTAAGAGAAGCAGACAGGGGACCGTCTACAGCCAGGGAGAAACGGGGAGGGACGGTCTCAGCTGGATTTCCCCGGCTCCTGGCCCGGCCTCTCCGGATTCAGCTGTGTGGTTTTCACCAAGAGCTCCAAATGCCTGCATCTCCTCTTGTGCACAAACTTCTACACAAATTATTTGATTCTACTTCGTGCAGATAATCCCAGAATGGACAGTGCAGGTCTCCTGGCCCTGGTAAATGCTATTCTGGAGCTTCAGATGACCTTGGGGATAAAGTCTGTGTGCTGCTGTGCAGCAACCTTGAGAAACAGCCGACTGGGAGCCGGAATCCACATAGACCCCGGGACACGTCAGTGAGACGGGCCATACACCGCCCTGTCATCGGAGAGAGGGATCCATGCCAATTTCTTCAAATGGGGAAAATGTACATTCTGCAAATTCTACAGATATTTGAGTTCAGTAATGACCCCAGGCAAGACTACAGACCAAATGCCATCTGGAAACAAACAAAAGTCAAACAAAACAATAAACATAGGTGTTTAGAATTGCTCTGTTTAAAAAAAAAGATTCAGTTTGGCTTTTTAAAAAGTCATTCATAGGAGACTTTGGGTGGCGAACGCACAATATAAGAGATACAAGAATGCACAGAGATGATGTATTATAGAATTGTACACTTGAAACATGTATGATCTTATTAGAGTGGCTGTTATCAGAAGGACAGCAGGTAACAAGAGCTGGCGAGAACGTGGAGAAAAGGAACCCTTGCGCACCGTTTGGAGGAGTGTGGATAGGAGCAGCCACTAGGGAACATAGTAGGCAGGGGGTTCCTCAGAAACAGAGACTAGAACAGCACTTCCACTTCTGGGTGTACATGAGGAGGAGTTACAATCACTATTTTGGCCCTGGCTGGTGGGGCTCAGTGGGTTGGGCATCGTCCCGAGAAGCTCAAGGTCACTGGTTGGATTCCTGGTCAGAGCACATGCGTGGGTTGCAGGTTCAACCCCCCTGTCCAGACACATACAAGAGGCAACCAAGTGATGTTTCTCTCCCCTTCTTTCTCCCTCCCTTCCCCTCTCTCTAAATGTAAATAAATAAATTTTTTTTAAAAAAATCACTATTTTAAAGGCGTATCTGCACGCTTGTGTTCGTGACAGCATGACAATAGACATAGAAGCACCCTGAATGTCCATCATGGGTGAATGGACAAAGAACGTGTGGCGTACAGCTATCCCGCTATTCCACAGACTGTTTTTCAGCTATAAAGAGAAGGAAATTTTGCCATTTGTGACAATACGGATGGACCTTGCAGGCCGTAGACTAAGTGAAATAAGTCAGACAGAGAAAGACAAACACTGTATGATCTCCCTTATATGTGGAATCTAAAAAAGCCAAACCGACAGAAACAGAAAGTGGAGTGGCGTAGCGGTTGCCAGGCGCTGGGAGGTAGAGGAAATGAGGAGATGCTGGCCAAAAAATGCACACTTCCAGTTATACAATGAATAGTTTCCGGGGAATGTAACGTACAGCTCAGTGACAGCAGTTAAAACACTGTATTTTTATCTGAAATTTGCTAAGAGGGTAGATCTTAAATGTTCTCACCACACGCACAGAGTAGTAACGGTGTGAAATGAAGGATATGCTGACTGACCTTTTTGTGGTCATCATCTCATGATGCATAAGTGAGTCAAATCATTACATTGAACACCTTAAAGACACGCATTCTCATAGGTCACTTATGTCTCAGTAAAGCTGAGGAAAAGCTCACATAATGCAAAAGAGCACAAATCAAAAGTAAAAAAGATGGACCAAATATGAGGTAAAGGCTAACAAAAAAAGACAAAGCTATCAATATCCCTTTCAGATGAAGAAGCATTCTAAAAAAAACAAATTAAAAAAAAAAAAAAAACACCAAAAGCACTCTACAGGGGACACAGGAGTAAACCCACGAAGAACCTACGACAGTTAGGAATTTTCATGCACTCAGCAACATAGCAAACAACGTGAGCAAGAAGAGCAAGAACCGCTGGGAGTGTGAGACTGATGGAAGCCTGCGGGCCTCATCAGGCCTCCTCGTTTGCATTTGCAACTTCCCCGCGGGCACTTGCTTTCCAGTAACAAGTTTGCAAGTTCTCCAGCCTCTCTCAGACCTCCATGTCTTTGCATAATTTGTGCCCCCTACTAAGGCTGGGCTTCCCCAGTCCTGGCCACCACATCCCTTTCACAGGAGATCTGGCCCCTGACTGTTGCACAAGAGACAGTTATTTTTTAAAATTATTTGAGAGAGAGAGAGAGAGAGAGAGAGAGAGAGAGAGAAACATTGCTTTGTGTTCCACTTACTTATGCATTTATTGGTTGATTCTTGTCTGTGCCCTGAAAGGGGATCAAACCCACAACCTTGGTGTATCAGGACAACATTCTAACCAAATGAGCAAGGCAGCCAGAGCTGCAGACAGTCTTCAAATGAGACTTGGTGAGATAGGGAAAGCATATCTCAAAGCCAGGCCCATGGCAGAAGGTCGTCAGCGCCTTGGGGCAAGGGGAGGGGCCAGGGACATCACAACAGCAAGTGGAGCACAGGGGTGGTGGGCATGGCGGCTGCCTTCCCAGCATCTTTGCCACTGGCCTCCTGTTGCGCAACAGCCAAGAGCCCTCCCCAGCCTCACCACAGAAACAGGTCCAGGCCAGTTCGGATTAAGAACTACTGCGGAGCGCCTGCTGCTGGGCCCGACATTGCTTTGGGGGTGAAGGAAATGCTCTCACATTGATTGTGAGGAGGGGTACACAATTCTGTGAATATATGAAAATCTGAGGGGCTGTACACTTCAAATGTGTCAACTACATGGTACATAAATTACATATCAACAGAGCTGCTGCTTAAAAAACAAAAGAACCATTGTGCGCATTCCTCCAGCCATAGGAATGGGTCTGAGGAAGGACACACTCAGGGTTCTTGTGGGAATTCTGGGACATCGACAGCGTGCTCTAGACCTGGGTAGAAATAGGTCTCCTGGAGGAGCTGGTGATCCACCCAGGGGATCCCACACAAAGGGGATCCACCCAGGCTTAGAACAGGGTAGATACCGCACACAGGAAAAACAAAAGAAATCTTAAAAACTGGGCCCTAGATAATACCAAGGAGCAGCTGGATCACAGGAGGGTCCTCCACACAGTGCATTTTGCTTGCAATCTCCTCCGGGTGTAGAGCGTGGTGTTTAATGCAGCCCCTTTGACGGATGCTTGGGCGTCTGCACTTGCCAGTATGACAAGGGATGCTGCGCTAAGCAGCTTCGTATTTACCACCTTGTTCCTCTGCACAGAGGAGCCCATGGAAGAGGGAGTGCTGGGAGTGGAATTGCTGAACCAAAGGGTTTCTTGCCAAATTTTCTTCCAAAAAAAATTGTTCTATTGGATGTATCTGTTTGTTTTGGTTTCTGCAGCCCAGGACAGGGAGCTAATTTTGCTCCTGCTGCATACCTGGCCTTCGTCTTGTGCAGCTCTGTGCCTCGGAGTCCCTGAGACTGTATTTACCCCTCAGCTTGAAGCCCTGTTCATAGATGTTCCCCCACCTTGTGGAGGTGGGATAATGTACCCGGGGCCAGCGTCATGGATGATGTGTATGGTCCTGCTTAGAGGGACTGCCTTCTTGGTTTGGGGCTCTGCTGTCACCATGTTGAAATTTGTGCTAATTTTTGAACAAGCGCCCATGTTCATTTTGCACGAGGCCCATCCTGCCAGCTTCTTACCAATAAGCCCTGGCTTGTGCTTTTTCCCCAAGTGTCCCACCCACAGACTGAGCTGGACTCCAAACTCCAAACACCTTCATCCCAAAACGTACTTAAATGTGGCAAAGCAAAGAAACCTCAGGCCCGTGTGGGCCCAGAGGGAGAGGCAGGGCACACAGCCTCTCCCCAGGCAACAGCTTGGCCATTCTCACCGAGCAGAAGCTTCACTGGAGACCGACTCCCAGTTAATTATAAAATTGGCTGTTCCGCTCTATTTATGCTTTTTGGGAAAACTGTGAGTCAGCGCGCCTCCTGCGAATCTGTTGTCACCTCATGCTGGTGCACAGCTCGGTTTCCTCCGTCGCTTTGTAATTCGCTTGGAAATTACTGGCATCTGTATGTTTTTGTGACAATTTGAAAACTGCAGTGAGTAAACCAAAACAAAAGTTATTAACGGTGTCACTGCTTTCACAGCTAAGCCGTGAGAGGAGGGTGACAATCATTGCCGTGGGTGAGCTTCTCAGGAGGAACCCCCAATAGTTCTAACGGTGTCACTGTTCCGAGACCACATTTTGTGGTGTGGCTACGAGACCCCTATTTATCTAGAGAATAGGAATCGAACTGGTGACCCTTTGGTTCACAGGCTGGTGCTCAATCCACTGGCCACATGAGCCAGGGCAGTTTGCAACATTTCAGTGATGTACAGCATGTGCAGAAAAATGCACCAATCCTAAATGCACAGCGTGATGAACTGTCTCTGATGTAGGCATTTACTGAGTGCTTATGACGTGCCGTCTAAGCCATAGATAACCAGATATCTAAGTTTAGAAGTTAAGAACTTCGGCTCCCAACTTTGCATTCTAGATCGGTTGTTCATTAGTGAAGTGACCCTGGCGAGCTGTAAGCCTGGCCAGCCTCAGCCTCCTCATCTTCGCATGGACACTGCCTAGGGGAGTGTGGTTTAACAGCCACTTCATTCCATTGGCAAATGGCTGCTGAGCCCGGACTCTGGCCAGTTATAGAAAGCGAGTATACACAAGGTGCTGGAACAGGAATCCTCAACAAATGCTAGCTCGGTGAATATATGTGGCCCTGGGTGCCTCCCACCCGAGATTCAGACAGGACAAGTGACTTGCCCGAGACTGCCCAGCCAGCAAGCAGCTTCCAGCTCCTATCCTGCAGGAAGTGGCCACAGGCTCACGATCCCAACCTGTGGGTGACATACACCCCAGCCCAGATGGCCAGGGCCACCCCCACAGCCGCTCAGAGCTTTCCATAATGCACAGGTTTTCTCTGCACACACACGCGCACACACATACACACACACACACGAGCTCATTCTCCCTCCACGTGGCCTGCAGGAGGAGGCAGTGTCCCAGACATCCCTGGCTCCTGTCCAAACCCCCTCATCACTCTCTGTGACAATGGAATTGTCTCTTTCTTTCTCTGGGCCTCAGTTCCCAAAACTGTAAAATGAAAAAACAGGGGTACAGATGGGAGCTTGGGAAGATGATCTTGAGCCAGACCCTTGCCTGTGGGATCCCAGCAGACCCCAGGAACCAGAGGACCGTGGGGCAAGAGCAGCAGCCGGAAGGCGGGGCCAAGGAAACTCACGCCAGGCTGAGCGCCTGTTCAGAGAACCCAAACCAGCGTGACCGAGGGCCCAAGAATGCCGCTCGTCGGGTTGTGCTGGTGGAGGCGTGGCCGGGCCTCCTCTTTAGCTTGGCTTGGCCGAGACTTTCCCCCTAAGTGGCATGTGAGCTCTCAGGGCAGCCCTGGTTCCCCTCAGAGTGCCTGCCCTTGCTGTTGCCTCCCCAACTCGGAGGAGACACTGACAGGTCACAGAGAAGGGCAGCGGCTGTGTGTGTGGTTTCCTGAGTTAAACAGAGGCTGAGCTCCATCCATGTCCCAGCATTTGGGTGTGACCTCACACCTCTCCAAGTCTCCATGTCCTCTGCAGCGTAGGGGGCTAATCACAGCTCCTCTCACTGTGGGGATCCTAAGACATGTAAATAAGATGCCTGGCAAAATATCCAGCCTACATTAGGTGCAGAAGAAACAGGAACTGATGTAATAACAATAATTATCATTACTTTCCTCCACATGAATGTTTGAGGCTACAGTGAGTTAAGGAGGAGGCTCTAGTCGCAGGCACAGGCCATGTGGCCACAGTGACAACGCAGTGGCCCCAACACAGGCCTGGGGTAGCAGGCACCGGACGTGCTGATCGAGGCACATTAACACTGACCCTGTGCAAGGCGCTGCTCTGAGCCCAGCACCAGGGTCCCCCACCTGAGCACCAGCCACACTTTAGGTTGGGTCATTCATTGTCCTGGGGGGCTGTTCTGAGCCTAGTAGGGTGTTTAGCAGCATCCCGGCCTCCACCCACTGGGTGCCAAAAGCCTCCCTTCTAATTATGACAACCAAACATAGCTCAGACCCGGCCACGGGGCCCTGGGGGGCAAAACTGTCCTGGTTGAGAGCACTGCTTTGCATGGTTAACACACGCAGTCCCCACAAGTTCCTATTAGTCTCATTTCATTTACAGGTGAGAAAACAGAGACACACAGAAATTAGGTGACTTGTTTGAGGTTACCTGGCTAGTAAATGGTGGGACTGAGCTTTGAACCCAGGAAGTCTGGCTCCACAGCTCATGTTCTCAACCGCGTCCTTAGCTGCCATATTTTTTCCCACTGGTTGGATGCGGCATGTGCTTGGGGAGGAAATATCAGCAGCCTGACCTTGGCCCCAGCTCTGCCTCTCATCACATGAGCCACAGACAGGTCCGAATCCTGATGGTCCCCCAGCCCCACCTCAGAATTGTAGGAGCGTGATCTGCTGAGGTAAGACGATTCCCTGACGGGGCATGCTGGAGGAGGGACAGCTGATCACAACTGGGCACTGGCCAAGCTTTACTCGGCTGAGTGGGGAGCAGAGGGGCCAGTAAGGAGCTGGCGGTGAGGACAAAGGAAGGACAGAAAGGAACAAGTTGACTGTCAGTGAAGCTGCCGAGGGAGGTGTGGCTATATGGTACGTGAGGTGATCCTATGTTTTGTCTCCTCTTCAGACATTCAGGAAATCAGCATTACCAGCCAAAGCTTTGGGAGTTGGGTTGCGTTGGAGGTGATGTGATAAAATGTCAACGCCAGCCTCTGGCTCAGCGTGGGAAGAGGCCAGCTGGATGCCGAATGCCCAAAGGAACCTGGTCATACCCAGCTACAACCCCCGCTGGCTTCGAAGAGGGCACAGGCAAAGGTACAAGAAAGGGAAAAGATGGGACCGCAGTTTCTCCTCTGTTCAGTCCCTGGGCTGCAGGGACAGACTTCCCGTAGGAACTCGGAGTCATTTTTGGTCCTGTTCCACGTTTCACAGTAGTTGGAGGTGTCTTCCCAGCAAAGACCCCTGAGTGTGCAGCGTGTGTGGTCCTGCTCTGTGTTAGTTCGGGATGCATCACATCGTTGTTCTCAATTCGTTATCCTTCCCTACTTAAGGCCTTTGCCGTGCAACTTCGCCTTTCCTCCTGCTAGAGACAGGTCCCTGCCCCTCCCCTATCCATCAACTTGGGCTTTGGGCACCTGATGTGCTTTGGCCAATGGAATGTTAGCAGACGTGAGCCCCCCCGAGGCGTGACTGGTGCGTGTGTGGCGGGGCTGGCCCTCTGCACCTCCCATCACCACGGGAAGAGTTATCCCTGGACCGCTGCAGCCTGGGTCCCAGAGGGACCACAGACCAGAGCCCCACAAGCAGACAGAGCAAGTTCAACCAGACCCACAGCTTGAAAGGGAGCCACCCAGCAGAGCCTAGGCCAGACCGGCTAAGCCTCAGCTGACCATCAGGCACAGGCGTGAATAATGAGTGTTGCTTCATTAAAGGATTGTTGTTCAGCTCGGAATCATTTGTTACACAGCGGCAGCTGACAGAGACAGTGTCTTATTCAACAACCCAAACAGCTCCACCAGACGAGCAGCGAGCCCACTCTCCCCGTTCACACACCCATTCCCAGACGCTGGGTGCACACTCTACCCTACCTCCAACCCCCAGGAGAAAGGGCACATCAGGTTCTGAGTCAAGTAAAGCAGGGAGTCCGGGCTCTGAGAGCAGAGGGTGAAAGGCAATCTCGGGGCACAGCCATGTATGTGCACATGGGTGTGCCAGGGAGCGTGCAGGTCCGTACTCCCTCAAGAACACATACATGGCCGCGTGTGTCGACATGGGCTGACGAAGGAGGGTCTCCCCTCTGCTGTCTTAGGATTCTCCAGGAAGGGCCGCTCCATGCCCAGGCAGGCGCTCTCATCAAACTTTGGATGTGACTATGCTGTGGGTGGTGCCGTTAGGATGAACAGCCTTACGCACGCACAACCTGAACGTCGGCCCGCAGCCACCCTGCCACCTTCACAGCAATCCCTGTGGGGGCCGGGCGGGGGCCGGGCAAGGAGCAAGATACAAGAGGCACATTCCAGGTTTACATTTTTCAGCGTCATCGTAACGGCGATCCTGAGATCCCCGCGGGGCGACGACAGACCGGCGCATTTCGGCAGCGTGCTCATCTCCCGGCTGCCCCGCGGTGCTCATCACATTCCTTCCACATACCCGTTCCACCAGAGATGAGCACAGGGTTTTTAAGCAAGACTATTTTGTGTCACAGACAACAAGAATGAAAACACTTTGAAATATGATCTCTGTAATATAGCTTCCTGAATCAGATCTGAGGCTGGGCCAGCAGACAGGAAGGCACAGGTGTGGATAGTCCCTTCAGCTTGTGAAGGGGAGTGGGAGCCAGAGACCCATATGAGACCCGCTGGGCCGAGATGCTGCAGTCTGGGTGTGGAGACCAGGCCCACAGACCGGAGGTTCTCAGCCCTGACTGTGCACTGGGGTCACCCGGTGCCCTGACAATACCCCAGACCAACCACAGCAAAGCCCCCGGAAAGGGGACCTGGGCATCAGCATCGTTCAAAAGCGGCCCAGCTGACTGCAGTGAGAGGCCTGGGTTGGGAAGCACGGCTAAGAGCATCGATATGCGGCCGGGTTTGCAGAACTGCACAGGAGTTTTCCAGAGAGGGGTGGGAAGGGATGGACTGCATCCAAATTCTCACGTGGCACTTCTGGGAGGGGCAGCCTGCATGTCTGAGATGACTGGAGGAGACTAAGGTACTGCCCATGACCTCTGAGGTGACAAACGTTCCCAACCAGAAGATCGGGACCAGCCAATCTCCACTAGAAGTAGCAGCGTGGCCACGCCCACTGAATTTTAACACATTGCCAAAAGCTTGCTGTCATTTGAATGTGAGGTCTCACCGTTTAAAATCCTCTAGTTCCAATGTTCTCAAAAAAAATCAAAAGAGATGGTAATCTTGGGGTCCCTGTCCCAAAGTGACAAAAAATGGCTAAAGCTGAGTGGCGCTGGCCCCCCTCAAACAGGCTCCCAGGTGGCAGTACACCTGCGGTGGTTGCCGGTGAGGTTCTGAAAGCTCCCCAGGGGGCTGAGGCTTGCCCGGACCCTTCCTTTGAACGATGCCAGGGATGTTAACCTGCCCCTGCCTGACTCACTCAATCAGATTCTTTGACATGCTGGGCTGTGCGTAGAACTGGGTCGGCCAATTCAGTTGCCACTACTCACGTGTGGCTGCTGAGCACTTGAAATGTGGTTCGTAGGACTGGAGGGACTGAATTTTTTTATTTTGTTTCATTTTAACAAACTCAAATTCAAAACTGGATGCTTGATGCTAGTTACTAGAAACTTGGACACGTGAATCTACTCTGCAGAGTCTCGGTCCCTGCCGGAGAGCTGCTGAATGAGGAAGTCTGGGGGTGGGCACAGCAATCCGGTTTAAACAAGCCTTCTGGGTGGTTCTGAGGCACCACGGGACCCAGAGCTTCTGCGGGGCTAGGGCAGGTTGACCCCTTGGGGGTAAAGGCCAGTGATTAAGGCTTGGAGAAAACCCCCAGTCTTGGTGCGTGACCACAGGAAAGTGTCTGTCTTCCCCCCACACACACAAAATGGGGGTGATGATGATGACAGTAGCATATGCACAGTTGTGAGGACGCAACACATGCAAAACATCTGGCCCATAGTAAGTGGCCTAACAGATACTTAAAAGTGTTCCAGTCAATGAGCAGCCTACCCAGCACCTAATGGTGCAAACAGCCCAGGGGAAAGAGAGTAACCACAATGGGACGGGGTGGAGGACAGAAGGCTTCCTGGAGGAGGCAATGTTGGAACTCAGTTTTAAAGGAACATAGGGGAGGGAGGGAGATATGCAAAACTCACAGGCAGGGGAACAGGTTATTACGGTGGTAAGTACAAAGGAACTTCCCCGGGGTGGGGGGGATAGGAGCCTGCATTAGGGTTGATAAGAACAAAGTCCAGAAGAAATAAGGGGTAGAGGGGAACATCTTCCCAAGAAAAGTAAAATCCAGAAGCTATAACCAAAAATGCCTGAACTTTGATCACATCAACAATTAAAACTTCTGTACAACAACACCACCATAAATAAGTTAGTAAGACCAGTGATCAGCTGAGAGGAACTATTTGCAACAAATGATGAAGTGTCTTTATCTAGTCTTATATGAAGAGTTCCTAGAAATCAATAAGAAAAAAACAAAATACAATAGAAAAATAAACAGCAGATATGAGTGAAGTCACTGAAGATAAAGTACAAAAATGCTCCATATGAAAAGATGTTGAACCTCATAAGTCGTTAGGGAAATGCAAATGAAAACAATGAAATATTTTCACCCATCAGATTGGCAAACATCAGGTTGCTAACGCCCAGGGTTGGCAAGTGTCAAGGAAATGACATCCTCACATTGTAATGACATCTTCAGGACAACCTGGGTGGAGTCAGCAACACCTGGGGGAGGGGTGAGTTGCAGGGGTGGAGAACCCCCGAGCCAGAAGGAAAGGACCTAACCCTTCTGTGAAATTCGAGCCTTCCCCCTCTGCTCCAGTGCAAGGCCAGGCAATGGGAAGCCGGGTCAGAAGGAACCTGCCCTTTCGGGTTTGCAAGCAGAGGTCAGCCAGGCCCCTCCTGCTGACGAGAGCATTGGCCTGCCAGGGCTTTTGGGTCAAAGCGGCAGCCAGTCCCAAGCTGGCAGTCCCGGGGTGGTAGAGATCTCAGAAGACTTGACGGTGAGCAGGGTCGGAATGACTGGGTGGTACACCTGAAACTAATATAATATTGTATGTCACTGTAACTGAAAAATACAAAATACTGAAGTAAAAAAAGGAATGGCATATTTTTGCCAATGAAGGCTCAGGGTCAGAGACGTGCGGTGTGCGGAGGGTTGGGGCCCCAAGGCAGGTCTTCCGGCCGCTCCGAGGTGTCAGGGGCCTGAATTCACTGTGCTCGGAGACAGACCTGGGCCCCTGGAGTCGGCTCCCAAAGCGTTCCCTTCAGTTCTCCCGTCTGGCATGTACCGTGCACGCCCTACGCATGCGTTCACACGGTGCCGGGGGCCCCACATGCATCCATTTCATTTTCCCCTCTAATGAGGCGGGAACTGTCCTTTGCAACCACCTGGCGGAAAAGGCAACTGAGGCTCAGGGAGGGCAGGGAACTTCCCCGGAGCCCCACAGCTGCTAAGAAGGGGACACTGGGCTTCAAGGGGCAGTCTGTCCTCTGGCACTGCGACATGTAAACTGTGCCTGGGCGACCGGCTCTGGCCTTGAGGTCACACACAGCAGTGTGTGTTTGGGGGTTTAAAGGTACCTGATCGGTGGAGCCGTAGGTTGGCACTAACCGTGATGGCAGAGACCTCGTGGCTACACATGAGTAAAGCATGTAAAATTTATTTCACAGACTACTTGCATGCAGTCAGCCAAGGTGCTTCATCACCTGTTACTAAGGGAATGTGACCCTTGCCCTGGATGCCCCATGGGTCTCCGGCCTCTCTGATGTGTCCGACACTCAGCACGTGGACAGATGTGTAACCACGCTGCCATACAATTAGCAAAGACTAAAAAGAGCCCACACGCCCTGTCAAGAATGTCAAGAATATAAATAAGCGAAAGCTGTCACCCACTGGGAGGGTCTGTGACCGGATACAACCTCCTGGGAACCACTCAGTGATGTGTTTCAAAGTATACACCTTTGGGCTCCATGATTCCTGTCCTGGGAATTTCTCATAAGGACAAGCGCCCCAAGATGCGTGTCCAAGGCCACGCAATATAGTTCATACAGACAGCAACCCCCTCCCAGAGGGAAGGAAACAGGCTGGAAGTCCATCACAGGGGGCTTAGTTAACAGAATGTGTTTCAGTCACAAAATGAAATACCGCGCAGCCTTTGAAGAGAACAGTGTGGATCTCTGTGTTTCCATGAAAGGATATCATCACATGGAAAAGGTCAAACACAAATGCTACAGGTATATGTACTGTATACATGCATTATATCGCATATGTTTTCCACATACATATATGAAAATATATATTTATGAAAGACAAAATCTTATGAGATTTACACTGAACTGCTTACAGTTACTATTCTTGTGGGTTGGAGGTGGGAGGGGGAAGTGGATTTCATTTGCTATTTTTTGCATATTTACAGCAATCCTGAATTAACAGAAAATATATTTCGATTTAGGAGCGAAGTTGGAGGGACTCCCTCCAGAGCCATCTTGCTAACGTTGGGGCGTTGCCTGATTTTAAGACTTGGCCACACAGGGAGCCAACTTGGTATCCCATTCGCTTTTGGGACGTTCTATTTGATGACAGCACTGACCCTGGTCACTGCTGCTCAGACCTTTCTGGTCAGCATTCAGTGCCCCTTAGCACCGTGGGTCAGTCCCAGGTCTTCCTCCGGGGCCAGCATGCACACATCGTAGGGGCTGGGAACATCTTATCCGTCCTCACATCCCCCGTCCTCACGTCCCCACGCCCATCGCGGGGCTCGAACAGCCGCAGTGAGCGTTTCACTCACTGAGCAAGTATTCCCTGAGCACCCACAGCACCCTGGGTGCTGTGATGGAGGAGTGCACGAAACAGACACGGCCCGTGTCCGGGAGCTTACGGGGCTACGTCAATAAACGACTCATGAATGAGTGGCCACTGAGATGAACGACCTCAGAGGGCAGGAAGAACTGACCCAGTGACCTTGTGAACCGATACACAGGAAGACTGGGCTGGAGCAGACAGACCAGCCCTGTCTCAGGGAAGTGGATTTCACACCCCCCCCTGCTTTTTTTTTTGGCCACAGAATCTTTTCAATAAACAAAACAGAGAACAATGATACTATTGTAGACTCATGTGTAAGTTTAACTGGAAGCATTTATGGATCCTGAAATCTATATAATTTTGATGGACCAAAAAAAATGTTTGGGATATAACACACTTGAGGTGTGTGATGACTTTACCAGTTTTTCCATACTCAAGAACATAATAAAGATTGGATTCAAATACAAGCTTTACAGAACTCTGGACTTTGAAAAACTACTGTTCTGGAACTCAGAGTGTTATTTCTGTGTGTTTTGTTTTGTTTTGTTAGAAGTAATGAAGGGAATGCAACAAAACTCATTTTCTCCTTCATCCAGTAAGTATTGAGTACATTCAATGGGTCAGGCACTCTTAGAGTGAATTCAGTATCAATAGCCTTGAGCCAAGAAATTAAGGAAGGGTAGGGGGAGGTCGGGGGAACAGCCAAGATAGAGAGGGGGGTAGGTTGGTGGAAGGAAGGAAGGAAGGAAGGAAGAAAAGACATGGCTTTGGCTTATTAAAATCAATTCTCAATAAGATCGCATGTCCTGAGTAACCTTTGCCCAGGATCAGACAGAACACCCCGTGCATAGGAGCTCAGTGAATGCGGACGAATGAATTGAGCTCCCAAGCTCCCTGCCTCTTCCCTGAGCCTGAAAGTCACCCCCGTCTCAGGGCGTTCTGTGGGCTCAGATATCTGGGATCAGGCTCTCATACTCCCCCAATCTACTCTCCACATTCAGGCCACAGTCGGTCTTCAGGTACGGGGTGCAAATGAGTGGGGTAGTGCGGGCTTCCCTGCCACAGGTGGGAGCATTTTGGGAGGGCTATTGGGCCAGATCTATCAAGATTCTAGTTGTTCCTTTTAAGCCTGCAATTGCTCTTCTAAGAATGAGTTTTACCCTTACAAATCCCCAAAGACATTCCTTGAAGTATCGCTTAGAATTGTTAAATGTCAGAAGCAATCTAAAAGTTCATCAGCCAGCGACTGATCCAAATTAACCAAAGAACAGCCCCAGAGTTGGGTTCTGCGAGGCCATTAAAATGAATAAGTTAGGTCTTTATATTACTGACATGTAATATAAAGATGTCAGTATAAATACTTTGAGTATAAATAAGAACATAATAAAGATTGGATTCAAACACAAGATTTGCAGAACTCGGGAGTTTGAGAAACTACTGTTCTGGAAGTCAGAGTGTTACTTCTGTTTGTTTTGTTTTGTTTGCAGTAACAAAGGGAATGCAACAAAACTCCCTTTGTTGCCCATAAGCCTTCATAAAGGGGTTGAAGGAAACCGAGAAGCACACTGTAGCAGATCTTATTTGTATAGGACTACACATACAGCTTCATATACAACAAAAAATTCTCCCCAGGTGTATGCCAAAACTTTAACAGCAGTAAGTTCTGGGAGTAGGCATGCATATTCTGTACTGTTTGAATTTCTATAATAATCCTATGGTAATGTGCTATAATATAATGAATGATACATGGGGAGGAAGGACTTTTTAAAAATTCTGGTCTGGCTGTCAGAACCACCTGAGCAGGAAGGATGGAGGAATGACCCGGTTGTCAGGCCTGGTGACCACACAGCCACACTAATCCAGCCGAGGTTTCACAGCTTAAGGTCCTGGATCCTGAGCCCCAAATAAGCCTTGGGGTCCCTAACACTCTCTACATCCAGAAGAAGGGGAAACAGCACATACTGAGAATCACTCCCATCTCTAAGAATCCAAACATCAGTGACCGTGTAGGCCAGCAGCAGGAGCCCAGAGCTGGGCTGAGTCCCAGGAAGCGTCGGGGTTTGGGGCCCCCCTGGACCAAGGTTTAACGCACACCCACACCACTTGGGCCCTTTACTTGACCTCTCAGAGCTGCTGTTTGCTCATCTGTAGGATGGGAGGGGAATTCTTGCTTCAGGGAGGTGGGGTGAGAACCGGGAGGACCTACGTACACCGCCAGCACATAGTCAGTCTTCCACATGGTCCCCTCTTCCTCAGCCTTGGCCCTGAGGCACCCATGACCCAAACCTCCCCCATCTCCTCCCGAGGTTCCTGTACCTGCAGCCCAGGTCAGCCCAGCGCCGGGCACAGCGCCCCGGCCACCTGGCGATGCGGGCCCGTGGGATCCGGGGACACGGCGAGGCCAGGGACACCAGGGCCAGCCTCTCCATCTGGGTGGCGGGGAGAAGGGCAGGCTCTGCCATGAGCTCGCAGGTGAGCCTCCGCGCTGCTGCTGCTGCCGCTGCCGCTGCCACCGTGGGGCTGACTCAGTCAGCAATTCGGCAGTTCAAGCAGGAGGAAGCCTGCACGCCCAGTTCCCAGACACCCCCTCACCAGGACAGATGTCCAACCTCCTCCCAGGCGGGGCTGGCTCGGCCAGGGCCACCTACAGGCAGACACACACACACCCCTGAGCCCTGCCCACCTGCCTACACTGTGAAGGTAAAGTGAAAATGGCACCTTTGAAAAACAGTCATAAAATATAATTTGTACGGCCATTGTTATTACTCACAGCCATTCGATTGTAAATTTAACAGCATTAAGAAAGCACCTGGCTAATGGGGATGGAGAAAAGCATCCGTGGCTGAGGGTCTTCACCCAAGCTTGGCTACCCCCTCTGTGCCTGGGAGCAGGCCTTTTGCCTTCTCCGAGCCCTGGTCTCCTCCGGGGAAATGCCAGGAAACAGAAAAGCAAGCCAGCAGGAGTGTGTCGAGGGTGTGAACGGGCAGGGTGCGGCTGGGGGAGGAAGGACACTAAGGGAGCAGGAAGCAGAAGTGGCCGGATGTGGGGGTCTGGAAGGGTCTCCCTGGGAACTGACTTCCAGCCTGGGATGTGAGGTGGTAGGGACGAGGAGGGGGCATTCCTCCTGGCTGCCCTGGCTTGCGCCCTGCTCTCACATCTGTTACGGCCGGGAGTCCCTGCCCTTACTCTCTGGCCGGGACAAAGCTGTGGTCCCCCCACCCCGCCACCAGGTTGCTCTAGCCCACTCTGCCCTCATCTAAGGCTCTGGGAGTCAGCGACCCTCCCGGGCAGCGCATTTGCCTTCACACGAGGAAGAGCGGCCCCAGGGAGCTCCTCGAGGAGGGGTCCAAGTCCACCGGTCACTACGGTCTGCTCCGGCCTGGAGGAGCGAGAAATGGAGCGCTGGAAGATCTCTCGATCTGGTTATGTCAGGCCGCTCCACTGGCGGAGCCTTTTTTTTTTTTTTTTTTTTTCCCAGCGTGAACGTTAGTTTTATTTTTTAAAATCTAGCATTAAGGACGAATTCTACGCCGACGGAAGCCAGCACTTCCATGTCACAAGACGATGGAATGCCAGTAGGAGGACCAGACACCTTGCTCCGCACACAGCGACGCCATCTGCGCACAGAATTTGGGCACAGCCCCCAAATCAAACCTCTTCTCTCACCCTGTCAACAGAAAGCCGCTTTGGTAATGACGCTCCTCGCGAGGCACACCAGTGAATATTTATATCAGAGCCCACAGACAGCCATTCTCATCTCATCAGATACCAGAGAAGGAAAACGCATTTACATCATCTTTGAAGATACGAAGCGAGTGAGGTGCAGTGCGCATCCCAACCCCACAGCGGCTCTGCTCCGACTGGGAGAAGCCACACCCTGCTCTGCCCGCTGGGCGCCCCCACAGCACCACCGAGGGCGGCAGCAGGCACTGGGTGCCATGGCAGCTGCTCACCGGGCTGTAGAGCCCCGGAGCCCGGACGGTGTCCCCCCAGCACATGCACGCTGGGCTCAGGTGTGTTGACGCCCAGGGCACGTTTCTTGGGGACGTGCAGGGCAACGGTCCCTGTGCTGGGCTGTTCGCCTGGGGCAAGGAGAGTCTCGACCCCACCGTGTCACAGCTCTGAAACCGCCTGACCCACGTGCCTGGTTCCACACTCAGTCAAGTAAACGTCTTGTTCTTTCTAAAGGATGTGGATGGGTGAATGGACGGCTGACAGAAGACAGAGAGAGAGATGGGTGACTGACAGAGGGTTCACGACACACTTGAGGGACGGTGTGGATGCACACTGGAGGCTGAAGGTCGGGTGGATGACAGATGACAGACAGACACACCGACCCACCAGGCGTCCAGCTGCTGACGTGCTGGCTCGTTCAGCGGGAGGGAAATCACCCCACAGTGCCCAGGGGTAGGCCCTGAGATAGGCTGTGTGGGCATTAAAATATGGGAGGAACCCCCAGAACAAAGGCCCTCAGGAGCCCCAAGTCTCACGCAGCCATCACTGGCCCTCACATGCAGACTGGGGCTGCAGAGGTGACTGACTGCCCTTGTCTCCCAAGCCTGGTCCTGAGACTCCGGAACTGCACCACTGGAAGGCCCAGCACCTGGGCGCCCCCTGGTGCAACGGCCCTCCCTCCCCATGTAAGTAAGTAGCAGCAGCAGGAGTGGGTGAAAAAGTGCTTTGGGAGGCACGAGAAGCTTTGTGTGGAAAACATGGTAGGTGTTTAGTGAAGGTTGGATGGATGGATGGATGGATGGATGGATGGATACATGGGTGGGTGGGTGGTGGGCAGGTGGAGGAGGGAGTGCCTGTGCACATGAATGTGTGAGCATGAGCGACTGAGCGAGTGAGGGAGGAAGGAAGGAATCGGTGAGCCATTGGGTGAATGGGTGGGTAAGTAAATGAGGGAATGAATGAATGAATAGATGCTTGAGTAAATCAGTAAGTTAGCGCTTGAGTAAGCGGACTTCTAGTGCAGAACAGAAAACTTACCACTTCCCTTACGTGTAGGGAACCCTTGGGAAGAAAGCAAGAGGGAGAGAGAGGAGCCTGAATCTTGAACAAACTGCACTTTCAAGCTTCTTTAAGGAAGCACCTCCGCCTCGGCTTCCTGGAGAGCCGTGTGCTGAGAGTGAAGTGAAGTGTGTCCACGCTCCGGGCAACATTCCTGGCCGGGTCCCAGCCTTGGAGTATCGGCCGGGCCGGTTAGGTCACAGCCAGTGACTCAGACCTGGCGGCCCTGCGCGCTGGCCGCCTGCCAGCGCCTCGCCGGGCGACCTGCAACCCAGCCCACCCACTCACTGTCTGCAAGAGCATTCCATGCCCCTCAGACCCAGGAAGCTCCTCAGGGTCACGTGCTATGGGCTCAGGATTTCCTCCCTGCCTTTCTGCCCCTCCCCCTGAGCCGTTCCCACTCCCCACTGTGGTGATGTCCTACTCGGTGTGATGTAGTGGACACCCACAGGCCGGGGGGTCACCCTCAGCTCTGCCACTGAGGGTGTGTGACTTCAGGGCCTTACCCTCTCTGCAAACCTCACCTGCCTGCAGGGGTGGCTGTGAGGGTTCAGTGGGATAATGCAGGCCAAGCACCCAAGCCGTGTCTTGCACACGAGGCACAACAAGCATTGTAAGGTGCTCAGATTTTTCCTTTTGGCAACAGTTCACAGCACACCGTAGAGCACCAGCAGGCGCTGTGCTCAGAACTTTACATGTGTTACCACACTCAGGCCTCACACGGAGGGTGCTGGGGTTAAACTGTCCTGCCAGGACCGTACGTGGAAGTCCCACCCCCAGGACCTCAGAATGTGATGTTGAGAATTAGGGTCTCAACAGCGATCATCAGGTTAAAATGCAGCTCTCCCTGTGGGCCCTAATCCAATGGCTGGTCCTGATATGAAGGGGACTTGGACACAGACGTGTGCAGAGGGAAGATGATGTGACACCCAGAGAAACCCGTGAAGATGGAGCGATGCAGGGCCCAAAACGGGAGTGATGCAGCCACAAGTCAAGGAGGGGCAGGAGCTGGAAGAGACAAGGACGGCTTCTTCCCGAACAGGTTCAGAGGGAGCCTGGCCCTGCCTGCGCCTTGATGCTGGACTTCTAGCTTCTAGAACTGGAGACACTGCCTTTTCTGTTGTTCCAAGCTGCCCAGTCTGTTTGCGTGTGACAGCCACAGGAAGCAAATGCAGAGGAGATGGGTTCCATTTTGCTCAGGGTGACACCGAGGCTTGACGGGATGGCGGGGGCGGGATGCGGGTGAGGGGCTTGCATTTACGGTTCCAGGGTTCAGGGGTGGAAAGTAATGGCAGGCCTGAGAGATGTGACCTGAAAAGGGACCCAGGGACCATCAGGTGGATGCTGCGTCTCTGATGGCCCCAGCAGTGCCCCCGCCTACCCTGGTGACTATCCTCCAAGATCCCTGAGTTCCTGGGGCTGGGGAGACACGTACACTTGCCTGAGTTGACCGTGTTTACTGCAAATGTGGACAGCACAGCCAGTCCAGGAAGAGTTCAGGGTAGTTTGCGGGTTTTGAGAAACACGGCTCAGTTTAAGAGTCAGAAAAACAGACTACTTCCAGGCTATGCAACTCTGGGCGAATTACTTAACCTCTACGCTCCTGTTTCCCCATCTGAAAATGGAACTGTGACCCACCTTGCGAGGTTGTTGTGAAGAGCAAAGACAATGCGGGGGAAGCACTTAGCACTGGGGCAGGCACTCAGTGTGGCTGCTGAAGGGGTGGGGTGGGGTGGGGATGACGTCTCTCGGGTGTCACTAGGAGGTCACCAGGTGTGTGTTTACCAGACACACACACACACACGCGCGCGCGCGCGTCCTACCTAACAGGACAAGATGCTAGGAGAGCAGCCCCAATCCACACCCTTGAAGGCCCAGGGTCTCAGCACCTCCCTCAAGCAGGAGGGCATCCCCTCCAGCCCCTACCACTGCCGGCCAGTGCTATTCGCTCACCTGCCGGGGCCACCCCCAGCAGCCGTCTCCCCTGCCTTCTGCCGTGGGGGCTCCTGGGATGGCGACCAGATGCCCTCCTGCAGAGCCTGGCTGTGCCAATGTGTCCCTCAGGCTCTGAGCCTCATCCACTCCGAGGCTTCGCTGGCTCCTCCAGAGTGGCTGGGGGCAAGGGGCTGGTGGGGGGTGAGGCGACTCATCTCGGTTTTCTAGGTCAGCACAGGAGCTGACAATGGCCGACAGCGCTGGGGGGCAGGGTGGTTGGAGAAAATGCCAGATAAAGCCAGGGTGAAGCTTCAGCCACCGGGGAGGTTTGTTACCAAAAGTGTTTATTCAACACCCAGAAAACTCCCAGGAAAACACAGGGTTGACAAATGCTCATGAGCTGGAACAAGGCATGTGCAGGGGCCGGGTGTGTGTGTTGTGTGTGTGTTAGGGGTGCACAGCGGGGCAAGGCCAGGAGAAACGGGCCCTTTACGTACACTCCTGGTGCCGCCTTTCGGTAAGAGAACCTCCCAGTATCTGCAAACCAGCAACGCGTAGAGTTTACATTCGACACTTTCTCCTTTCAGAGTTTGTCCCGGAGACAGTTGGGTGCAAAGGCAGAAGGTCAAGGGTGTTTCCTGCAGCCTTGCTGGTAAGAACAGAAACCTCACCCAGCAACTTCAGCCGGGCTCAGGTGCCAAAGGGTGGCGCTCTCCTCCCACGAGGAACTCGGGCGCTGGGCCGGAGCCAGAGCTGCGAGACAGCAGGTTCTGATCCCTGCTGTGGATGGACCGTTCACACCAGCAGGGCCGAGCAGGGAGAACGAAGTCTGGGAGACCAGCTAATAATTCAGGCTCACCCTGTCTCCTTTGGACAACTGAAAAGGCCTGTGGTGGCTGGTGGGTTGCATGGTGAGAGAGAAGCAAGGGGTGAAGGTGACACCTGGTGATTCCCAGGAGGGCTGGTCCCCCCTACAGCCCGTCAACCCCGCTGCCTCTGGGGTGGCCAGTGGGGGTGCAAGGACCGACTGGGGTTTCTTCAGAGTGCCTCCCCACAGCAGTCCAGTCTGGAAAACAATGGGCCCAGTGGGTCAGGGTTGGGCTGCAGAGTCACAGGGCTTAGATTCAAATCCCAACTCCATCACTGTGACTCAACAAGTTACTTGACTACTCTGTGCCTCAGTTTCCCCAACTGTAAAAGAGGAATAACCTACCTAATAACCTTCGAGCGTTAAAAAACAATAATACATGTAACCACAGAAAAGCACCTGGGACACAGTAAGTGCTCACTGAGTGTGAACTATCCTTAAAATAACTAGGCCTGTGGTAGACACTCTGTAGATATTTATAAAGTGCACGGTAGTAAAAGCAGCCAGAAGGCTGATCAAGGAGTGAGCTCGAAATGAGAAAATGGAAGTTCGGAGCGAAGTCCCCCAGCCCTTTGCAAGGAGGGGAAGGAGGGCCAGGGGTGCCCAAGTGGGGTCAGGACGGCTCAGGTCGGAGCCAGGGTTGGGCCCAGGCCCCACAGCTTGTTGAATGAGTGGACGTGGTCAGGCCCAGCACGTTCTCAGGGGTCTCCTGAGCTCTGGAAGCCCCCGTGTTCTTTAATACAGATCCATACGCCCCGGTGCAGCCCTGCCCTAGGACCCCCTCCCAATTCATCAGGCCAGCTCCTCCCTGTGTGCCTGCCCACACCATCCTCATGGACTTGGGCTGCTCCCTGGGGGTCCGGGGGATCCTCCGGGGGACCCTCCGGGGGCTGTGTGTCTGTTGTCGCAGGGGTGAGGCAGGCGGCTCAGGGAAGCCCCTCAGTCTCCAAAGTCCTCTTCCCACCCCGGCGAGTCTCTCCCATCCACTTCGGCCATTGCCTCCGCACAGCTGACTCCGGGAAAACCAAGCTGGGAGCAGATGGCAGGCTGGGTCTGGGGACGACAGGGCATGAGAGTAAGAGCGGGACAGATCCACCGTGGGAGCGGGAAGGGCTCTATATAAAGGGGACAGGGCCCCCGGGCAGAGTTTGAATGTGTCCCTTTCCTGCCCCACCGCTTGCGGACAGGACAGGCTACACACTTTGTGGGGCCCGTTAAAAATGAACACGCAGGCCCCTGTTAAAAATTGTTAAAACTTATTAAAAATTTCAAGACAGCAACAACCAAGCAGAGCATTCAACCAGGCATGGGCTCTTCTGAACACGGAGCCCCATGGAGCCACGCAAGTCACACCCTGTAACGCCAGCCCCGCACATGGTACGTTCAGTGCATGCACATGTGTGTTCCTGGGCAAAGGGCCTTCGGCTGCCAAGGTCGTGACCCGGAAAGGTTCAGAATCACTGTAACTGAGGGAAAGTGAGGGTCCCTGCTTCCCAGCCCCACCTCCTTCCTCCATTCAGACAGGCAGGGGCTCCAAGCTGTGATCCACAGGGCAGAGTCAGGGGTTAGTGACATGTTGCAGGGGCAGACCTTGGAGTCGGGCAGGCCGTGGTGGCCGTGGAGACTGAGAGAAGTGGATGTGTGAGAGACGGAGGACAGGCTGGGGCCGGATGGGGGGCGGGAGGAGAAGGAAGGCCTGAGGCTGACGCCCAGGGGTGCGGCTCGAGCAGCTGGACTAACCGACGGCAGCGCTGTTCGTACGGGTGGAGAGAGGTTGGTAGATCACGTGTCACGTTTTGCTAGGTTGGGGTTAGCAAAGGGAATAAAAAATATCCCGTTGTGCCATGAAGGGCTGTCAGGCTCCAAAAAGAGGTTGGAGCAGGACAGACACGCGTGGGGGTCACTGGCGCAGGGACGGCACTGAGCCCCCTCGGAGTGGCTGAGGCCCCCCAGGTGCACGCTGGCTGCAGGGCCCGTTAGGCTGGGCACACCCCTTACTGCGCTGCCCTCTGCACTCTCCTTTGTAAAACGGAGATAAGAATAATGTCCTCTTTGCAGGCTTTCAAAAATGAGCTTGTGGAAGGGAAATGCTCAGCACCCGCCCTGGTATCTGTGAAGCTCCCAGTGAGTATCAGCTGTTAATGTTATTATTGTACTATTTCATTCTTTCCACAAATATCTACTGAGCCCCCACTGTGGCGAAAGAGAAAGGGGGCGCGGTGCATGAAGCTTGGGAGAGATGTCAATAATAAAGTGCGTGGTCAGGGGCCCTGCTGAAAAAGAGAATTTGAGAAAAACCTCAGAGGTGAGGGAGCCCACCAAGTGTATGTCTAGAGCACAGGTGGCAAAACAAGGCCCCAGGGGCCGAATCTGGCCCTCCACCTTGTTTTATCCAGCCCAGCACCTTGTTTCTACCCGGTGGCAGTGCCGAGCGCCTTGCCCCTAGTTAAGGAGCAGTTACATTCACACAGTCCTAAAACTACATTCGGCCCTTTGAAGGCAACCACAAGGCTGAGGTGGCCCCCCGTGAAAATGAGTTTGACACCCCTGGTCTAGAGAGAAGGGTCCCAGGCAGAGGGAGTAGCCAGGCAGGCCAGGGAGCAGTCCCCAGGGAGAGGTGTGGGAGGTGAGGCCAAGAAGTAAAGGACGGGGGGGACCTTTGTAAGGAAGTTGCTCACGACAGAGGTGGCTGGTCCTGCGACAGGGTGAGGACGGGACTTTGACACCATGAGGCGGAATGTTCCCTGGCGCGGCCGAGATGGTGAGCTTGCCAATGGTGGAGGGAGACAGCTCCCCCACGGCAGCGTCCAAGGCTGTGGGCAGGCTCTGAGGCCCCCCTTGCCCCCAGCCCCACCTCCCTGAAAGGGCCTCACCTGGCAGAACAGGCTCACTGGCCGGGCCTCTCTTCCTCTTGGCTGTGGAGTGTCTCGTGCCAGCGAGACTCGGCTGGGCCTTTGCTCCAGGGATCCCAATCCAACCATAAATCTGGGTCATTTTCCTCTGAATCTGTGGAGAGACAGGCAAGGCCTCTTGGATGGTCACATCCTGTCTCCTATCCCTTATCCAAAAGGAGCCCCCTGCCCAGCCTGGGCATGCCTGCAGCCTTGTCTGAGGGCAGGGGCCAAGGACAATTGACTGCGTACGGGGCAGCCCTGAGACGTCAGGAAGACTTCAGGCCTTGAAAGGTGATCAGGGATCAAAAAAGGTGGTTCCATAACTGAGAAAATGGCCACATTCACCTACTAAACCGGGAAGGACCCTGGAGGTGAGCAAATGACCTACCTGTGTTGGTCCAGGAGCAGGCACGGAGGAGACACAAACCCGGCCTTCCATTTGTCCTGCAGCCCGTTCATGAATGTCTGAGCGTAGTAGGTGCACAGTGGTTTCCACTGCCCCAGTGTTGTGTGGTCACACACACACAACAATAAAACCCCCTGGAAACCACACGTGTGCACGTCCATCCGTGAGGGTTCCGGTCAACTGAAGTGTGGCACACTCACACCTCATGGAGACCTGGCCATCCATCCAATGGCATGTCAGGAAGCTACTAAAACGACTGCATCGGTCTGTACCTTTCCACTTGCAGATGTCTGTGATGTGTTACAAGCAAGCTTCAGAGGAATGTGTATAGCAAAATCTCTGTTTTAAAATAGGGAAACAGAACACTCTCCATTTTTTTTGGAAGACGTACAGGCATCACTAATTAGGTGCATGAGCTTGCTGACACGGCTCACCTTGGGAAGCGAGGTGAGAAAGGAGGGGGGGCAGGGGAGGTATATCCTTCTTCTCACTACATACACTTTTAGTTTGCTGGCTGCAAGAAGTAAAGGAGGCTGGAGAAAGCCCTGAGATTGCAGACCAAGAGCCAAAGACAGAAAAGACTGAGCCTCAGTGTCCTCATCTGTAAAATGGGCAAAATAATAGCCTCCTCTGTGACGGGAGTTAACTGAAATAAGACACGTAAGATGGGCGTTCAACAATGTTGACAGTCATGCGTTAAAAAATCAGCACAATGGCTCAAAGTGACTCTTCTTCACTAGACATGGTGACTGTTTTCTGAACACATACTATGTGCTGCATGTCTTACACGAATGCTCTCATTGAATCCTCTTAACTTCCTGGGGCAGTTATCAGTGTCACTCATATTCTACAATGAGGGAGGCTCAGAAACACGATGTCCGGCTCACAGCCAGGAAGTGCTTGCTCTGGACTCAAATCCGCCTCCCCCTCCACAGTCCCAGGCAGGTCCACTGGGTGCCTGTTTGATCTGGGACTTCAAAGGGAGCTTCGGAATTAACAGCTCGCTCCACGGACCAACATGAGGGGCGGTCAGGCCCTGAACAGGCCCATGGTGCCCACTTCCGTTTCAGCCCTAACTCCGTTTCTTTGGAGGTTTCCTCCTCCTTTCTGCAAATTCCCTTCGAATCACAAAGGAATTGTCCTCAGCAGAGCATCTTGCCCTTGAAGGGCACTTCTGGCTTCCTCCCCTCTCCCTATATCACAGCAGGGGATTAATGCTGTCCCCATGGTCAGCTTCCCCAGGGCTCAGCTGCCCACAATCTTTTTTTTGCCCCAGTCTCACCAGGGAGCTTCCTTCTCCACCCACTTTCTCCTCCTTCAACCTGGGAAACTGCCTCCTCTCTGGCCACGTGGCATGCGGCTTGACCCTCCGCCTTCTGGGCCTGGAAACTGCCCTGCGGAGCCAGGCCAGGCAGGCGAGCACGGGGAGGGGAAGCAGAATCAGAGTTACTCCTGTCTGCTTTGCACTGGATTCCAGGGCAAACTGACTCCAATAAAAAGGGTGTTGCAAGCTCCAGTCCCCCAAATCCTGGCAGCCTCAGGCACTGGATCAGGGCCAGTTCCCAGCACAAGGACAGGACAGGCGCAATAATACTGAGAGTTCCAAGAAGACCGGGACCCTGAAGCAGGGACACCCAGTCACTTTAGGGATGGTTTCTGTCTGTTGCAAAATTATCAAAAGCACTTCTTAGTGCCACGTGAGATGTCGGTGGGTCAACAGTCTCCCAGGAGAAAGTGTGGGAGGGGTGGGGCGGGGCAGGCCTCCAAGGAGAAGGAATCGCCAGAAGAGATTAGAGCCTCAGACCTTAGGGAAGATGCCCCCTCCCCTTCCAGAGAAGCAATCAAAGCCGCCTCTATGCTTCCTCCTACCTGGACAAAACCCGACACTGACTAGGTTCTCTCTCAGGCTGCAAGCACCTACTGTGTGCCACGTGTGTACACATACTGTGTGCTCTGTCCTTGATGTACATCTCTCCAAAAGGGCAGGGGCCATTATCATCTCCATTTTGTAGATGAGAAAACTAAGGCTCGAGGGGACTTGTCCAGAGTCGCACAGCTGGTAGGTGCCAGGGCCAGGATTCGACACCAATCAGCACTCAAGTATTCCACAGGTGTGTGGCCCTGGGCAGGTTCTTCTCCTTTCCAAGCCTCAGTTTCCTCAAGTGCACAGTGAGGATTACTTCACAGGGTTATCCTGAGGGTTAAATGAAAAAATACACAGCAAGTGCTGAGTGCAAGTCCTAGTACCAACACAGCGTTTGAAAAAGCTTCGCTATTACTATGAACAATTAAAGGGCAAGGCTGCAATCTGGGCCCACATCTCCTGGACTCCGCACAGAAAGAGCCCACACAGGGCACACAGTAGGTGCTTGCAGGCCGAGAGATAGACAGCTTTTACAGCCACTGCACTGACAAGTGCTCTGACATTCACCCACCACCGGCCTGACACCCAGGATGTGCTCCTCAGGGAGGGCTGTGGTCACATTTTAAATGCTTTCTACAAGCTTTCACCAGGCTCTGGCTGGTGTGGCTCAGTGGAGTGAGTGTTGGCCTGTAAACCAAAAGGTCAGCGGTTCGATTCCTGATCAGGGCTTGTTTGTGGGTTGTGTGTCAGGTCCTGGGCTGGGGGCATATGAGAAGCAACTGGTCAATGTATCTCTCTCACACTGACGTTTCTTTCCTCCTCTTTTTCCCTCCCTTCCCCTCTCGCAAAAAAATATATAAATGAAATTATAAAAACAGTAATAAAGCTCTCACCAGGAACTCCCAATAATTACATCATGGCCAGCCCCCATATTTGAGGTCATGGCGTAGGTTAGGGGGCGAACTGCTCACCCCATCTCAATGCCCCAGCAGCACACTCAGTGCCCTCCCTGCCTGCAGAGTTGGCCAAAGTTTATGGGGCTGCGGAGGAGGAGGTGGGAGGCCAAGCTAACCCCAGGAAGAGGCCCAGGGGGACAGGGCCTGAAGAGCAGAGTGTCATTCCTGCCACGTGGCCATGGCTGCATCCCTGCCCACTGGCGCCCAGCTTCCCAATGGCCAGCTCCACCCTGGTATGCTGAGCTCAGGGCGGATGTCAGCTCACTTCAAGTGATCCTGTGTCCCAGTGCACCCCAGACCCTCCCTGATGTACACTCTCGGCAGAAAAGGGCGAGTAGTCACTGGGCACTGATCAGGGCCTGGGGCTGCCACCCAAACTGTGCAAGTTGTTTACTGCACAAAAGCCAGCGCTGAGGGGGCCGGAGGGACTGAAGCCCAGCCCACCCTCTGCACACTGAGCCTTGTGCCCTGGCTGCGTTCACAGGAAGGGGCACCTTTTACTAATTCATCTGCCCAGTGGGGCCACCACTTTCTGGGGCTAGGGCCAGCACCAAAGACCTTATGCATTGGCAGTGGCCCTGAGGGGACACAGGCATGCACATGTATGTGACTCCCAGTCAGACTTGGGGGTTCACTCCTGGCCTCTAGGTTAAGAAACTCCAAACTACCAAGTCAGTCCTTTTGCCTTTCAGGGGACCACTTGTCAGCTCTGAGCCTGCAGTGAAAATACCCAAAGGAAGCCCCTCTCTCTGCACAGGTTTCAGGACCCCTTGCCCAGCTCCAGAACAGGGCCCAGACTGGATGGCTCACCTTGGCTAAGTAAGAGGCGAAACCAGGCGATCAATAAGAATAGCAGCAAGGCCACGGGCAGGCCGAGCCAGAGCACCAGGAAAGAAAACGTGAGGTCGTTCACCAGCGGCACCAGCGGGTACTTCATGGTGCATGAATGGCCAAGCCGGGCCAGGCTGAGCTGGGCCAGGCTAAGCCGGGCCAGGCTGAGCTGGGCTGGCAGGGCTGCCCTGGGGATCTGGTCTGGTGGGCTGGGCCACAC
This sequence comes from Anoura caudifer, assembly GCA_004027475.1. Classification (NCBI taxonomy): domain Eukaryota; kingdom Metazoa; phylum Chordata; class Mammalia; order Chiroptera; family Phyllostomidae; genus Anoura; species Anoura caudifer. Next base: position 280,930 of record PVKU01000425.1, on the reverse strand, counting down.
TCTGCTCTCAAACCAATTGTGACTGAGCTGGTGATGTCGTAACAAGGAAGTCACAGTGCCCTTCGGGTGAAGGGAGGGCTGTTTTGGATGAATGGTCAGGAGCTGGGGCAGTGAGAACAAAGCCCAGACTCCCAGGCAGGCAGGCCTAGGTTTGAATAGCTGCTAAGTTGCTATGGAGTCCATTTGCCACCTCCCTGATCCTCCTGGGGTGGGACTAATTCTCACCTCCCCCAGCTACTAAGTTAGAGAAGTGCTGGGATAAGCATTGCCCCCAGGGCACCCGCCCTGGAAGCCACCAGCCTGGAAGAGGGGCAGGTGGGGCTCACCACAACACAAATAAGGGAAGGGAGGGGAGTGCTGGGGCTTGGAGACTGTGTTTAGAGGGAGTCTTAGCCGCGATGTGGGATGATCAGAGTCCCCAGAAGAGGCGGTCTGGGCGGATGGTACTAGAATGCGCATCCAAGAAGGGCAGTGCCCTGGGTGTGGGCTGTGCCACTCAAGACCCAGAGGCCAAGGCCAGAGCTGTGTGTTCTGGGTTGGGGGTGATTTCTTGGTACTGGGTCCTGAAGGGCCTGGGTTGTAAAGAGTGGAACAGCACAGGTGGAAAAGCCCTGAACACACGTTTTCTTGTGAGATCCCCAAACCAGACCACTGCACGGTCAGCCCTGGCCAGCAGGTCCCGCGGCAGGCAGGCAGAGCAGGTGTGGACCCACAACTGCTGGGGACGCAGCTCCCAGGAGGTGTTCCGGGGGCTGCACACTAGCTTCACGTGGAATCAGTGTCAGGCTGCAGGAGGTGGCTCTTGGCAAAGGCACCCATCGCTGTCCCCTCAAGTGGTACAACCACCCACCGGGTCATCTAGGCAGTGAGATGCTGGTGCAGCCCCATGGCACCCTGTGCAGCCCACCCTGCTCTAAGAGGGGTGGGAGTGTCACCTCCTCTGCACTTCTCCCCCTTCCTGATGGGCCAGCCTGGCAAAGCCCAGTTTCCTGCAGGCAGACAGCACGGCTGGCGTTTCCGTGTTCCCTCAGTGACCGCTGCCCCTGTTGGCAGTGCTTTACCTATACAAGCTCCTTCCGGCACAAAAGGCCAAACAGTTTTAGGAATTTCGAGTACATGGTGAAACTTTACAAAGCCAGGGGGCGGACCCGCAGATCCAAATTGCGAAGGGCAGTCGAGGCAGAGCAGAGTGCCCCGGAAGAGGGAACTAGGAACACCCACGCAGGAGTCAAACCCCCGGCCCAGGACCGAAAGCAGACGTGACATTAAGTAGATAAGAATCTCCTTAAAATTTAATTGACTAAATGTATTACATTCAATATTCCATGGGTTTGCTCCGGACAAAGGGTCAGCATAAATACAAACGAAGCCTCTGGGCCTTCTTCCCTAACCAACGAAGAGAAAACACAGGAGGCAAGGGACACAGGGGCACCTTATTTACATTTCGCCTTTACTTTACAGTTCATTGCCAGAAATATTTACAGAAAATACAATAAGAAAAAGATCATGTCTTGGCAACATACCGAAATTCATACAAATTGTATATATGATCTCAAGCAAATAATGATACTGCTTAGTTTTTAGCCACAACTGCCAAGCCCTTCAGAGGAGAAAGATGTTCTTGGTCACTGCAAGAGACAAGGACTTGGGAAACTTGGTTTGCTTCAACAAATATTTATTGGGCGCCTACTATATGCAAGGCACTGTGGAATCCCAAATTTTACCTTTTCCCTCACCATTAAAAAAAGAGAAAAGCATCTGGAAAACATGAGTTGATACTCTGAGAAAAACACTATACAGTACATGGCTTCTTTAGCTACCGAGAACCCCGTCTGATTCCACGCCGAGCAGGCAGATTACCTCCAATCTCTGTCTCAGAGAAGAGGCTGTCAAGGAACTCCTAGAACAGACCATCTAATGCAACTTCTCATTTCATGTAAACATATAAATCAATTCTCTTCAGGAAGCTGTGGCCTGAATGGGCTTTCAAATGCTGAGCGGAGCACTTCTGCCAGCCAGAGTGTCACAAGACCTCTGCGGCACTTTTCACCTACTGCCACACGGCACCTGGGCGCAAGCAAGGCTGACTCGCACTCTGGGCAAAGTCCCAGCTGCCAGTAGGAACAAACACCCTTGAAGACTCTGCCTCTCTAAATATCGGTCTGCAGAACCTGACAAATATTCCCTCAGTGGATGCAGAAGTAGCCACTCATGAAGACCTCATGACATCGCTGCCACAGATAGAGGTTTCGCTGTTGGAGTCCAGAGGAGAACAGCCTGCCCTGAAGTAGAAGACCTGGGAATGGAGGACCGCGTGGATGGGGGTGTGGGTGTGGGTGTGGGGGTGTGTGTGTGTGTGGTCAACCCACCACGTAACTGCTTCCGTCAAAGGGCCAATGGGCAGGAGGTGGGGAGGGGAGTTAGGAGGAAGCACTGGACAAAAGGGAGAGTTGGCTGAACAAGGAAAGGGTTAAAAAGGCAAAAGCCCTGTCCCTGTCCTCAGTGCTTCCACGAGAGAGGGGGAAGAAGAGCCCCCATCCACCAAATGTGAGCTAGAAGTACGAGGGCCTCCCTGCCTCCATCCCTTGGGTACACTTTCCTTGTCACCGAATGCCATGCTCATCCACCTCCCAGCGTGCGTGTCACATGCAGCAACTAAACTGCTTAAGCCGCAGATCCAAGCGGTCCCAGCTTCCCCGCAAAGGTTATGAACATGCTAGCGAACTTAACAAGTGGACTTCTAAAAATTATTACTAGAAACTAAATATGCTCTTCTGCATTTTTTCTACGCAAAGCGACTTCTAACAAAGGCAGTTGGGTGAATTTAGTGACCATGAACTCAAACCCATAATATGGTGAAAGGTACAAGCGTCCTCACCACACTTCTTTTTTAGGTAGCTGTTACATTCAGCAGAAGGAACCAGCACCTGATGAGGTCCGTGTGCCCCGTACTGTCCGCGCCTTACGTACTGGGGCTGCGTGCCTTTGGGGGCTGCACAGTCCTGCATCCATCCCTCCTTCCCTGGGAGACCACCAAGTCTTTCAGATCACAAATTCCATTCAACACAGTTGCCCACTTACCAAAGCCATTCAAATTACAAAGACTTGCCAGAAATTAGAGCAAACTGAAGGATCAGGAAGCCTAGCCCCCAACATGCACACCATAGGACATTTTGCTGACAGTAAAGCTACAAAGGTAAGAGTTTTATCTGAAAAATCACACAGAGGAAGCACACCACATCAGCTATTTTCGAACTCTGCAATGTTGTAAGCTGCACACCAACTTGTAGCCTTCTTTGCTCATAACCACTAGAACAAGGGCCCATTTTTCCCTTGAACCATCAACCTGGAACGTCCATGAAAGTTGCTAAACCTCACCTTACACCTGCTGAGCTACTACAACATTTTTAGAGTAGATCTTCCTAAACTTTATCATATGTACCCCTCCCCCATGCTATCATCTGGAAACATCAAACTTACTGCCCATTTTACAGAGAAAATCAATTGCTGAATAAGATTATATCCTGAATGGAAACTGGAGTCATGGAAGGTGGAGGTTATCTTTACCTGAGCTTAAAACAAACATGAAGAAAAAAATTACAGCAAACTTAAAACCAAGAGCCACTATGCCCACATTTCTTGCTCAAAGATGACAAAATACATACTTCTGGAACAAAAATATCTGCACAGGGAATTAGGCCCTACACACTATCCCCCACCCTCTAATTAAACTAACATCAAACCAAACAGACCACTACATAGCTCTGACCTACAGAATCTACTGACATCAGAGTTCAAGTGTGAAATCACCCCGTATACAAATGTGATCATTCCTCTTTGGACTTTAAATGTCACTTATTTTCTTAACATAAAATGAGCTTAATAATGAAGAAAGCACAAAAGAACAGGAGAAATGAGCATCGTCTACTCTAGTACTGTAACAGTCATCCTTGTGAGGATGTTCTGGGTCTGGCCACCTCAAAACATTTAACCCTGGCAGAAAAGTAGCAGCGAGGTAACAAGCATTTCCAAAACCCAGGCTGGAATCTGTTGTGTCTTCAGCTGGCAAAGTCCAGAAAATATGACAACAACAGCCATTTCTGAGAGCAGCCACTCAAGGAGGTGGTCACTAATGTTTGTCAATCGTGATGGAATCCGGTAGTCTCTGGGAGAGATCTGAATTAGTAGTGATGACAGGGTATTTCCTGAACCCCAAATAAGAATCCTTCATAAACTACTGCAGTCTCCTGCTTGGTCCTGAAATAAGAGACAACGGATAAAACCAAATAATTTTCAACCCTTGTTGTGAATTTACATTTCTTACTATTTATCAAGAAATTATCAAACATGTTTATCAAAATCTCTGGTGTTTAACCTGTCATTTCGTCACCAAGCTAGACAACACCAGGGAGAGGGGGGGCATCACTGCTGCCTCACGGCTTGTAACTCCACAAACTCCAGCAGCACCTCGTTCAGGGCAGGGCCACGCCACCACGTCAGATCCACTCCTGGGCTGCCCGGAAGCGGAGGCCTTTGCACAGGTCTATGCAGTGACGAGAGTAACTTTTTGAAATATGGAGAAAATATGAAAGATTTTAATGTCAGACTTCATAGCTGAGCAAAAAAAAACCATGTCCTTTTCTGTCAGCTGGACACTGGATGACAAATGGACCTACGAGTGAGCAGAAAGTTGAGATTTCTTTCCTCTTCCTCCATGCTGTCACTGCGAGTCTTTAAAGGTCCTGAAGATTCTGAGACAGATTTTAATTTTGAACATAACCTCCTAAAAAGTGAGGTATAAAACTATCTTCAACTTCTAATTTGCAAATTTGATACTACCAACACACGTGTTTAACTGAGATGCATAAAAGCCTTTCTCCTCAAAAGGCTCAGATTTAACGAAAATTGTCACTTTTAAAAGAAAGTTTATGGCTAAAATGTGTATCATCATTACCAGCAGGAATATGATTGTGTCTGGGAGCCCATTTCTCTAGGAAGCCGGAAGTCTTCTATCAAATGGGTTTAAATGTGTTTCTTCTATTCTGGTGATTAAACAGTAAGTTCTTGAGGAGTGATTTGTTTTTATTTTTACGGTGATCGCCTATTAAATTGTTGAAATTACAGCCCCAAACTGGAGTTGGAGAGTCTGAGACAGTTCAAGAGTCTAAGAACTACAGTTCTTGAGTCCAACCTCCTGGAAAAGTGAAGTATAAAACTCTGGCTCCAACTGCTTATTCCGGTACTTGTTGACAATGTCGGTGATTTTCTGTTTCCGGCGGACGTGTGGTGGGCTGTAGGAGTCACTCTCCAGCCTCTTTCTTCTACAAATATTAATTACTGTCTGCCTCACCAGAAAACCTTGAAAACAGAGGGTTTTAAAACAATGTGAATAACCAGTCAGCTAGGTGAACTCTTAATACTGAAGTGAACTATTTTCTATAAACTCAAACTCTATCTTCCCATTTGCAAAACTCTCCCTGTCCCCAGGGAGCTAGACAGAGCTCTGCCAAGATAAACCGGTCAGAAGAAACAATGACCAGGAAAGACAGAATCAAAATCTGGTGTGACGACCCGGCCCCTGCCCTGGAGTACACACAGCTGTCTTCCTCCTCTAATACTGGAAATTCGTGAAGAGTTCTACTCATTATATTATATACTCATCATATATATTACAGTTCTACTCATACTTACTAGGTTAAGCACAGTTCCAAACGGAACAAAACATGCTTCCTTTTGCTTAAGAATGCTGCATTTTTTACATGTAAGCCCTAGTAAGTAATATCAGCATTTTCTTACTTCTACTTCTTTTTGGGCTCATAAAAATGTTAAAGAAAGAAACCGTAACCCTTCAGCTACATGTGAGGGCCTTACCGAGCGCTCGTCTGCTGACAATCATCCCATCCACAAGAGGGATGACCATGTTAAATTTCCCAGTGGCTCCTTGAATTTTTATCCGGAACAATCCAGTGTTTAAAGGGTGAATGAAGATGACAGGAACTTCTTTTTCAAGAGTGGTAGATCTTAAGAAAAGGAAACTCTTTTCACTCAGATAGTCAAGTGCTGAAGTCCCTCATACATAAGAACACCACATAGCTTGCTGCCAGGACATGCGTGAGACAAGTCAAGGGGTCGGTCTGCCAAGTCCCCTTCCAGGGAGCCCCTGACCAACATGTGACCCTAAACACCCATAACTGCGGTCAGGACTTTTAAGCTGACAAAAAAGGCACTAAAAACATGCTTAGAAATCCAATGGGGTCACGAGATGAAAGAAAAGGCCAGAGGAATCTTTTGTGGGGAACCACGAACCTAGCAACCAGTTTATGAGACTTTCACTTAGTGTCTGCTTCTTGTAGGGAACAGAAGTGGGGCCGAGTGCAGGAAATTCCATTACAGTCAATACACGCATCTCAGAGCAAAAGTGGAATCCACTTTGGGGACCCTCGGATAGAATTATTTTCAGGGATTGGGGAAGAATTTGGGTGGGCCTCCTCAACAGTGGTGATAAATGGCCACACCTTGGCACAGCCAAAGTCACAGGTCGGCAATTGTCCCTTCAGAAGACTGAGTTACGTCTCACGTGCCAGGGATGTGCCAATGTATGCAGAGGTACCTGTGTGACTCTGTGATGTTATTACACGTCAGTGCTGGTTTTTTGCTTGTTTATTTCTGCAACACAGTGAGCTTTCCTTCCACATAAATAAAGTGATTTTGGCAAAATCAACAGTGAGTCAACTTTTCAAGACATTAAATAAAAATCAATCCTATACCAATTCTGTCCAAGACAAATTTTAAACTCTACTAATCTACAAATTAAATACAAATTGTCTAATCATATTAAAATTTTTAATCTAAAGAAAATAAAACAAAAAAGTATCAGAAACTTAAACGTTCTCTTTTGAACTAGAAAGAGGTTTAAACTAGTCTCTTCAACAAGTGAGTGTCACGTAGAAAAAAAAAATAAAATCAGGACTGTTCCGAATTAAAAGAGACCAAAGGAATTAATACCAGATGCAAGGTCCTGGATAGATTCTGGTTTGAACAAACTACCTATAAAGGATGTTTTAGAAAAAACAGAAATTTGAATATAAACTGGTTACTAGATGAAATCAAGACATTGTTACTAACTTTATCATCATGATAATGTTATGTATACCTACTTAAAAAAGTGTTCTAATTTTTAAATTCATACTGATGTACTTACAACATTAGGATATCTCTAAATTGCTTTAAAATACTTTGACATAAAAAACACCAGGTTTTAATAATGACCTGCCCTCTTCTAGAAATTTTAAAACATAATAATGTTAAATCCATTATCTTTACTGACTTCATTTCTACAACAACAATCTAACAATGTGAGACTAAATTTATTTTACATGCAACACAAACCAAATCCAATTACAGATCATGTAACTGGCAGGAACTTACTCAAAGCTACAACATCAAGTTTAGCCTGATGTCAAGGGTAGCTCTGCAAGATGTGCAAGATCATGTTAGCATTTGGATTTAGATTCTTATCTCCTTCATTTACTGAATGTGTGATGATGAGGAATAACCTCTTTGAACCTATTTTATCCCAACTGCAAAATGAAAATGTTAATTGTACTCTTGGAATTATTTTAAAGTATGTGTTTACACCAAAAACAGGTAAGCAAAAAGCTTTGAAAGTATAAAGCCTAGATAGATACACTGTGACTATTCTTGCCATTGTATTATTTTCTTTTTATCTCTTTTGTGCATGGGCAGATAAAACAGAAGTCATAACGTTTTAATCAAGTTTTCAAATATTTTCTCATTAAATAGCTCATGTGATGAGGATATTTTAACGGCTATGTATCCAGAATGTTTTGACCAATTTAACTCCATTATTCCTATCTAATATTGCTACCCTGTTATCACAGTCTTCGTTAATACTTGCTTCCATTTGTCTTTTTGCTGCAGATAAATATAAAATTGCAATTATGCCATTTAAAAATTCTGCTAATTTGATCACCATGTGCATTTATCTGCAAACTCCTTTGATATTCTCTCCCTAATTGTTTATTATTTTTTAAGATTTTATTTATTTATTTACAGAGAGAGGGCAAGGGAGGGAGAGAAACATCAATGTGTGGTTGCCTCTCATGCACCCCTAACTGGGGATCTGGCCTGCAACCAAGGCATGTAACCTGACTGGGAATTGAACCTACGACCCTTTGGTTCGCAGGGTGGTGCTCCATCCACTGAGCCATACTAGCCAGGGCTCTAATTTTTTATTCCTGTCATTATCCCTTTTGCTTCATAAGTCTTTCTTGATTAAACTGTAATCAACATATTCTCAAAAATAGGTTTCTCTATACTTAACGACACACTGACAAACTTCAAGCAAATAAGGGCATACCTCAGAGAAGTGCTACTATTCGCAGTAGTTTCCACACCAGTACTGATTTCTGTCATCAGGTCTGAGAGGGGAAAGTTTTCTGGAAGAAAACAACAGCATTGTAATCAATATCTCCGTCCTAGTTCCCAAACAAATAGGAAATCTAATTTTCTAATCTCTTTACACAAGCAGGCAACAAATATTTGGACTGTGCTATCTTATAATAGATAATCCTAACTATTCCTCACAAATAAAAAAAATTCTCCCTCAAGAGATATTTTTTGCTAAGTTCATCTAAAGCAGAGTGTTTTGAGAACATGATATGTAGTCTTTGAGGGCTTGGAAAGAGTTTTGGAGGTGTTGAAAAGTAACTAGCACACTTTCCCACAAATCCGAGCTGGATGAGATTCTAAGCTAAGTACACATTTCTAAAGCTCTTTTGTTGCTTATATAAAAGTCATGAAAAACTTACCCACAGTAGAATTTTTAAGGACAAATTAATCTTTACACTAAAACTGGACAGTAGGGTTCCTTGGAAGAAGGTGAGGAAAGTTACTCCCCCTTCCCCAAGGTCCTGGGGTGAGCAGGATCAACTGGCAACAAACCATTAACTACCATACCAAGCACTGCTAAAGACTTTGTATCATCCACTGGTCTCATAAAATTGTCTCAACTATCAACTAAGTGCCGTGAGTGTCTCCACTTAACAGGTGAACAACCTAAGGCTTAAGGAAACTGAGTGGTGGAGCTGGGATGCAGACCCAGGCCTGCTGAACTCCAGTCCCAGCTCTTGGCTGCCACACCGCGCCTAAGCTGCCGCTCCCCTTAGACATTTAGCAAGTCACTGCCATTCTATTATACTTTTATTTATGGACAAAGTCCTTATCATATAGTACCTATGTCATCATAGCGTTCCACCCAGACTACAGAAACTCTTGTCTCAGGTCCAAGAGGAGGCACAGGGCGGCCCTGAGGCAGCTTCTTCATTCTGGAACTGGGACTGAGCTATACAAGACAGAGAAAAGCAGAAGAGGAGAAAACAAAATAAAACAAAACAGGCTTCATAAATCTATAACCATGCAGTCATCAAGCTGCACAGGGACATAAGGACCAGGTCATGGGAAACCAATTCAGGAAAAAAGCATGAGAGACATTTGCAAACAAGCTCTTCTTTGGCTCCTCTCTTTCTCAAGTCTGAACCTAGAACAAGGAAATGAAGGCCTAACATCCTCAAAGGAAATAAGGTATATTGTAACTGACAATTAATAATTGAACAATTATAATTATCAATTATAATTATAATAGAAATAAAATTTGCAGGCAATTTCTTAATGAGCACTTAAAAGGATCTGTGTTTCTCTATATGGCCAGAAAGCAGTGTGCTTTCCTCTTCATTGCAACATCATAATTTGCCTGCATATCCTTTCTCTTAAATGTCCCATCAGCAAGCTATTCCTAGTTCTCAGACCAACTGCAACAGAGCCTCGTCACACCCCAAATTCCTTTTTCTTGTCAGCAGAAAGGGAAAGAAATGTTGCTGAGGTCTTCACGATCAGGCAGTTTGCTCTGGCTTCCCTGACCACCCAATCAGTGTTAAGCCCCTTGAAAGGCTAGGAGGACTGCGAGGCTCCCCTCTGGCAAAACTGGCACTCTGAGCCCCATCACTTTCAGGACGTGCATCAGACCCGAGTTTACGCTAAAGCCCAAACACAGTTGTGTCAGAAGGGAAATCCCACACTGCGGCGAATTTTAAAAATAACTATGCTTGGAAACACAGAAATATACCTGTCTTAAAGAGATGCCTTGGACCAGAGACCGTGGCAATTCCCCTGAATTCTTGTTTCTGCTAAGACATTCACAGAAAATGACTGACCAAGAGATTTCTCCCAAACTAGTGACAGAGACCCAGCCACACTCAGAGACTATTTGCTTAGTGCCATGGATCCTAATCAGTTTTGAATCTCTGACTTCCCCTATCTCACTTCCAGCCCTGGATTTAACAGGCCCCTGTGGTTAGGCCTACCTGGACTATCCCCCTTCCAATTAACTCAAAGTAACCTTAATTACACCCACAAACCCCTTTTGCCATAAAATATAACATAATCACAGCCTATCTCATCATACTTACAAGTTCCATCCACCTGCAAGGGGATGATATTATGTAAGAGCAAGACTCACTCAGGGTCATCTCAGCACGCTGCCTAATACATTTTTTCTGCAACCTTGCTAAACTGCTTTTCTGCATCCATTGAGATAATGATCATTCTTTTTTAATTTGTTAATTGTCTGCAAAGTATGTGATAAATAAAAACAATGTGCTTTAAGAGATGCCATTCCTTGGATTTTCAGGAAGAAGTGTGCAGGCATTCAGAAAAGGAGTGCAAGGACTCAGATCTGCCTAAAATCCTGCATTACCATCCAACATGGATTTACTCATCTCCCAACTATATTCTGTGAAACCTTTTTAAATACTGCAGCTCCTGATTTTCAAAATCAGTCTACTTCAGAGAGTCCTATACAACTTAACTTTTTTGCCTAAATCAATTTTAAGGGTGAAAACCTGTCCCATATACTTTAAGCATGTACTTCTGTTAAAAATAATTTGCACTGTGGAAGAAGCCAAATTAAAATCCTTATAATGGAAGAATGGCTTCAGTCAAGTTTACACTTCTTTTCCCATTTTTATTTATTTGAAATCAATCTTCTTATACTTATGAACTGGTCCTACACTCTTGCTATCACTTACTTAGTCACTTTCCAGTAAGGGTGAAGAGGTAACATGAGGAGAAAACACAGAAAAAGTCGGAACATCCACTGATATGGTGAAAATTAATATAAAAGCAAAATGCTCTCTTCTTGTAGTAGCTGCCGTGTGCCTCGCTCAGTCTGTTCATTCGTTCATGCGCTGGGCTGCTCTCCAAATTGCTACCACTTGTACATAGCCAGACTTGTTCAGGTTGAATGGGGCATGATTAAAGATGTGAAATGTAGAGCTACTGCTGTAGCTTTAGTGGATATTTCTGGGACCAAATCAAAGCCTAGGTTTGCAAAGAAATGGGTGAAAGAACCAGGCATGGTACCAGAATGGCTAAGCCAAGGAAAACAACCAAGGCTGTCTTAGAGTCTTAGAATGAACTATTTGTTGCAAGCTGAAAAATGAAAACAGTGAGAATTTGCTTTTAAAAAATGAAGACACTAATGAATCAGTACAGTTATAATTACTCTCTGGGTTAAAGTTACAAGCTTTGCAGGTATGATTCTATACTTATCCCCACTACAAATTTTTGGAGGTGTATCAACAAAGTGACTTACCCGCTGTGAGGAATTAAGATTGTCTGTGTGATTAGGGAAAAGCTCAAGCGTCAGGGATGGCTGTTTCAGAATTCCTGGCATAAGATCCATATTTAAATCACTATCTTGATCCGAGATGTTACTTTCCAATGAATCAGCTATGGGATAAAGAAAGAATAATAATTATAATACCTACTACTTTTTGGAGCGAAAGTGTGTAAACTGATTAGGCTAATAGTCTAACCTGAGTCACTTAAGCAAAGCATTACTTCTATAGCATGGATTGGCAAACTTTTTCTATAAAGAATCAAGTAATAAGGATTTTAGGCTTTGCTGGCTGTACAGGCCTCTATTGCATAGACTTCTTTATATTTTAATTACAGCCCTTTAAAAAGGTAAAAATTGCTCTTTGTGTTCTGAATTCAGACTGTGTGCTATAGTTTGCTGGCTCCTGCCCTACAGGATAAATGAGGTTAAGATTTGAAGACATTTGACTTTTCAGAGGTAGAATATAATAAAAGTCATCCATTATTCTCTGAATAATTCTGGTTGCATATTCAATCATGTAGCATGGTGCCAAGCAACACTGAGGCATCCGAAAGCTACAGACCACCTGGTCTCTGTGATTAAGGAGTGATATGGTTGGAGACAAACACACGGGGCATTTATAAAAAACAAAAACAGACAACTCTCAAGGCTGATTGGGAGCAAGAGCACAGCTGGCCCAGGGGCTCTTTCATGAGAGGAGATGAAGACTCACCTGTGGGAACTACAGTGCAAGGGCATGGCTCTAGCTGTGGGAGAACTGGGTTGGCGCAAACAGGCTGGGCCAGAGACACCAGGCAGGGACCCACCCCACAGAGGCAGATGGGGCCTGGCTTCTGCAGTTAGGTGGTAAATCACAGCCTTAACACAATGGCAAACAGCTGCTAAGATACTAACCTAGACCATGGAAGGCCACTATTGCCAGGGACGCAACTGACCCCGCAGTATGAGACAGGGAAATCATGAGCCCAAGTACAAAGGTTAGGAGGCTGACAAGGTAGGACACCTGGAAAATCCTTAGCTTGGAGATGAGGCAGTAAATACATGATGGGTAGTAGCATCCCACCCTACAGATGGTCTCAATGAAGAAGGTAAAGTTTTCCACCTATTGCTTGGTCAGACACAAAGACATGGGCTTAATTTGCAAGAAGCAAAGGTTCTAGGAGAAGTAAGAATGAGTTATGACTGAAAAGTAACAATCACTCCTGATCCTTATGAAGAACAGGCTAGATCATCACCATCTTTTCTAGGCAGCTGAAGTTTCTCCTGCTTCAATCTGCAGCCTTCATGAGAGCCTTCCAGTTGTAAGACTCCCTGTGGATTCCTATAAAGGCTCTCACAGGAAGTAGGTGAGGGCTCACTCATAATTTGTGAAATGAATAAATAGGGCTTCTATGTGTTGGTAATAATTACATTATAGAAAGACAAACTATGGCCTGAAGCGGATCTCCTTTACAATTTGAAGATTAGTATTAGAGGATCAGTCCGTTTGTCTTTACTTTTCTTAAGAAAGTTAAGAGGAGCTAACTTCCTGTACCTTTGTATAATATAAAAGCTATCGTATCTGTCCTGGCTGGGTGGCTCAGTTGGTTGGAGTGTCACCTTGTACACCAAAAGGCTGCAGGTTCAATTTCTGGTCGGGGTACATACCTAGGTTGTGGGTTTGATCCCTGGCCAGGGCACATGTGGGAGGCAACCTATCGATGTTTTTTTCCTCTCTCTCTCAAATCTATAAATATATCCTTGAACGAGGATTAAAACAATAACAACTAATAAAATAATAAAAGCTATCATACCTTAGAAACAGAAGAATGCCTTAGATTACCTCAGACTCTCTCCTAATGCAATAATACTACACAAACCAGTGAATACAAAAATTGATCCTAAAACAGCACCACAGAAAAAAATGCTCTTACTTAAGGACTCCACAGGAGAAGGAACCACAAAAGCTATTTCTGTAAGAGCATCAGCATAATACAGCACCTTCTTCTGTCCATTGAAAATACTAGCCCCGACATCTTCAGAGGAAATCACTTCATCTAGGAATGAGAAACATTATGTTATTGCTCCAAAAAGTGGAAAAAACCAGCATCATCCTGCTTCCTGAAATTTTAATTGGTTAATAAAGTAGTAACAAACAGAAGGTACACAAGGTCTGTCCAGGAAAAGTCCAGCCATTGTTAATATAACAAGAATAGTTTGTGGGACATCAATGTAACCTGGCAGCCAAGGAGAATGGACTGGAATGCAAATGTGTGAACAATGACAACTTCACTGTACTAGTCAGTGGGGGTGGCAGATGACATTGAGCAAGCATGTGTATTGTGTGGCTATCACATTCAAAGTGACTGGGCAAATACAGCAACGAATCTTTTCACTAAGTTTAAATTTGAAAATCTTTTCAAATTTTTCACTAAGCTTGAACATTCCTCCATGGAAACTATCTGGATGATTCAGAAGACCACAGCTGTGGGTAACTGGTGACTGTCAGCTTTATAACAACTATGTACCATTACCAGCTCATGCACATCTTATGCAGAGATTTTTTTATGAAACATCAAATCACCTGGGTGATTCAGCCCCTCTACAGCCCAGATTAGGCACCATGTGACTTCTAGCTTTCCCCAAAACACCTTTGAAAGGGAACAGATTTCAGGCCATTGATGAGATTCAGGAAAATAGCATGGGTCAGCTAATGGCGACTGGGGGAAATGTATGAGGTCCCAAGATGCCTACTTTTGAAGGGGACTGAGGCATCATTGTCCTATGTGCAATGTTTCTTGTATCTTCTTCAATAATATGTATTTTTCATAGTATACGGCTGGATACCTTCTGGACAGACCTCATATTTCCAACAAGAACCAATTAGTGTGTAAAAAAGTAAGTTACAAATGTTCATTGAATGTTTTACACTAACTGTAAATCATAAAATCTTGATTTCATAGTTTCTGAAACTTCTCTAAATCAGACCACTTCCAATTTAGCAGGGTCTTTGGTTCACCTGTATGAGGCAGATTAAGGAAATAGTCTTTTTGGAAAAGGTCATAATCAAAAGAAACAAGACCCTCACACTCCCTCTCAAGAGAGTTGGGACACATGCGTGTGCGTGCGCGTGTGTACTCTCGCTTTCAAAGCATTTCTGTCCCTGGTCTCTCTCTGCTGTGCCTCAGCTCTGCTTCTGCTTCCCCTTCCCCAATGGGGCATATAGTATAAAATGCACAGGTGCTTTTAGTAATAGCATCTGCTTAAGCCTGCAAGACTGAGTTAACAAAAGTAACATTCCCAAGATTTAGAATAGTTTTCAATTAAAATGAACGCAATATCCTGCTAGTACTGGATAACAGTACACAAAAGACCAACAATCTGACAATAAGTTGGGAAGAAAAAATGAACAAGTAGTCCTCAGGAATGAAAGAAAAACATGCTAAAAGATGCTAAAACTCAACCATAATTAAAAATACAAAGGTTCTCACCAAACAGACTGACAGATACCTAATGTTGGTGAGGATGTGAGAAACAAGAAATTTAGAACAGAGTAGCGAACTATTTCTGTAAAGGATCACAGAGTAATTGCAGGTCATGTGGTTTCTGCCACGACTACTCAAGTCTGCCACTGTAGCATAGACAATACATAAGTAAGTGTTTTGTAAGCTACTTAAAGTTCTAATAAAACTTGACAGAAACAGGCATGGCCTATGGTTTGCTGGCTCCCGTTTTAGACCGGAAGGCATTTTGTATCTACTGCCCCAACAGACACCCCACTCTCCCTACTCTGTGTTAGCAGGTGTGACCTGTGGGAAGGACTGACGCTTCACGCCAGCTCTACCTGGTCTATAGCTCTCTATCAGGGCCACTTCGGCTCTCCCGCCACAGCAACAGCCTGGGGCTGTCCAATCACTGAGTATCTCAGGATTTGGGAGTAGAGAAGTTCTGGAACCTGGCTAATCTCTCCTCTTCAGGTTCATGCAGTATGTGAATATAAAGCCTGGAACTGCCTTTCTGCACTAGGAGAGAAACCAGGCTGCAGACAAAGCCAACGCATGATGGGCTGAGATAAATGAAAACTGAAGAGAAATATTATAGAACAAGAGTGCTGATCAAGTGACAACGAAAATGTACACTAATCTCTGTTACATGAGGCAATAAATGACCATTTAAATCTAAGACAGTGTGGGTCGGGTTTTCTGTTACTTGCAACCACAGGAACCCAACTGATGTAGTTATCAAATTGAAAAATGTGCATATCCTTTATCAATTCTACTTGTGGGAATTTAGTCTATAAATATACTCAAGCACATATTAAGGAATATGTGGAAATTAAAATTAAAGTATATCCCCAAATAATTTAATTCAAATTTGGTTGAAATTAGAAAAAAAAAAAACTGCAGGTCACAAGTCACAATGGTATATAATGGAAAACCTGGAGAAAATATAATCATGTTGAAGAAGAACTGACAATTCAAAGCACTGGACACAAGCACTACCCACCGCAAAGAGGTAACTTTCCAGTGACTGTAAGAACCCTCAGAACAAACAGCATCGGCCAGGTGGGGCAAAGGTCTTAAGTGTAAATTTAAACTTGCTCTGGTAGTTGTTATCCTCATTACAGTTCCTCAGGATTTGTAGAGATGAGCCTGAATCTCTCAGGGATAGTCAGATGTTTACTACAAAGGTTTTTATATAATATCCCTAGAAGGTAATTTTTAGTGATAGCCACAAAGTCTATAAAACATATGTGTTAATAGAAAACTGTATTTTTATTAGACAAAAAAGAACTTATTAGGAAACTGTACTGTTTGCTATAAGTTAAATTTATCACAATATTGTTATAGAAAATGGAATTTATTCACACTGTAAAAGGAACTTATTACCCTTGTGATAATTAAGGCATCAATTTTATATTAACTATATTTATATGTAGCATGTACTTATTTATTTATTTTTTAACTTTTTCCCATATACACAAAAAATATCTAGAAAAATATACAAACTATTGTAAAGTGACCTCCTATGAGGACTACGATTAGGGGCAGGAGATTTTCCTTTATATACCTCTATTTGTTAATTTTTTTAAATAAGACTATAAACTCATAGTAAAGGGGGATTCAAGAGTAACAAAATGAGAAAAAGACAAATGACCATTGTGAGTGTTACCTTGTTCGGTTCCTTCACCATCGTCACAGCTGTTAATAGACCAACTGGTGGAAACATGTCCAGTCCAACCAGGATGTCTGCCCACATCTACTGACCAGCCAAGGGAGAGCAAAAATTCTAGGAAATGTGGCTGCACATTTCTGGAAGACTCCACATTCTTTAAAATCTGAAATATATACCAATCATCAGCTATAGCAAAAGAAAACAAAAGCTTATCAAAATAAATCTTCATAAAAATTGGTTACCTTTGAGATAGCTAACAAATCCTAAGCTCAAAATAAACTTGGCAATGTACTGCTGCAGTTAAAAATGCATGCTTTCAAATTAAATTTGAGTTCAAATCCTTGCTGGGCCTAGGCAAATTTCTTAACCCCACTGTTTCAATTTCTTCATCTATACAGTGGGGATAATGATGGCTGTGAAGATTAAATGAGATAATGCAAGCAATGGCCTTAGCTGCCCCCTAGCAAAACAATTATTAAACCAGACGTGTATACTAAAAGTAAACAAAAAACACTATGTCCCTGCCTTCACAGAGGTTACTGTCTGGTGAGTAGAAAACATTACCGAGGTATGTGATTATTTAATTACCAACCTTGACAAGTGCTATTGGAAATACAATAAAGTCCTAAACCTATTAAAAATTCAATGAAGATTAGGTATAATAATGAGTATAAAAACATCTTTCTCTTAGTCCAAAGAAGAGAATGCAGTCATTCCAGGAAAAAAATGAAGGACCGACCAGAAGGTTCTCTCCTTTTCACTAAGTATTAATATAATACCTGTGCTTTTTACTGCCCCTCAAAAGAAAAGCTCCTTGTTCTAAGACAGTGGTGCTCACAGAGATGAGTCTGTCCTCCAGGAGCCACTTGGCAATGTCTACAGACATTTTTGTTATCTCAACTGGTAGGGAGCTACTGATATCTAGTGAGTAGAAGCCAAAGATGCTGTTAAATGTCCTATTTACAGGCCAGTTCCCTTAACAAAAATTATCTTGCCCAAAATAGCAATAGCATTGCTGCTGAAAACCCTATGATAAAGGAAGAAAAGTGTGGCATCCTCTACAAATTAAACAGGGGGAGGGGGAAATGATTAACATTAAACCTAACATTCTCTAAGCCCACTCCAGACTTTCCATATCAGAATCAGCAGGGACAGGATCCCAGAATCACTATTTTTAGTAACTCCCTACCCCCACAAAGACTGATGAGGCCAGTCCACATATCACTGATGTAGTTCATACAATGCTAAGCTATGTCAAGGTCATCAGGAGGCCTGATAAAAATCAAAGTACGAGATGTTAACATCTATTACGCCTCAATCCATTGGGCATCACTGCCAGGCTATCATCTGTCAAATACATCATCTCTTAAGCACTTTTCTTTTTTTAAAAAAAGATTTTATTTATTTATTTTTAGAGCAAGGGGAAGGAAAGGAGAAAGAGGAGAGAAACACCCATGTGTGGTTGCCTCTTGAGCACCCCAAACTGGGGATGTGGCCCGCGCTTAATCCACTGAGCTACACCAGCCAGGGCTAAACACTTTTCTTAGAAATATATTTACTTAGCTTACCCATATACCTTCATATTCCTTTTTTCTTTTTTTAAGATTTTATTTATTTTATCTTTAGAGGTGAAGGGAAGGAGAAAGGGAGAGAAATATCAATGTGTGGTTGCCTCTCGTGTGTCCCCTGCTGGGAACTGGCCTGCAACCCAGGCATGTGCCCTGACTGGGAATCGAACCGCGATCCTTTGGTTCACAGGCCCGTGCTCAATCCGCTGAGCTACACCAGCCAGGGCTCTCCCTTCATATTCTTACAAGTACCAGGAAACAGTTGACAGCCAGTTTTCTTCCAATTAAAATTTGTATTCATAAGTGAAACTTTTAAATATCTGAAAATTTAGTCAAGATGCAGTGAATCAAATTCAACTTGAAGGCCACTCTCTGGAGCTGGAAATTAATCTAAACCTACCCTATGGCTAAGGAAGGCAGGTCTCAGGCATTATAAAGCAGGCTTCAGAGAATCTTCAATGTTTCCTAGGCACCCTCAGTTGCTAGACAGCTAAGCAAACTAAAACAGTTTAAGAGTTACTTTAAGGGTTTGCATCTTCTTTTACAAGTATGAGGAAAAAATGGTCCTATTATTCCCATAAATCATGCGTTAGACTTCCTTCAGAACAGAACCCCAACCCCTGCAATTAATACAGTTCTCCTGAGGTTCTCCCAAAAAACGTGAGTCCACCAGTCTCATTCCTGGCCACCTGCAGTCTACAGTCTCCCAAGATCTAAGCACGTTGAACCCTCAATGCATTTTGTGAAGACAGAATTCTCTCTTACCTCCAGAACCTTTACATACGCTATTACTTGTCAGTAACTTGTGTCTACTTTTTACCCATTGTCAATGCATACTTCAAACACCAGCTTAAATGTCTTTACCTCTAAAGACAGCTTCTTAAAAGCAGTCTAGGTTTTCCTGTTATGGTACCTATAACATCCTCTTATTAGCACACTTTGCTATGATAGTTTATTTAATCATCTGTCTTTCCCTCTAAACAGTAGTTCTGGGAGAACAGAAATCCTGTAGAGCTTGTTCATGCCTGTAACACTGGCACTTAACTGAGAGAAGACACTTAATACTTATAGAATCAATTACATGAAATGAAGAACTTTCTCATAAATCAATCTCATTTTCTAGTAGGTCACCAAGAATTTGAAACAGTGCTTCTAGTATAAACATTTTGTTAACTTGTATAAATTTCTTAAGGTGTGCTCAATTTGGTTAGCTGATGGTCTTACAATGATTACACTAAAATTCCAAGGTCATACAGTCACAGTACCCTACACTCCGCACACTGTATTTCACACACCTTCCTTTGGCCCTTTCCTGGTCACAGCTGGTAACTCCCTGCCTATTCCATGTATCTACTATTCATTTCCAACAGACACTTTAAGTCTCCTGCCTGCCATTCACTCTATTTTCCATTCTCACCTATCTTACAGTCTTCTTCAAGCTTCTCCTAGTTACTTTGTTACATGTATACAACTGTGTTTTACTTAGTCTTTTTTTTTGTCCCCTATTTTTAGGTATTATTTTCCCCAGTGCAAACTATGCATGCCTCCAATGAAATTATTTGCCTGTGAAATTACCTGGAAGATGAGCTCCTTCAGAGAAAGGGTTGTTAGTCAAATCTATACCCTGGCATATTGAGTCATAGGGAAGAATGTTCAGTAAATATCTGTTGTTTTACTCTTTTTAAGCAATCAGGCCTAGCATTAGCTTTTTGTGGCTCGTTTGTCCTATGAATCTGAATTCCAGGAGAAGAAGAAATACATGCTATAGCTCTACTATAAATCAGTTCATTGAGAGGCAAGCATCATGGTTTTCATTAACTTGGTTTCTGAACTGGCTCACAAGGCTTTAAGCATCAAGTATAACTCATCTCCTACCATGGATAAGCACAAGCCATATAAAATTGTTTATATTTAAAAGCATAAAAATTACCCCCCAAATTCAGAAATCTTACCTCCTGGTTTGTTTTCTGACCTGGTTTCATATAGAAAATAAAAACTGTGTCAAAAGGACGACATGGCAAGAGATCCAGATATCCAATGTCATCAAAAAATCCAGGTATTGTGGAGTCAAGTGCAATAAGGTGAGGAGGTAGGCGGCTATTTGCAGGTTCCTACCACCAAAGGAAGAAAGGAAAAATTACTTCCTCTTTTCACTACTCTAATTATAAAAACAATACTTGTTCGTGGTCTAATAAATATTAATTATAAACTTACAAACTAGCAGGAATAAGCACCACCATACCCCAAGAAATGATTTAACATTTCTTGTGTACCTCCTTCCAGTTCTTTTATTTTCTTTTTCTTTTTTTTTTAAAAAGACGATTGAGATCATGCCATATATTTAATTTTGGATCCCATTTTCTCTATAACATACCATGCTTTCTATAAACATTTTTAATACATTTTTTTTCTCATTCATTGACAGTAGAAACGCAAAATGGTACAGCAACTTTGGAAGACAGTTTGGCAGTTTCTTGCAAAGCTAAACACAGTCTTATCATACAACATAGCAATTGCACACCTTGGTATTTATTTATCCAAATGATAAACTATGTCTAACAAAAACTTAAACACAAATGTTTACAGCAGCTTTATTTACAATTGCCAAAACTTAGAAGCAACCAAGATGTCTTTCTGTTAAGTCAGCGATTTTCAACTGGTGTGCCTCAAGAATTCTTAAAACATGCAACACCTGACTACTTAGTCAGAGGCACTGACCTCTTTTCCCTTAGATTGCCAAATAAAAAAAATGACAATAGCCAATACAACAACAGCCATCCAGGGTGAATGAATCAAAATTATACCTATTTTTTTTGCAAAATTCACAAAAAAAAAATATTCTTTGGTGTGCTACAAAATTTTAGTAATGAGTTTATGTGTGCCATGAGATGAAAATGGTTGAAACTCGCTGCTCTAAGTGAATGGATAAATTGTAATACATCTATACAATGGAATATGGATGAGTGAAAAAAAGCCAATCTGAAAATGCTTCAAACTGTATGATTCTAGCTGCATGACATTCTGGAAAAAGCAAAACTGTAGTGACTATAAAAAGATCAGTGGTTGCCAGGGGTTGGGGGAGGAAAGAAGGAAGAAATAAATAGGCAAAATACAGTAGATTTTTAGGGCAGTAAACCTATTCTGTATAACACTGTAATGGTGGACAAGTTACTATACACTTGACAAAACCCACAGAATGTACAATACAGAGTGAACTCTAATGTAAACTATGAACTTCAGTTAATAATGCAGAAATATTTGTTCATCAATTGAAACAAATGTACCACACCAATACAAAATGTTAACAAAAAGCTGCAGAGGTAGGTGTGTTGTAACATGGGGGTTCTCTGTACTTTCTGTTCAACTGTTCAGTAGACCTAAAAGTGTTTTTTTAAAAATAAAGTGTAGTAATTTTTAAATGCATTTTTTGCCTCCCCCAAATTTCTTGTCTTCTTTGAGGTCCTGATCTTGTCCGATAACGGAAGCCATGGTATTTTGCCACCCATGGTATTTTTCAGGAAAGCATCCTCCAGAGATGGCAAGTATAATTCTTTTCTACATTAGCAAGAATTATGAGCCTGGTCTTCTAGTCTATTACCTAACATTTCCAGCAAGGACCTTTCCAGCAAGTTACAGTATGCTACAACCAAAGACTAAATTTATATTTAGTCTTCTGCCGTCAGGCAGAAGAGAATCCACACTGAGTGAAATAAGTAAAGACTACACACAGGCTCATGTCAATGCAGGTCAGACTCTGCCACTAAGTGAATCTGCTACAAATACACAAAAAAACTTGTGGTTCTCAGTTTTTACTTCGAAATCATGCATAAGGAATTGTGGAGCAGTAGCATACTATAATGCACCTTGCAGGGCAAAGCTTCCAAATTCTTTTTAAGTAAGCTATTTCGTTAGTTTGTTCTCCTGGATGATCTTCCAATTCAGGAACATAACATGCACATACCTTATTTCTCTTGACTTTTTAAATTTTCTCCTCTAGGTCCTGTGCAGTTTGTTAGGGTAACTTGTGCCAATATCAACAGATGTAAATGGGGTATTTCTGCATTGTATTTTTAACTGGATATTACAGAGCTATAGTTATTAATTACCTTTTAGTGTGATCTTAACTCTCGTTTATTTAAACATTTATTGATTCTCGTATGGTTGCCTAACTAAAAGTCATGTTATCTATGAGCTATCTTCTTTCAGTAGTTTTTAACCTCTTTTTAGTGTAATATTTTGTTGACTTTCCTGGTTTTGATATTATAAGTATAGTGTAAGATGTCACTATTGGGAGAACTCTCCTGTACTTTTTTTTTTTTTTACAACTTTCTATTAATCTACAATTATTTTAAAATTAAAAAATTTCATTGACTAAAAAATTCTCAGTGATAAACAGTGGTCAAGGTCAGTATCATTTGCCTAATTTTATCCAAGGCTACTTCTGGTTTCTCACAGGCTACCACTAAGAGAGGTCTACATTACTGGCTTACTGTTTCACCGACTCATCTACTAACACAAGCAAATTAATTTTTCAATAGATTTACTAATGTTTCCCAATAACTAACACTCCTTGAGTCCTATTAAAAAACTTGCTTGGCTGTGGAAAGTAACTTGCTTAACATGCTACTGAATTCAGTTTTAGTAGCATTCTCTTAGTACTTGTGCATATATTTGTACAATACATTCCCAAGAAAGACCGGTGTACAGCTTTTCTGTACGCATGTGCTGTCAGGTTTAAGTGACTAGATGTATGCTGAGGTTCATAAAACAGACCTGTTAACTTTCTGATTTCTTTCTATGTTCTGACACAAATGACAAAGCATGAAAATTATTTTCTTGAAAGCTTAAAAATTTTAACTAAAATAGGTAACATGAATGGATAATTACAATCTCAGGGACAGTGTTATTAGGACTCTTCTTGTCTCCTTTCAATCCACAGGACGTAATAATTTTCTCCTACTATACTTTTATTATCATTTGACTCTGTTTAATTTTCTTCATGAGGAATATAACTAATCATTTGTAGATTGTATCTTTTTGTTCCTTGTCTTCCCTATATGCCACTGTATTTCTTGTCATTTCCTCTTTTCTTCTGCACTTTAAAAGTTTCCATGTTCATACCCCCCATCAAACAACTCACTTCTCTACAACATAAACTATTTCCCATCTACATGCTGAAACCCAAAATCAGACACAAAGTTCCCCCTGGTTTCCTAAAAAGTTAAATGGCCTTTAACCAAGCAGCTGCTGGGGAGTAAGGGAAAGGGACAAGTTGTGCAATAAGCAACTTCTTGCTTGACAACATTCAGTTGTGTTTTTCAAAACAAAGAGGCCTTGGAACAAAACCCAAATGCACCATAGGCAAGCTAGTTCACAGTTTGAGCCTCTGTTTCCACATCTGTAAAATGGGATAGCATCGCTTCCCTTGAAAAATTGGTTTAAGGATACCAGAATTAAGAATAATGACAATATTTACCTTAGGCTGGCTTACTTTGTGCTAACTACTACATGAAGCATCTTAACATAACCACAATGATATGGATACTTCTGTCAGCCCCACTTTGTAGATAAGGAACTTAAGACTCAGAAAGTCAGGGAGCTTGCCCAAGATCACACAGCTAACAAGTAGTGCTGCCAGGACATAAGCCTAGACATTCTGATCTTAGAAAATGCAAAACATAGGAAATGGGTCACAAATACTTGCTCCGTTTTTAAAAATGCTATGAAAGAGCAGAGTCAATTGTAGCCCATCTTTATAGCAGTAAATTTTAGTAGGAAAAGATTTCTAAGATTCTTTTTCTAATTATCTGTAGAGCTCATTTGCATGTGTGATATGGGTCCCACATTACCCTAGAAAATCCAGAGCTGGGCGTACCATCAAAGCAGTCCCCTCTCACAGAACTCCAGAAACACTCATGGGACAAACTGTCCTGGACTCATACAGTGTGCGTAACCTATCGCACTGCAGAATTTCATTTACTTGCCCACTTCTTTTTTAAAAATTCCTTTTATTCTCATAAAAATGTTTTAGTTATCATCAGCTCAATGTTAACTTATGAATATATTTATTCATACAAGTTTAGGAAAATTACCTTCAATGCTTCTAAGGACAAGAATCCAAAGTGTGAAAGGAAAAGGCGAGCTGTTTGGAACTCCTGGGCAGGAGGTGGGGGCTTGCAATCTGTGACTGGATCAGGAAAACTTCTCTTCTGCAGTGCTTCCTCACTTTGTTGTTCAAGGCGTATTTCATAAGCGATTTGCTGGGCCATGCCATTCCTTAATTTTTCATGTCTCTCTTCTAACTGAAATAAACCAAATATTTAATTTTTTGGAACTATTATAAAAGGAATAGGATCATTCTGAATTTTAAAATGAAAATAAAGCCACAAGCAACAAAATAAATGAAGATAATTTTCAGGGATCAACACTGTGTTTCAATTCAATGCAAACATGTTTTAAGGTTAAAAAAGTACCGAAGAAATTTGCTTATAGCCTCGAGAATCGCTCTTTCATCTCCACCCTGTAAATGAAACCATTCTGTCTCTGCTTCCTTTCAAGAAAGGGGGCAGAGCAGTTGTTCACATCCTTCTTCCAGACCACTGTCCTATAGTGACCCCCTCGTGTTTTGAAGTCCGTATCCATATGGATTACTCCACTATACTCTGAGCCTCCCCCGACGTCTCCGCCTCCGCTTTCCTTCTGGTTAATGCTGGTTTAAAATTCCACCCTCTTTGGTAAGCAATGATCCTTCTAACAACCTGGCTTATATAGGGTGGAGCAAAAGTAGGTTTACAGTTGTTCATATGGAAAATAATACAGTAACAATACACAATAATAATACGAGAATAAACTCTGTGTTTCATGTACTCACAATGTAAACCTACTTTTGCCCACCCTGTATTTCAACAACCTGTTCAACCCTTATAACTTTTAGCCATCTATAAGGATACTTTTGTATTTCAGGTGTGCGGTACTTTCAAGACCTACAATTCTGAAATTCCCTTATCCAATCATAAGCCCTTTAATGCAGTTCTCACATACCTTAACTTTCCATCACTGCAAGGTATTCAACCCATCCCCACAGTTTTCCAGGCCATTACCATCCTTCTGGCTTCATCTACTTCCCAAACAAGCCTAACCCCGCAAATATAGTATCTTAATACTTTTTCCTAAGCATATAAATGGCCTTGTTATTCCTTATTTTTCCATATTCCCACCCCTGTCAATCTCCACACCACTCAAACATTTCACTTATGCCTCCATATCCCAAGGACTTTTGATGAAAGTCAGCAGAGTAAGTAACTTCACTACAAATGATGCTACTTAACCTTAGTGGGCATCTAAGCTGCCTGGCAATTTTAAGAGCCATCTTTGATTCCCTATTTCGCTGCTAAGAACTAAGATTAAAATTTACATAAGCTCCTTCAATTTCCTTCCTTTCCACCTCTAAATGTCTCTGAACCTGTACCTACTCTCTTTCTTTCCTGTCTTACCAGGAGTATCCCTTTTCTAGATACAATCACACAGACTCTTGACCCTGCTGCCTCCAGACCTTACTCTGTTAATCATTTTCCTGGCCCATCTTACAGTATTAGCAGATACAGACCTCCACTGGTTCCTTCTTTCAACCTCTAAGCAAGTTCATATTCCTCCTATCCTTGAATTAAAAGAAGAAAAAAAGGAATGAAAGGAAAAGGAAAGAAAAGAAAAAAACTAGCCTTGCATTCTCTTAGCGAGGCTGTTCCTCACGCTTCATCCTTCCCTTTACTACTAATGGTACAGTTTATATTCACTGCCTCTCATTAACCTTTCACTCTCCAGCTCCTGATATGCTGCCCTGGCCTTTAATACTCTTTTGAACCTATCCTCAAAGGGCAGCTATAATTTCACGCCAAAATCCAGGGGCTTCTTCTTAGTGCCCCTTCCCCCTAACCACCCTAGCACTTGAAAAGTAGGCAACCTCCATTCCAGCCCTTGTATTCTCTCGTGTCTTGACATACCCTATCCCCCATTTAAATTTCTTCTTCCTTGACCTAAGATACCAATTACTTAATCTAATTATCTAAATCTAAAACCAAATGAATTTTTCCTGTTTTCCCAAATCTGTCCTCTTCCTAACATCCAAATTTCTATAAATGGTACCAATATCTTCTTTATAACTCAAGCTCAAAATCTAGAGTTCTCTGGCTCTTTTCCTTCCCTCATCAATCCAAGACAGCTTGGATTTATCTCTTTAATACATTCCAATATTTTTAACTTCCACTATCAGTGAGGCAGTCTTTCCTTTCTCCTGCCTAGACTATCATAATAGTCTCTGAACTGGTCTCCTTCCTCCAAATATCCTCCATAGGAGTCTGATCATGTCACCACACTGCTGAAACCTACTATGGGCCAGCCCAAGCAACCCCCCAACCTCTCTCTAAGAGACATCCAGTTCCCATCAATCAGCCACAATCTGTACTTGTCTTACTATATAACCTCCTGGATAACAGAGATCCAAGTCATCTTATGAATCACCTCCAATAACACTAAAAACAAAACAAAACAAAACAAAACAAAACAAAGTCTTAATCATGGAAGTTGTTTAAGAATGTTTACAGTTATTCCCTTAACAACAGCAGGCAATAATTTATCTTACTTCTTCAGTAACGATTTCATGCAAATCTGGAATGCTCAGATCTGCTTTCACAAAAGGAATCTTATCCACCTCTTCAGGAAATGGTCTATGTTTCACAGTATATTTAAATCCAACATCATTTTTAGGAACTGGACGAGGTTCAGGAACAAAAAGCTGTTAAAAAAAAAACAAGTAACACTATGTTTACTACATTTGGTGCCATCTGTAATGACATCTATTTCCCCTCGTCTCTTAGATGCCTATGTTTCTCTAGGACTACGTACCACAGAAACTCAGTAAGAATCTGTAAATACTACTGTTAGCAATAAA
Organism: Anoura caudifer; assembly: GCA_004027475.1. NCBI lineage: Eukaryota > Metazoa > Chordata > Mammalia > Chiroptera > Phyllostomidae > Anoura > Anoura caudifer. Next base: position 253,563 of record PVKU01000425.1, on the reverse strand, counting down.
GGTAAACAGCCTGTGTACCAGTGTACTTTATTACATATTGTACCATTGTTCATCAAATTATCATAGATTTTGTGACATGGATTGTGGACCTCTACTACCCTGGACCTGAATCTCCCATATTCTGTAGAAAGTCAATGGGTAAGACATTTCAAAGCTCAAACTTCCTTCTTCCCCAAGGGCTCTCAAATCATTCCATAGAATAAAGTACAAGTTCAGGTCCACTGGGCATCTCTAGACAGGGAGCTCAATTGTAAACTTAGTATGATTTAACTGAAAGTATAAGCACCAAACCTAGGTCTTCATTCTCTAATTGTGAGTGTCTCTCTCAAATGCTGGTGAAATTATTTTTAAAGATTTTATTTATTTATTTGTTGAGAGAGAGGGGAAAGGAGGGAGAAAAAGAAGAAGAGAGACATCGATGTGTGAAACAAACAATGACTGGCTGCCTTTTGTGTGGCCCCTTCTGGGGCCTGGCCTGCAACCCAAGCATGTGCACTTGACTGGGAATCAAACCAGTGACCTTTTGATTCACAGGCTGGTGCTCAATCCACTGAGCTACACCAGCCAGGGTGTAAATGCTGGTGAAATTTTATTAAGTCACATTTTAAAGAATTTTTGATAACATAAGTAAAAACTTACAATGTGATAAGTGAAGATAGCAGTATAAAAATGACTCAAAAGTCTACTTTAGTGTTATGTACAGAGGAAAAGAACTGGAAGGAAACCCACTAAAATACTAACAGTGGCTACCCACTTCTAGAGAGTGAAAGTAAGGTGATTTAAAATTTCTTTATTACCTGAATTTTCCAACTTCTCCCATAAGCAAATTTTATTCACAAAATCACAAATGTTATAAAGAAAATAAACTGTGCCACCCCACAATAAAGTTTCATTAAATTATGCAGCATATTAAGACAATTATAGAGCATATTACCAATTATATAGCAATAAATCATTTGAAACAAGTCCTGTTGCCAGAGAGATCAAAGGTCTAACCAAATTCTTTTCATATATGGCATGAATTTGAGTTTTATTATATTTATTTAACACTGTCTTAAAAAATGGTTCAATTGTTCAGAAGTAACTCTTAATCATAAGTAAATGTCAGAACCACCAGGAAAGCTTTTTGAAAATACACCTGGCTTAAAGATGTGCTGAAAGATTAATTAGTGAATCTAGAATTCTAGGCTCCTAAGATGATTCTCATGTGAAGCCCCTAAGACCCTGGCTAGGGTCAAAAATATTTCTTTCTTTCTGTGGCTTTTGTTGGAACTTTTTAAACCTTTGAATCATAGAATGCACATGTGCGCACACAAGTACCCACACACTCACTCCTAGTCACTTCCCTGTAACTTCTGATGGATACCTTCTGATTTGCTTTTGCTCCTCTGGGTAAAAGGCAAAGCTGTTGTGCCCAAGCAAGTCTTCCAGACATTCCCCGGACCAGCACAGTGACAGAGGGGAAAAAATCATCTAGAATAAAATGGTGTAAAAATTTTTATTTGAGACACCCATTTAAAACACACTGGTTATCAACTATAGAGTTTCTACTAAAGCCCTAGAACAGTGTTTCCCAAACTTTCATCCTTGTGTGCCACCTCTGTGGTTTCTGTCACACCCATGCAGTGTTACGCTGCATAAACTACTTTCTTTTTTAAACTTAAATTTATTTTTAAAGGAAATTATCTATCTCTACTTTAAATGGAAAACCATAATTTTGATGAGCTAAATATATATATTTTAACACATTTAAAAATACATAAGATGTTTACTGACAACACACTGACCAACATTATTTCACATACCTCCAATGGTACACACACATTTCTGGGAAACACTGTCCTGGCCAATACCCTGAACTTCCAATGTCTGAATAACCCAAGTGCAGCAAGACAGACTGGGTGCTTACAGTGCTGCTACATTCGCCCATGCCTTCATGTACCACTGCTCCATCCCAGTGGAAGTTCAAGAGAGGAAAAAGGGGTAAAGAACTCAGGATGGACTTGAGTGACCCAGATCCTTCTTATTTCCTTTCTTAGTCTCCAGTGTGGGAGTCAAAGTTGTTCAAATTTCTCTCTCATTTCCTAATAACTATTACAATAAACTATTAAAATGTCCTTCGTAATTCTTGTAAATCCTAATTGTTTTATATTTCTGATAGACTTTTGATGAAATGTAATTGCTTGAAATAAGAGTAAGAGAGTCCTAAAAGGTATGGAAAAGACCATGAAGACCAGAGGGGATATTGGGATTTTGCAGACTCCTTAGCAGGTGGCTTGGGAGTAGGAGGCAGGAGGAATCATAATAGGCACAAGAGAGGACAAAGAGTCAAGCAAGCCCTAGATCTGGGATAGAGAAGTAACAGGTGACTGGAGGTAAGACTTGTGACCAGCACTTCTGGAGCTGGGCAATGATTAAAGGCCCCTCGTATTCCCTACTGAAGTCACCGTATCCTACCACAACCCAAAACCTGTGATGATACTCATTTATCCCTGAACTTCAGGAAAACATCTCACTTTCATTTTTATGGATTTATGAGATCCTATTTATATATCCTCAACAGAATTTGCATGGGACTCTAAGACCCTATTCACCTTTGCAAAGGTAAGAAGGCAAGTCTTTAATGACTGAGAAAAGCCTATTACTATGGGGCAATGATAACAAAAAGGGACAGTATGAGGTTCAGAAAATTTGGATGCTAGGCCTAGTCATACCACATTCTTAACCCTGGATGAGTCATATACCCGCCTGAAGTCTCAGTTCCTTTACCTGTAAATGAAGGAACTGTACACTAAGTGATTCCCTGGGTCCCTATATGCCCAGATTCCATAACCCTCACTTTCCTGTACCTTTCGCAATAAGAGTCTCTCTGAGAACATGCTTCCTTTATAAACTGGCTGATTCCAATTACCATCTGAAAAAAATGTATTTTGAGTAGTCTTAGTTTTAGTGGTAGTCATGTACTTTGAGATAATTTTTATTTGGGAGAGAAAGAAGAGGAAAACAGTGACTGTTGTGTCGATGAAAAAATCCCTGAAGGGTTTTCAGAAGGGCAAAGGGATGGTCAGATCTGTATTTGAGGATGAACACAATGGTAGCAGCAAGTGGATGAAGATATGGGCAACAAATTTTGGAACTGGAGGGAGTATTAGACCAGGTAGGGAACCACAGCAACAATCTAGATAAGAAATAACAAGGCCCTGCATTTGAATGTACTGGGAGAGGTACAATGGAAAGGAAAGAAAAGAGTCACTGGGGAGGTGGAAACTGTGAAATCAGTTATATAAGAGAATAACAGAAAAAAAATAGGCAAGGTAAAGATGACTCCTCAAATTTCCACCTGTATGGGTGACACCAGTAACTGACATAGAACACTGAATAGTGAGGGGCAGGATCCAAAGTTCAAGAATAAAAGAAGAAGAATAGTGATTTCTAGACACATTAAACAATAGAAAATAGCCCACTAAAACAAACATTTTATAAAACTATAGGGCTCTTTTCTGATATTGCAAACATGCACTAAGAGCCTCTGAGAAATTCTATACAATATGTATATTCTATTTTCTGGCCTTCTATTTTTCATTTGCTATTATCCCACAGCAAGGCATCTTTTTGACAAATGCACAATTATTTAGAATTTACAGTCTTTCCTTCCCTACAGGAAACAGCTTGCTAATGTTGATGAACATGATTTAGCAGTGGAGAAAGCCCAAAGTGCTGAAACTTACTCTGTTCATTCCCAAGAGGCTGCTCCAGCATTGCCAGGATGACACTGTTATCCAAAACAAAGTACCGGAAGCTATGCTTGTTTATGGTTGGTAGCCTGGAGTACTTAATTAAAGTGGTCTCATTCACCAGACTACAAGGAGAGGCAGGACCACTCGGTGAGGGAAATGCACCAAGCAACTGCATAATACTATAGGGAATACAAAAGATAACAGTTAATTCCCAAAGCAAAATCTTACCTTTACCTCATGTATCAATGTATACTTCTGCACTTCTGATTTTAACTGACCCAACCATAGTCAGTTTTACCATATTTTGCCTTGTATAATGCACACTTTTTGCCCAAATTTCTGAGGGAAAAATAAGGGTGTGCATTATACACGGGTAGTACTAATTCTGTATGTATATAAATGTTTTAAATTCTTCTGTTTATGCTTATGCACTAAAAGTGTAACTCTAGAAAGCACTAATAATATCCGTATGCAAAGTAATACCCTGGAACATAATAATCAGTTTTGTTTCTAAATATATATAAACAAATTAAAAAATGCATTAAAAAATTAAAACAAAAGATTTTTTCCCTGAAAGGGGCCAAAAACATGGGTGCGCATTCTGCACGAGAACGCATTACACAGAAAATACGGGTACTCCTTGTGGTGGATGCCTTGGTGTACTGTCCAGATGCCCACTCCAGTACTGAAAGATACATTCCCCCACATGCAGGGAGTTGGTAGCCACAGCTTTCAGCTCAGTCTCTCTCCAGGAGGTGCCTTTGGCCTACAAGAACCAACTCATCTAAGATCACAACTTCCTCTGGGACAGTACACACCCAAAGAACAGCTGATACAGGGGTATAAAGTTCCAGCTCAACTTCAGAGAACTGTGAAGGGCAACTCGGTTCCAGATCTTTGTTGCTACTGCATCCAATGAACTTCTTGCGAGCAAATTTCTCTCTCAGAGTTTGCTACCCAGGGAACCTAATTAACCACAATTCTAAATCACGAAGCTCCTGAAGATACAATATAAATTTTTGTGTGTACCAGTGAAAGAAATTCAAAATTATATTAACTTTCAAAATTATATTAACTAAAGCATTCTAAACCTAGAAAAGGATAAACCAAATCCATTCAATTTTTCAGATGATGAAACTCAGGCTCAAAAGAGATAAATGATCTTTAAGAGACCACAGTAGACATTATCCTTCTTTTATAGATAAGGAACTTGACTCACTAACAGTTATACTTTGCAAAACTGCTATAATTACCAAATATAAATATATATTTTTAAAACTGATTTGGAAACTGGAATTCAACTGATCAAGCCTTAACATTAAAAAATATTTATATTTATAGAGATTTCTGTATACATTCAACAAATAATAACTTATATAGAGCATTTACCATGTGCCAGGCATTGGTCTAAGTACTTTACACATTATTTTATTTAGTTATAACAACCCTATGAGATAAATACCACTATTATCCCCCTTTTATAATGATGAAACTGAGGCATGGAGAGAAAGCCTCTTGTAATAAAAACATAAGATTTTATCTTGTGGTCCTAATATTACCTGACCTTTCATATGCAGCTCATTTGGAAAACTAATATTCCCTAATACCACTTTTAACATCTCAATCCTCAGCCAGAGTGGTCTCTCCCTTTCTCTTTAATTCTAATATTTGAACCCAAACATCTCTGATAATGAAAGGCAACATTGCTCAATAGATGTTGTCCTTATATTTTCTCTCCTCCTAGGAAGGGGACTATCTAAGAATATCAAGGACCAGAAGAATTTCGTGATGGGTCAAGCCTAAAGATCTGTGCAAGTAGATGATATACCAGTAATGGGAACATATGGCTTGGGTATCCTAAATCAGGACAAAGATGGCTGTCACAAAGCACATGAATGAACCATGTGAGCTTACTGTGTTCTATGCAAGATGCTAAGACATTATCAAATAGGTTGCTCACAAGGGAATAGGTCACTATGATCAAATCTCACCAGCCTAACCACATTTTTTCTTCTTGATGGTGACTAAACCAAAAAAGCAGAGAAGACATGCCAAGTATTTAACAGGGTATCACAATAAACCTGTAGACAAGATTTAAAAATCCCCATGCATCTGAAGGGAAATATCCTATGATGTGCTTTGTGAGTCTACCTCCATTCAGTATTTTTATCAATGTCTTCATTAGGACATACAAGGTAGGATCATTGTATCTGTAGTTCACTAAAAGATAAGTTGCAGAGTTAATATCTTAAAATAAAAGTTGGAATCCAAAAGAATCTTAAAAGACTAAAAATAATGAAGTAACCTTACATGAAAAAAATTTCAGGTTTAAATGTAAAGTTCTGTACATTACATCCAAATACCCCTAGACAAGTAAGTATAGAAAAACTGATGAAAGGTGGAAAAGACTCAAAAGATTTAGTTGAATTAATTAAAATCAAGAGGCTATCAAAAACCTAATGCAGTCTCCAAGTACATTTTAATGAAAATATAATATTTTACACTTTAAAAGTCATCAGTCCACATATAGTATACTATACTCAGTAAATGACCTTGAAGAGGCACATAGTCAAACCTAACCCATTGAGAGGAGAATGACCAGGATGATAAAAGTACTTGGTTCCCTGTCATTTGAAAAATAGCTGAAAATGCTAGCAGAAATAAATCAGAGAACAAGCATTGTCTTCAGACATCATTACTTTTTAGGAAAGAAGTAAGAATCAGAACCAATAAGTAGAAGTTCAAGTGAGAGAGATTTCAGCTCAATGTAAACATCAGGTTTTTAACTATTAAAATGAAATAGGTAACCTTGGGGATCAGGAATCCCCAAATTGGAGGATTAGTCACTTGGTAAGTATGTCTTAAAATGACTTAAGCAGTACTTCCAGCCAAGATGGAGGTGTAGGTAGATACACTTTGCCTCCTCACACAACCAAAAAAAGGAAACTATCAAATTTAAAAATAAAAAATAACCAGAAATGCCAGAAAATCAAACTGTATAGAAGTCCAACAGCCAGTGAGTTAAAGAAGAAACATTAATTCAGACTTGAAGGAGGGGCAGAGACAGGTAGCTGGGTGAAGAGACGGGCAGCAATGCTGTGGCTGGTGGACAGGTGATCCCACATTTGCGTGCAGATAAGCAGAGAGGAACAGCTAGGGAGTGAGGTGGACCACCCAACCCAGGATTCCAGTGTGGGGAAATAAAACCTCAAAACCTCTGACTATAAAAACTTGTGGGGGTGAGGTGGCAGGAGAAACTCCTAGCCTCACAGGAGAGTTCCCTGGAGAGACCGACAGGGTCCTAGAATGTACACAAGCCCACCCACCTGGAAGTCAGCACCAGAAGGGCCCAATTTGCTTGTGGATAGCAGAGGAAGTGACTGAAAGCCGACCTAGAGCTGAGGAAATGGCATTGTTCCCTCTGGGAACCCTCCTCCACATACAGTGCCACAACGCAGCAACATGGGTTGCCCCACCCTGGCGAATACCTAAGACTCTGCCCCTTACATTGTAACAGGCACACCAAGACAAAGAAATATGGCAAAGAAACGAAAGAACAGATCAAAGCTCCAAAAACAGAACTGAGCAATGAAGAAATAGCCAACCTATCAGATACAAAGAATTCAAAACACTGGTAACCACGATGATCACAGAAATGGTTGAGAACAGATGCAAAATAAGAGGAAAAAGTGAAAGCTATGCAAAGTGAAATAAAGCAAAATATACAGGGAACCAACAGTAAAGGGAAGGAAATCAGGACTCAAATCAATTATTTGGAACAGAAGGAAGAAATAAACATTCAACCAGAACAGAATAAAGAAACAAGAATTCAAAAAAAAGGAGGAGCGGCTTAGGAACCTCTGGGACAACTTTAAACGTTCCAACATCCAAATCATAGGGGTGCCAGAAGGAGAAGAGGAAGACCAAGAAATTGAAAACTTATTTGAAAAAATAATGAAGAACTTCCCCAATCTGGCAAAGGAAATAGACTTCCAGGAAGCTCAGAGAGTCCCAAAGTTAGACCTAAGGAAGCACACACCAAGGCATATCATAATTACATTACCCAAGGTTAAAAATGAGGAGAAAATCTTAAAAGCAGCAAGAGAAAAGGAAACAGTTACCTACCTACAAAGGAGTTCCCATAAGACTATCAGCTGATTTCTCAAAAGAAACCTTGCAGGCAAGAAGGGGCTGGAAAGAAGTATTCACAGTCATGAAAGGCAAGGACCTACATCCAAGATTATTCTATCCAGCAAAGCTATCATTTAGAATAGAAGGGCAGATAAAAGCCTCCCAGATAAGGTCAAGTTAAAGGAGTTAATCATCACCAAGCCCTTATTATATGAACTGTTAAAGGGGCTTATCTAAGAAAAAGATGATCAAAACTATGAATAGTAAAATGACAACAAACTCAAAACTAGCAACAACTGAACCTAAAACAAAAACAATCTTAAGCAAACAAGTAAAACAGGAACAGAATCACAGAAATGGAGACCACAATGGGGAAGGGGAGGGGGGAGAATGTGGGAAAAGGTACAGGGAATAAGAAGCATAAATGGTAGGTATGAAATAGACAGGGGGAGGTTAAGAATAGAATAGGAAATGGAGAAGCCAAAGAACTTATATATACAACACAAGGGCATGAACTAAGGGGATGTGGGGAGAATGCTGGTGGGAGGGAGGATGCAGGGTGGAGGGGAATAAAGGGGAGAAAAAAAATGGGACAACTGTAATAGCATAATCAATAAAATATACTAAAAAAAAAAAGAAAAAAAAGTGACTCAAGCAGAGAGGCTACCAACATGATTTCCAAGAGTCCTAATTCTGAATTTATATTAGTATGCTAAGGGGAAAACCCAACCAGGCAATCTACATTCCATTATTGTCTAGTGTGTGCCCAGCACTGTGAAGGATGCGAAGAATAAACATGGCCTCTATCCAGGTTGGGAAGACCACTGGCATGTATCAAACATAACCAGGTATGATCATGACAACATACTGTAGAATTCATGCTATATGGTAGGGTCAGACTCAACAAGCATACAGGTATGGAAAGAGTCATCATGCAGAAGCAGAATAACCAAAGAAGGTCCCATATAAGTAGCTAGATTTGATGTGAGCACTGAACACTGGAGGATGTGGTTAAGAGAAGAGGGAAGTCCTAAAACCCATAGTAATATACAGACAGGAGTAAGTATGCCCAGTTCACAACCACAAGTGGCTTGCTAGGCTCAACTATGGCAGAATGGATGTGCTAGGAAAGACCAGACAATTCAAGTGGGGACAGAATAAGGAGGTCCTTGAAAACCAGACCGCAGATTTCACAGAACATGGCAAGAAACACAGATCTATTCAGTTTTCAATCACTCAAGCAGCAGAATAAAAATAGTGCCTAAGGGTAATCAGTTCAGCAATACAACGCAAGATGAACAGGAAGGGCAAGAGACTGAGAACAGGGAAATCAGGCAAACTGTGAGAAGGATCTCGGCCAGGATGCTACCTGAGGTTAGAGGAGGTGGAGGAAACATTTTCAAAAGTAAAGTCAATCGGACTCAGTCACTGGCTTCAAAAGGAGAATGACATAAACTTTTTTTAAAAAAGCCAAAATTTGTGTCTGCGTAACTAGAAAACAGCAGTGATACTGACATAAAGCTGTAACTGTGAAGGAACAGAGAAACTCAGTTTTGGACATATTTCATGATGACAGTACTATTCAAGGCGCCCTTCAAGACTGGAAACTGGAGCCACTTTTGGTAAAGTTGCCAGCACAGACAAGACAGATGAGCGACCTACATAACTACTGGCTGAGCTGGGGGAAGCATCCCAGGGATCTCTTCCTTTATAATGCTTTTAAACTTTTTTAAAAATTTACTTATTGATTTTTTTTTTAGAGAGAGGGAAGGGGAAGGAAAGGGGGGGAGAGAGAGCGAACAATTTGTTGTTCCACTTATTTATGCATACATTGGTTGATTCTTGCAAGAGCCCTGACTAGAGACTGAACCTGCAACCTTAGCGTATCTGGACAATGCTCTAACTAGCTGAGCTGCCCAGCCAGGGCCCTTTATGTTTTAAATCTACCCCAGCCCACATGTGGACTCTTCTCTGAACTTTCATTATTTCTAGTACTCATTCACAGTTTTCTGATTTTCTAGCTCTTAGCCAAACCTCCACAAAATCACTGGGAGCCAGCATTAGCACAATGAGCAGGGCTAAACTAAAGCCAGCACACTTCTAAAATTAATGAATGACCTCAGCCCATGAGAAACAGAAATAAATCCAACTTTACTGTATATATCCCAAGTTATCAACAGACCACTGAACACATAAAAGATTCTGAGATCTTGGTTAGGGGCTGATTTATGTACAAATCTTCAAGCAGTCTTGCCTACCACTTTACTAAGACCAAGATGATCCAACCTAGCTAGACTGATCTGACATCCCTCCTTTTTATATTTTTCTGGGTCTTCATCCACATTTACCATGGTAAGATTCATCTTTCCATATTTACTGATTCTACCTCATCTTCTCCACTTACCTCTTCCTTGCATCCATAAATGTGCCTACACTGCCTTCCTCCCCTCCTCCTACTCATGTCACTTACCAGTCAAACACAAACTCCCTCAACTCTTTCTGCTACTTTTTCAAGGTACCAATCTGTCCCCATTCCTTCAGTACCAAAATTACTTAAACAGGAATCTTCCCTTGCTGGCTTAATCAACCTGGAGTTTGGCTTATAGCTCAAACTTTACTCATCCTCTAAAAGTCAGGTTCAATGTAATTTTCCCTAGGAATCTTACTTCAATTTTCCCTTATGTGGAATTACTCATTTCCTCCTTCCAACTCCCCAGCATTTTATTTGTACTTCTTTCTTTTGAAGCATTTATTTTCCACCCAATATCATAGCTACCTGTGTTCATATCTTATCTTCCCTAGAAGCTCTCTGAGAGTGGTGAATCTGATTTATCTTTGTGATCCTATTACAAGTTCATAAGAGGAAGTTCCTATATCTTTGCTGAATGAATCTTTAATATATAATATAAATGGTGTAGCAGAGAATACAGACACCACTGAGCTAGAAAGCAGGAGACCTAATAGTGTGACTCAGATCCTGTCTCTGGATGCAGCCATCAATCAAGTCAGTAGGTGGAATAAGGCTCTCCCAGATCCTTTCCAATTTGAACATGGTATAACTTGAATTAACATCAATCAGCATAGAAAAACAAGAACCCAAACTCTCAGCCCAAGTTTCTGGTTTCCTTTTGTCTTAAAAAAAAAAAAAAAAAAAAAAAAAAACCAAGACATTTTATTTTCCAGTTTATTTCTGCAGAAAAAGTATTCTAAAGGGGCTGCATCACTTCCTGCTGAAAAACTGGGGAGGAGATAAAACAGGAATCACAGCTAACCCCAACTAATTTCTAGGCACATTCCCTGTGCAGTCACTTTCATACCATGTTAGGGTGGCTTCAGCAGCATCCTTTACCCTCATAGAAGCAGGGTTTGGCTCCTTATCTCCTTTGTACTTGACCTCTTGCTCACTGCTCTTGGACTTACTTCCTGAAATACCCAATTCCACAATCTCCAGTACTTCCTTAAGACAGTCCTAGAAGCAAAAAAAGAGTATCAGTTTTCATAACACACCTATCTTGTAAGAAGATAAGGAAGTACATCAAAAGTTAATAGTGGCTATGTTTTGGTGGTGATGCCAGTTTCTTTCTCATTTTGCTTAACAGTATATATTAATTTCATAATAATATAATAATTCCCCCAATTTCTCTTTAAAGAAATAAATGTGAGTGTTCAGAGAGCTAAGTAATAAGTAATAAATTCAAGTCAACTTTATTAGTCATAGTTATAAAATTACCATGGAATATACATAAATCATGAAAGCCTAAATGAAAGAGATATAACAGTAATCTATTAAACCTGGATGGTTTAAAACCTGTTAGATTATCCAAAGGGAAGATCATCAGTAACTGACAGTTTTAATTAATTTTTGGTATCATAACTTTAGAAGCCATTATGAAAATGACTAAGAGTTAATCAACAGAATTATTTTTAAAACTATAAAAAAGCTCTAAATACATATCCAATAAGCCTGGCATGCCTTTTATTTACATTGTGAATTCACTGTAACTGTCTGCCTCCCCATAAGAAAAGTGTTACATGGAACAATGGCAGAGAAAGCAGCCTAGACATCTATGCCTCCACAAAAGCAGAGAAACACATGCATGAAATGAAATTTTAGATTCAAGCAACCTTTACAAACCAGCCTTGCTCTAGGTAGGCAGCCTGGCTATCAACTGCCCTTCTTGATTTGGTAATGGGTTAATTTGCAACCAAATATAAGCATGACAATTTTTGAGTTGTGCTCAAAAGCACAAGTGTTCTACTGAAATATAACAAGTGCATTCAGTTTAAAGTATGCAACAGTATTTAAATTTAGATATTCTCTTTTTAATAATATCTTTTAAAAGACATTTTCTCACCATAACAGTATATATTTAGTTTCTATTTAGTGTGTAAACTAACCTTTTCATCAAGCATATCAGGATGCTCTATCAGCCAGACACAGAGACACTGAAAAGCGGCTACTATCATGGAGTGAAGATCCCGGGAGTGAAAAGGAGCTGGCCGACTACACTGGTACACGATGTAGCTGCACACGGAACTGATGGCTCGCTTTCGGTCTCCTAAATCAACCATCACCTTCACCTGAGCATATGCGTATGAGGAACAGTTAGCCGGAACCATTAACATACAGTAAACTACACATATTTAAAGTATACAATTTGGTAAATTTTGGCATAAGTATACACCTGTAAGCTATCACCACAATCAAGATAGTGGATATATCTGTCACCCCAAAAATCTCCTCATGCAGCTTCTAATCCTTCCTCACACTCCATTTTCTCCCCGCCCTAGGTTACTGCTGATTTGCTATCACGATAGGCTAATTTGCGTTTTCTAGAGTTTTATATAAATACAATCAAACAATATCATACTCTTTTGGGGGGAGAGGTTGCTTCTTTTACTCAGCATAATTATATGAGATTTATTCACTTTTTTGTGTGCATCCAATGTTCAGTGTTCATCCCTTTTTATCACAGAGTAGTATTCCACTGCACGGCTACAACATGATTTATCAGTCACCTGTTAAAGGACATCTGGGTTGTTTCTAGATCCTGGGTATTACAAATAAAGTTGCTATGAACAGTAGAGTACAAGTCTTTGTATGGCTATACGTTCTCTCATCTCCTGGTAGTAGAGTGACTGGGTCATATGAGAGATGTACATTTAACTTTTTAAGGAACTGCCAAGCTGTTTTCTAACATGGTTGCACCATATAATATTCCCTTCAACAGTGTGTGGGAGTTCCACTCCCTTTACATTTTCACTAACATCTGATATGGTCAGTCTTTTCAATTTTAGAGGAGTGGTAACTCATTGTGGTTTCAATTGTATTTCCCTAATAACTAGTGATATGGAACATCTTTTCATGTGCTTATTTGTTATCTGTATGTTTGCTTTGGTAAAGTGTTCAAATCTTTTCCCCATTTTTTAATTGGGCTGTTTGCTGTATTAATGAGGATTTTTATTGTTATTATTGTTTTGTCTTTTTTATAAATCCTTGCCCAAGTATACGTTCATTGGTTTTAGAGAGAGAGATGGGGGGAGGGAGGGAGAGAGGGGGAGGAGGGGAGGGGGAGAGAGAGGAACAACAATGTGAGAGAGAAACATAGATTGGTTGCCTCCTGCATTTTTGTTGTTGTTAATTGTTTTGTCTTTTTTTTTTTTAAATCCTTGCCCAAGAACACATTCATTGGTTTTAGAGAGAGAGATGGGAGGAGGGAGGGAGGGAGGGGGAGGAGGGAAGAAGGGGGATGGGAGAGAGGGGAAAGGGAGAAAGGGGAAGGGGAGAGAGAGGAACAATGTGAGAGAGAAACAGATTGGTTGCCTCCCGCACATGCCCTAACTAGAGACCAAACCCACAACGCAGGTACGTGCCCTGACCAGAAATCAAACCGAAACCTTTCAGTGCATGGGACAATGTGCCAACTAACCAAGCCACACTGGCCAGAGCTGTTTTGCCTTTTTAAAAGATTTCATTAAAGGTATTCACAAAGCAACAGCCAGACTGTCCAGATCCAGCTACCAAGAAGACCCTGTTACACAGTAGGGACTGACTAGAGCATGGCAGGCAGCTCTGGCTTCCTAACCTTATGTCCTCAGATAGAGATAGTGGACAGCATTTTTCTCTTTAGGGGCCACAATGCTCATGTGGTCAGAAAGGGGCTTCTTAGAGCCAATCTCACCACTTGGGGCCCAGGACAGCATGATCTTCAGTTCGATGCCCAGCACACCCTACCTGAGCAGCACATGGCACACAGTGGTATTGATATAGTTAACAGGGTCCCCTCTGTAGATCATCAGACCATCCACAAACCTGATGGATGCAGCCCTCTGCCCTTGGAGTTTCCCTGACCCTATGACCTTGCAGCCCCTGGCCCCACTCTCCATGATGAACTGCAGCACCCCACAGAAGGTTCTCCACACAGCAAGCCCTCTTGGAAGTTTGTAATGCAGAGACTCTGTCTGTGCAATGACACATAGACCTCTTGTGGCCACCTTTTCAAAACTTCTAAACTACATCAGTCAATTCCTGGTTCTGCTGGTTCTCACCAAGAACATTCTACATCCTGGAGGCCAAGGTAATGATTTCTATCCTGGTTGATATAAGCTGGACCTCAACTCCAGAGTAGCTGTCTTCAGCAAGCTTCTAAGTGAGAAGAACTCATTCAGTTTAGCTATGAAAATGTCATCAATGACAAATTTCCTCTTTTGGAAATTTGTACCACCATACTGCCACTGTGCACTACCAAAAGGACTGAGTTTTGACAGTTCTTTATATAATCTGGATATAGTTTGTAGAGTTTCTGTCAATCTGTGACTTATCTCATGGTCCATTTTTTGAAAAACAGTAGTTTATTAATTTTGGTTAAGTCAAATTTAATAGTTGTACTTCTATGGTATAAGAAATCTTTGTATAACCCAAATCTCCATATAAATAAAGACTTTCTTCTATTCTAGAAGTTTTATAGTTTAGGTTTTACATTTAGGGTTACAATCCATTTTGAGTTAATTTTTGTACATAGTGCAAGGTATGAATCAAAGTTCTTTTATATTTATACACACACACACACACACACACACACACACACACACACACGAATATATGATTGTCCCAGCACTATTTGTTGAAAAGACTATCCTTTCTTCTTTGAATTAACATTACACCTTTGTCAAAAATCAGATGTTCATGTGTACATGCATCTATTTCTGGACTCCCTCTACTATTCCAGTGATCAAGTTGTCCAACCCTATTGCAATACCAGACTGCTTTGATTACTGTAGCTTTGTGATGAGTCTTGAAATCAGGTAGTGTTGCACTGTATGATTTGTTAGACAGGCCCAGAGCAGCACTCCACCTAGAGCTAATTATTCCTTGCTAATGGAGTGTCTGAACATCACAGGAAACAGTACCTTGTCCTCAAATCAGTGTGATCCCGCAAGTCTTATAAATGGCTAGCCTTACTTTCTGCATCAGTAACTGCCCCGCAAAAAACTACAGCCATTACTCCTACCCCTGAGAATCTTTGAGGTAATCTCTAAGTGGGGGTATGATCATCTTAGGGCCCTGGTCAGTTAGAGCATCATCCTGATACACCAAGGTTGAAGGTTCGATCCTTGGTCAGGGCACATACAAGAGCCAATAATGAATTCATAAATAAGTGGAACAACAAATTGATGTCTCTCTCTTTCTATCAATCAATTAAAAAAAAAGAACATCTTACGCTTTCTAGCCCATTTGTCCCTTAGGACTTTGGTAAGTTAACAGCCTCTGCTCACCTGTCCTTACAACTATAAAACAAGGGCTTGAAGTTTATCATTGCAGGCAGTACAATCTCATGTGTGTGTTTTACCTTTTTGTTCACAAACTACTTTACATATTTTATTTCATTTCATTGGATTTGGTCTTCACGACACCAGGTATTAATCCTGCTTGTTTCACATGTAAGAAAACATTTAGATGACAATGAGGACGTGGAGAAACTGAAACCCTTGTACATCACTGGTGGGAATATAAAGTAATTCAGTAACTGTGGAAAACAGTTTGACAGCTGCTCAAAAGTTACATATAGAATTATCATGTAAGCCAGCAATTCAACTACCAGGTATATACCCAACAGAACTGGAAACTGGTATTCAAACAAATGAAGGTAGATACATGTTCATAGCAATGCTATTCACAATAGTTCAAATGTTCATCAACAAATGAATAGACAAATTGTTGTACATAAATACAATGGAATATTATTCAGCCATAAAGGAAATGAAATTCTGACATAGTCTATAACACAAATGAACCTTAAAAACATGTTAAGTGAAAGAAGCCAGGCACAATAGGCCATATATTAGATGACTTAATTTACATGAAGTGTCCAGAACAGGTAAATCCATAGAGACAAAATGCAGACTGGTGGTCATCAGGGACTGTGGAAAGAGGAGACCAGAAAGCAACTGCTTAATGGGTATGGATTCTCTTTTTGGGATGATGAAAATGTTTTGAAACTCAACAGACGTTGTGGCTTTACAACACTGTAAATGTACTAATAGCCACTGAATTATTCACTTTAAAATAGTTAATTTTAGGTTATGTAAATTTCACTTCAATAAGAAAAATACTTAGAGAAGTGCAAACAGCCACACAGTTCTAAAGTTCCACAAAACAGAATAATAGCTGTGAAAGTAATTTAAAAGTAGAGCCAATTTTACTTATCTCTGATAATGGAAGATGGAAGAGTCAGATAGTCCCAAATGGCCTATTTTAGGATAATCACTCTTCCTTTACCAAATCTGTATTTGTTTATTAAAATTAGATGATCCTATAATGGCACAAAAGGTCATGCTGAAAATTTAAAATATTATGAAAAAATACAAAGTCAAAAAAAGTGAAATTCATTTTGTAAAATTTCACTTGGAGGCTCACTCTTGTACACTTTAATATAAACCATGTTTGAGTATAAACCAACACTGTGAAACCCACACCAAGAGGTCAGGACATACAGAAAACAGAGCAGTAGTCCAAGGCTGCTGGGCTGAAATTAAAGAACTGTCGTTCTCACCTTTGCCAGGCCAGAGAGGAGCTCTAGAGCGGCCAGTGATATGCTCATGTCTGGCCGCCACTGGGAGTTGAGTCTTTGAGTGACGAGATGAATGCTGCGAATCAGTAGCCCAGCAGCTGAATCTGTATTAAGAGCTAGGATATAACCCCAATGCCACATCCCACAGGGAGGGAAAACAACTAAGCATTAGTAACAAGAAGCACAGCATTCCACCAGGCACAGACCATAGCAGCCACAGTGAGCATGACGGGCACCCACACAGTGCTCTGCACCCCGCCCCACGGGCCTGAGCATCAAGCCTGACTGAACAACAGTGCACAGGGCACACACACTGGACCAGAGTGGCTTCTAGCTCCCAGCTCAGGAACTTTCATACAGACATCCACTGGGATTTGGCAATTCAATGTCATTCTTATAACAATGTAAATTTTTAAATTTCTAAATTAACTCAGAATTACATTTTCACCAAAACAATGAAATTCCATCAATTATTTCCTTGGAATTTTATATGGAGGAAGGAATTCAAATCACCTCAGATGCTGGGAATTATCCTAAAGCATCTGTTGAAATTATTTTCAGGGGTTAAACCATCAAAAGTCACATGCATTGCTTTTTAAACACATTTTAACATTTAACTCTTCAAAACTAGTTTAATATTTCTAAAAAAAATTAAATAACCATGTCATTGTGCTTTTATTTGGCCTCCAATTCCGTATTTAAAACTAATAACTACTTGCTAATAATACATAAGGACAAATTAAATGAAATTTATAAAGGAAGCTTTAGGGACATTATACCTGTCGATCCTATCAGAAAGAGGGCAGTGACAACAGAAAAAGGAATGATCATTAAAGAGACATTCATGCAACACTAACACAAATCTGGACTTCTTAGTAAAAAATATTTTACAACATTAAAAGCAGACCTCACTAACACCAGTTCAAAATGCTCAAACAAACAATTATCACTTCAAACACTTATATTAGAACACATACAATAAAATGCAAAAATTTCTTTAAAGTGTTTTAGACAGCACAAAAACTCCCCCACAAAATTTCACCTAACTATACTTAAACCCACAAACATAATGAGTAAGACGACAATTTAAATAACTTTATAAATGTAATATTTAAATGTGCTGAATATCCACATAATGACCTTATGCATCTGACTGGCTCAAGGATACTTATGACTAAAAATTTAAACACACATTTTAAGGATCTAAATTTCATTCTAATCTAGTTGGATTAACACTCACAAATTCAACCAGGGGTATCCAACCTGCAGCCTGCATGCAGCATGCAGCCCAGAATGGCTGTGAATGAAGCCTAACACAAAATCATAAACTCACTTAAAACTTTATGAGATTTTTGGTTATTGTTAGTGTTTGCATACTTAATATGTGGCCCAAGACAACTCTTCCTCCAGTGTAGCTCAGAGACACCAAAAGGTTGGACACTCCATGCTATTATTTGTGTATAAAAACATAAATGCACCCACAAACTGAGAGAACTATAAAGTAATTAACTGCCCAGGGTAAAGGATATCATTTAATAGGTTGTTCTTCTGGCTAATGTTTCCTTACTCTTACTTAAAATCTGTGACTGGAAAATCTAACCAGATATATAGAGAGGTATATAGGTGTTAAGCACAAAGATACTCTGCTCTGGGTTTCTGTCCCATGTGTTTCCCACCACCCATCCTTACCACACTGCAGTAACTGATGCACTGGCTGGCTCTGCCATTAGATTGTGAGGCAGAGTCCACATCCTATTTGACTCTGTTACCAGCACCTGGTAAGAATCCAGAAATGTTTCCTAACCACCCATTATAATCATTTATAAAATCTAAAACTACCTAGAATCTAATTACTAGAACTTGCTCATAAGATTTATTTTCATTTTCTTACTCTTTTACACTAATAGCCTCTCTATTCTACCTAAACACATTTTAAAAATCATGGCCATTAAAATTGTGCTAAAAATGTTTTGCTTATTTGTTTTGTGTATCTGTGCATTAGAAGTTATTCCATAAACTTTGGATGCCAAAAAAACCAAGCACGGCTTACCATAATCTCGTAGGAGAGCCTGAGCAGGTCTTTCACTGTCAGGAGTTGTGGGTTCTGTGCTTCCACCACTTGCTGAACTAATACCACTATTAGTGCGGCTATGACTCTTCAAGTTATTTTCTCCACCACCCTAGTCAAATAAAAATGAATCAAACATCCATAGTGCACTAGGATAAACAGAGGTCAATCATTAAAAACTACGTTGATAAAATGTAATGTGACAACTAAATAGCACAAACTGATATACAGATAAAAACTGCTGTAGTGTTTTTGCACGACACTATCTACTGAAGGTTTATGAAGGTTCAGATGATTACAGATGCCCATCTGGGGGTCTTCTTTGTTGCTGTTTACAAAGGGCTAGCCAAGGACCTTTTCTATCTTGATTAGCTAATAACTCTGGGTCCTTAAAAAAACACCTTACTGCCTCCCTAGCAAAACTTCAGAACAGGAATGCAATCTTAAAAAAACAAAACACAAATAAAGTAACAGTAACTCTCAAATGTAGTTATATCATAAAACACAAACAATAAAATACTATGGTTAGCATAAAGATTAACTCCTATATATTTATATATGAGCTAACAAAGGTATCTGTTAAAAATTTCCCTCATTTTTTCCCATGTAAATACAATTCATTACATCCAGATCAGTTGATTATTATCAGCCACCTACTGGAACATGAATATAATTTCCTTAAAAGTAATTTGATCACCCATGCTCCATCCACCACTCCATTATATTCCATTAATTTATCTACTCCCCTGCCTCTACTCCAACTACTGAAATCACATATCTTGGAGACAGAAGCAGGGGGCACTGGGAGTTTCTGGAAGCTTTTTTGATTTAGAAGCATTGGTGCTTTGCTTTGGGGGACTTTCCAACTTTGATGTAGAGGGCCTAGAAAAAGCTGATGAAATGAAAAAAAGTAAACTAATGTTTGCTAACAGCTAGCATTAGACCACTAGGGATGGAGTAGGGGGCTTTTTCCAGACTATTCAAGTCAGTTCACCAACACAGCAAAAGTAGGTGCTTGAAGTAGATACTGTCCAGGAATAAAGACTGTATTTAGCTGGACTTTCTCCTGTAATATCTCTCAGGAACCTGATGTACACTTGATGAGGCACTGAAAGGTAAGAAGCTTCAAAACACCTGATATTTAAAAATAGAAACAGCCTATATCAATAAGCTGAATTTAAAAATAAATGTCTTTAAAAGTCATGAGGACAGACATTTTGGAATAAAATTTACTTAAAATCAGAAGTTGATCTCTGACAGATTACATACGGTGTATGACTTACCATCTCCATTTGGCAACCAATGGCTTCTAAAAGTGCTGAATCTTGAACAATATTTAACATCGCTCCTGCAACAGCAAAAAAATACATTTTATTTAAATACATGACAAGAATACTAAAATGCCTGAAGTAACTCAACTAAAGCAGAGATACGATTTTAGCTGAGTATTCCTGAAATTGTCATAAAATCACCAATAAATCTGTCAACTGATCAGAAAAGATACTTAAAACACACACACACACACACACACACACACACACACACACACACACAAAAACCCACCTAATTCAGGTCTGCCCCCAAAGTTTTAAAACCACATTTTTCTAAAATAAATCTGATCAGTCTCATAAAACAAATTTGAAGGTCAAACTTTGCTTTATACAAAAACATGATCATTATCTGATATTTTATAACTGGTATGAAAGACCAACCATTAATATCTCAATTTCAGGGCTTGCCCATGGCTGCATATTCTGAAGGCAGCTTGTATTTATTATCAAGGAATTCATAGCCCTAGAAAGGTTATAACAGAAACAAGACAGTGAGCCTACCACACTGCTTCTTATCCCAGTGGGAAAGTAGTCTTGTCCACAATGGAAAAAGACAGGAAAGACACAGCTTTGCCAATCTATGGCAAGACTGTCAATTGATTCTTCCTTGGAATGTATGAGGGCATGCTCCCAAACAAGGATAAAGCAAAACTAGATCATCTCTCAACCACTGAAATTATATGATTTCAAGTGATATTATCTGAATAACTTAAAATACTACAATTTGGAGGCTTTCTCATATCAAGATTTAACCTCTGTTCCTTCACCTCCTTTCCAAAAGGAAAGGATTTACCCTTCCCTATTTATTCCACCTTCTCACTGCATAACACACTATCCTTCCTGAGCAGCCATTCCAACCACTACTGCCATTGCCAATTCTTTAGCCACCACTTCCTCCCCTGCAATGAAAAAATTCTCAAATCCTGCTCTACAATATCCAATTTAATGTATACTTCCCCTTACGAAGTCTTCGTTACTCTTGGTTTCTTCTCTCTCAATAATAGAGACACTCAGCATGACATGCGGTTAGCACTGCCTTCTGTCATTATCTGACTACTTTGTGAGGGTATTCCAGTTTCTGCAATGTGACTTGCTGAAGAATAAATGCCACACTGACCCCTGCCTCCTTAGCATGCCTGAAGTCAAAAATATCTGGGTTTTCACTTACAAAATAAATGTATCTAAAAATGTATGAACACAAACCTAGTATCATTTGAGTGTTGTTGGGGTCCGTTTCCGTTTGCAAGGCACCTATTAGTATATTCACAAGTCTCAACTTCAGGGACAAAAAAGTTACTGGTTTATCATAAGAAGAGCTGTCATCATTACTAAACTTTCCTTCCAGAACCACCTATGGAAGAAACAAGGAATATTTAACATTGATTGCTGTGGTACACTATGCCCATGTAGGAACTGATACAGTGGGAAAAGAGCAGATCAGTCTGACAAGCAAGGCTCTCAATCTGATCAATATTAGACTGTATTAAGTCTGTCACTAACTCAACAACATATGTTATCAGATGTCACTAGCCTATTGTCACTTGAAATGGTAAGCCAGGCTCGCTGGCAGACTAACAGCAGAAATTTCCACAGCGTATCAATTTTGTTGATTCACTTGAAATACTTTCTAAAATGCTTTTAAAAGCTCCTATTCCATTTTTAAAAGACAATAACTTGAAATAGCACACAAAACAGGATATAGAATATAAAAAAACTTTAATAAAACATTACCTCAGATTTGACTGTGCCAAAGTGATGAGGGAGGGGCAACAAAGAAAGTAGGATATTAATGGAAGATCTTCTCAATTCTGTTGGATTTACATAGCTTTTGAATTTGGAGAGTTCTCTGCCAAAAAAAAAAAAAGAATAGCTATTAGTATTTCCAAACTAAAGTATGTTTTTAGCTATTGCCAAATATACATTATGCCAATTTTTCACAATATAAGCACTAGGTTTGGTCTCATAAAGAATGCGGTTAACTGCTTTCCACTGAATTCATATTCTGTAGTGTGTGTCTATGTTAAACTGCTGTTATGGAATAAAACTAGAATTTGATTGATTGATTTTAAACGTAAGTCCTACTCTGCAAAATTACATGCTCTAGGTTGAGGTTGCTCTTACCCCTCCCAACCAGGCCAAAAAAGATTCAACACACTCACAGACAAATAAGAACGGGAGGAGCTTGGGGTCTGGGTATTCTACACTCATTTAATATACCCTGAGTCCCCCTGGGCTATAAAGACAACTGGACAGGATAAACTAGGAAACTGGGAAGGAACCACCAAAACAGACCAGGCCAAACCCAACAAATGATATGCTAATCCAGAATGACAGCTTACCTGTCAGGCAAAATGGTTTCAAGAGCTGAAATAAAGTAAGGAACCACAACATCAATCCCTTTCAAGTCACAGCAGAACAAAGGAGGGGAGTTTAGAATAACGCTGGCCAAGACAGGATGGCACACATAATCATTTATCTGCAAACCTTGAATTAAAAGCATGTAAAATCTAGGAAAGCAAGAAAACAATTTTAAACTGCTGGTCAATTATTTCCATATATATTAATATTTTCTACATACTCATCTGAAAGTCTATTTCCACTCTTCGTTATTTCTAACCTTGAAAAGCTATTACTCAAGTTAACACAACTCAGAATCAAATATACTATGAACCAAATTATTTTTCCTAATGAAAATAAAGATTCATGTCTATTACACCTTCTTGAAGTTTTAAACCTTGCAACTCAAATTTATAGGTATCTACAAATGAAGCACCCAAAACAAAACAAGGCAAATGACTGTAGTAATTATCAATAAACCGGAGGGATTACTGGACTGAATTCCATGTCAGTAAAATTTTGCAGCATTGCACAAATCCTGAAAGAAAAAAAAGTGCTATTTTTTTTCCCTGTGACCCACAATTTTGGGGGAGACAATGAAAGAAAGAAACCTCATTCAACCCTGCATTCATCATGATATGAAGATCACTCTACATAAGATTCTTTATAGGAATATACCTAAAGTATACCTTACATTGAGTATACTTTACTTTTAACCTGTTCCTCTAACCTGCAAGCAACTACACACTCAATTTTCTATAATTCAAGAGCAATTATACTAGTATATTCTTCTACTACTATAAGGTACTTCTTCCTTCTCTGCAAAACTCTTCTGCAACAACTTCCCCTCCTCCTGGGCATTGTTCAGCACATTTCAACCCATCTTTTCTTAGAACTAAACTAAAACCACGTTAGCAAATAACAAAATGCCTCTCAATTGCTAACTCCAGAAGACATGTCTAAGTATTACCTTACTCTGCCTTTTTTAAAGCATTCAAACCTGATTACCCCCTTCCTCTCTCCTTATTCTTCTGACTTCTATAGCTATTTTCTTTAATAGATCCTCTTACTCCACCTGCCTCCTAATACTGGCTTTCCTTAGGCTGCCAAGCTCAGTTCTCTAGGCTGTACACTTCCACTAGCCTGGTTTTAAACAATGCTTAAACCACTGAACATAACCAAATCAGTCCCCACAAGATATCTCTCACCTCAGCTCAAGATCTATTAGCCAAAAGCATATTGGACACCTGAGGGCAAAAAATGTCTACTAATGTATTCCAGTACTCCCCGTGTACAGTGTCTGGCCTAAATACTTGTTGATAAATATCCCAAAGGCACCTCAAGTTCAATAGGTTCAAAACTAAGCTTATCATTGGCCCCCTCACAAATTTGCTTTTTTGGTTGGTCATACTACCACCTATCCAGCCTTACGGACCAGAAAGCTCATGGTCATAGCCTTCTTCCCTACTGCTACTGATACCATTCGTGGTATCTTCCCAAGCAGTATTCTCCCTCCTGTTCCACCATCTGCACACACAAAGGGTGCCAGTATTCCACGTGACCCTCCCTCACAGCCATAGCAGACTAGACCAGATACCTCTGTGGTCTACCAACACCTGATTCATCAGATTCCCTTTTTCAGGAATGTGAATTGGGATGCAGATATGCTTGCTGACTGGCCCTGCTGGTCACCTAGATGAAGGCCATGAAAACTGAGAACTTAGAATACTGCAATATAAGAAAATGATCTGAATGAACATAGAAGCAGTTCTGGAACACCATGAAGACAGAAAAACCAGAAAGGAAGAAAACCCACTCTGGTCCTTAACCTCTTTCTAGACCCTGGTTCCTACTCTTCATGAGGCCCCACGGCACATCCAGACCTTAGAATGTATTAAATAGCATTAGTTTTTCATAATGGATTCCCATTTGCTTGAGTCATATTAAGAAGGTTTTCTGTTACTTAAAACCATGAGTCTATTAAGATACTCCCAATTAGTTCCCAGAATGTGCTGTTCTATTTCATATCTTATGCTTTTGCACTCTGTTTCCTCTAATAGTCTAACCTTCTCTCCTGAGAACCTAGCAGGTACAAAGACGCCCGAATGCTCTTGTTGATATTAACACAACTTCAGCAGCTGTGTGAATGATTAGTTGAGAAGAGCAACAAAAATAGGAAGCCATTACAAGTTAATCTCAGAAAAAAGTGAAAGGCCTAAAGTATCATGGTGGGGACAAAGTGGACAGATTAAAAAGAGGGTTAAGTAGCAGAAAGGGAGGGACTGGCTGACCAATTAAAGATAGAGGCAGAGAGAAGTGGAGTGTAAAGTGACTTCTAGTTTCTGGCATGAGCCACTAACTAAATGGATGGCAGAGCCATTCACAAAAATCAGTTAAGTCACAAATTTGGATAAGATGACCCTACCCAACTTGCTATATATCCTATCCATCCTTTGTAAGTCCAGAACAGTCATTCGATCCTCTGTAACTCTTTCCTGAACCCCCAGGGTAATTGTATGCTGCTTCTTCCTCTGAATGCCCACAGCACTTTATCTGTGCCTCTCTCCTACCAACTTCCTATTACTACTGGATCATTGTTAATTTTGTACATGGCTTTGCTCACTCCAGAAAATAAGCTCCTTAGAGAAAGGATTTACATTTAACATTTATGGACCATCTATGATGTGTAATACCGTGCTAAAAATGTATTTAAAAATTAGTATAGTCCTTCCAAATCTCTCTATTATTAAGTCAAATAAAACAATAAATAATCACTCTAAAATAAAAAGGGTCTTAAGGATCTTTACAAATCTAACAAGGCAAGTAAAATGGAAGAATTCAAGCTAAAGTTTCAGTTACTTAATAGACATTTACAGGTATTTCAAACCAACATTTACTTAACAATTCAGCCTACTAAGCCATGTTATAATACAGTTTCACTATGCAAACTATTAAATGAAAAAATAAACAAAACAAAAAATTCTAAGACCTGGATAAATAAGCTGGTAGAATCTCTTCTCCAGTCTTCTTGCTACAAAAAATCCTACATAGTGTCCCACAAGCCTCAGCTCTTCCTGCTTCATAGTTATCAGGAAATTCACTTGCATCAAACATAGGATTGGAAACCATGGTGTCTGTGGACATTTGTGACCCTTTCCGTCGAAACTCCATGCTAGCTTGTGTTGTAATGGCTGGGGAGAGAAAAGGAGGGTTTTATTATATTTGTCAATATGCAGATAGGCTCATGGGACCCTGGACACAAAGATCAAATGTTGGTGTCATTAAATAGCTACTGGAATGGAATCCAATAATTCTTTTGTTTAGCAACTATATTTTACTTTTTTTAAAGGGCTCTCTGAAATCTTCTTGGAAAATGGGTAACAATTTACAGTGGTACTGTCATTTTAACAAATTCTACAAGAAGTATTTTCCAACTGAATTTTTGATCAGCAGAATACATTTGTATATATCTGTAGTCATATACAGATATATAATGAATTTGGCTTTTCTATTATTCATTCTGTTTTTAACTTCCCCTATAGAATGATACTTAAACATAAAGAAAAAGAGCCACTGCACTTTCCACATTACCCCAGACGAACATCACTTCTGAATGGGCAATCCCATGCTAGTTTTTATACTTTAGGGAGAGGGCAAAGGAAGGAAGAGTAATGCATAGGAAGGAAGAGAGAGCATTCCCACCACCACCCAACTCCAAAACACACACCAAAGAATCGCCCAACCAAGCAAAATGAAAATGAATTTTCACAACCACAGACAGCAGCTAACTTGAGGTTGATAAATCAGAAAATTGTATCAGTAAGAGCATCACGGTCATTTGTTGTCACTGAAACAGAAGCCCTTCGAAAGTTGCTATTATTTTTAACAAAAGATTTCAGAGTGTGTTAAAAATCACTCTAAAATCTTTTATCACTCTACACAAAATATTTAAATTATTTTGTAATAGATTTAATAGAATGCAGAGTCAAATATAAATCTTTATGCAACTTCCCATGAGCCATTTTAGTCCTGAATAAGCTATCCAGCAATAATACATTTAAAAAACACTACATGCAGAATGCATACAAATCAAACATTAAATCTGTATAAAAATAAGCTTAAAGCTTTAAAAAAAAAAAAAAAAAAGAGCCAAAACACAGTTAGTGCAAAATCCTGGAATTCATGACATGACCAGACTAGTATACAGAAATAATGGGACTGATTCAGGCAGATTAATTTGCTTTTGCCAACAATCTTCCCCATTCAAAACACAGAAAAGTATTTTTTTTCCCAAGTGCAAAAACTACAAGAGACAATGACAATCAAATTTTTTAATGGAATTATGAAAAAAATAAAAACATGACTGCAATAAGAGGAAGCTTCTGGTTCCTACTTACAAGATTTATAAGAAAGAAGAATTTGGATAAAAGATGCTGCAAGATAATAGAAATAAATGGAAACAAATCAAAGGACAGCAGTAATTATAAAATACTTTAAAGATGGTGAAATTTTACAATAAGTTAAGAAGCTTTTTAGCTTTTTAAAAGTTAGATTAAAAGCTTTATGATACCACAAGCTAGTTCAAAAACATAGGAAATTGTGCATTCAGATCCAAAATTATAATTTTTGTACCATGCAAAAGAAATGAACAAAGAAAATTACACAACTACAAAAGAATTGAGGTTTTGAACTGCCCATAACGTGCATTAAAATTTTAGTTCATTAACCCTTCCCAGCTCAATGTTACTTTTACAAAGCAGAGTGTATTGTCAAGTAAATCTAAAGCTAACCAGTTCATAGAAGCAAACATATTAAGTTTGAGGTGAACTGCATGGCAGAATTCCTTGATGACAGCCAGTACTTAGAAAACACACTAACAGTGTTAGTATTCCATTAGTATTCCCAAACCTCCCACCACCACCAAGACCTTAAGAATGACACCCAACAGTACTCTAACCCATTCAACTATCTGGACACCTCCTATCTCCCCAGGTAATGTAACAGCCTTCCTCATCTCTGAACACACGGCAGGGAAGAGAAACTTCTATCCTTTCCCAACCAAGAGAAATGTTAAAAGAATTTGTTGCCCACACATGATTTGAATCTGACTTATCTTTGGCACAAAAGGGTGAGCAAAGCTGTTACAAAATCCCTATAGAGCAGGAAGATCTGTAAGTTCCCTTTAAGTAAGCCCACCAAGAAGGCAGCAGGTTGAAACATTCTGAACTGAGGGATTTTAGTGTCAACAGCTCGATACCCAGAAGATACACAGTAAGAAATGCATCTCAAAAAAAGTAAAAATATGACTTATTCTAGAAAATGCAAATAAATATAAATGATTCAGAAAACTCAAAATATAAAGCATATGAATATAAGAAAATATAAAAGCCAAAAACTGTTTTTAAATTTTCATTTAGTCATCCTAAGTACATTCACTTATCAATAAGTAAACACTACAATTCGAACTTATAAATAAAATATGGAAATGGTAGAATATAAAGTATCTGAATTTGAAAAAAATAAATAAGGGAATCCCTAAACTGAACAATGCAATCTCAAATTATATTCCTGAAAATGTCTTTATAGTCACAACTTTTCTAAATAATGTAAAATATTTGTAAGAATATCCAAAATAATTATATGTGTATAGTGCTAATAGTCATAGACCTTAGCCCTGAGATGATACATAATACATAAGAATGCATATCTGAAAGAAAGCAGAGATCTTTACGGCCATTAGTTCTCTTTGGAATTAACAGACGCCCTAGAGATGCACAAACTAATGCAATTAGGCCTCCTTTTACCTCAACCTATTTCCAACCCCAGTAGAAAAGTGCTTTCTTACCAAACCACCAATACACTCATTAATGTATGCTGCACAGTGTCTGGCACAGAGTGATTCAGTTCAATAAATGATAGCCATTATTGTTATTCGTCTCTGTAAGACGTCATAATCCTCCTTCAGTATATTCTGCACTACCCCACACTCCCATCCTGTACCTTATGCAATTACTTCCAAATATAATGGTAAAATGACAAAAATAAATCAGATATTACTTAGATGGTGTTTCATTTCTGTTATAATATCTAAATAAAGATATTAGGGTTATTAATTGTCCAACAGTCTTATTTAGTTTCAGAAAAATGGTATTTTTGAAAGTGTACCCTTGAAATAAAGTTCTCTAGACTAAAATCTGAGAGGTTTAGAGTCTTTTGTGAAGCAGAAGTTTTCTAATAGGTATATGCACTAATGAGTGAATGGCTGTCAAAATCTAAGAAAACACTTCTTGTGAATAAATTTCTGGTCAAAATCTTTAATTCTCAATACCAGCATTATTATCCTGGCTGACATGAAGGGAACTTCCAGGTCACCCACCAAATGGAATTTGATGGAACAAAAAAAAATAGCTAACCTTTAAAAGTGTGTCTAATAAAAACAGACTAAAGTCAAACCTCACAGAACAAACATAAAAAGGACAGGTAGCAAAACTTCCAAAATTCTGTTACTTCAGCTGGAAGGGGTTAAGCACAAAACACTGCTTCATCAGAGACAGAGAGTTTTTTAAGATGCATATTAATCTTGCAGGTAGGAAAGATTAAAAAGAAAAAAAAGGAAGGAAACAATGATAACATATTTCTTAAGCAATATTTACCAGTCATGCTGCTGTCTCTGTTTATCCCATTATGAAGTTTACAGTGAACAAATGCTGCATCAAATAACCATGATCCAAAGAGATTCAAGATGCTGTTAACCTTTGGTCTTTGAGGGGCAGGCAGTGGCCGGGGCTCCGAAGTAGTCTGATTTGGACTTGACAGAGGAGAAGTGGAGGATGTCTGGTGCTGAACTTTCGAGGCATGAGCAGTACTGACCTATCAGAAGGACACAAGAATATATATATCCACACTCATGACAAGTTTGAGAAAACAGCAAGACTTTTTTAAAAGGATGGCAGATTAAAAAGCCAACGTTACGCAGCATAAGAATGGTGATGAAAACTCTTACTGTGCTTGTCTTCATGGTGGCCTTATTCACAGTAACAGCCCGGTGCCTCCGGTTATGTGGTGGGGTGGTACTGACGGCCGCGCTCTGAGGCATACTTAATCTATTCACAGGTGTTGGAGGAGCACTGTCTGATCGGGGTCTAGAAATGCCTTTAAGAAAAGACAAATGGAGTTATTCTTCATAGGTCAAAATATGTTCAGAAAATCTTCCTCAAGCAACACCAGTGAATGCTCTGTACAGACTATAACAGAGACTGCTAGTAGCCTCCCAATATCCATTTGCCATCCCTTCCTGAGCTGTAGAACACCAATTTTAGCTAGCCATGGCTACCCAGAATAAACAGCTTCATTTTCAAGCCTCTCTTACAGCTAGATGTGGCCATGTTCCAATCATAGAAAAGTAGGTGGTGTTGGGTGGACAGCCCAGGGAATCTCTGTAAAAGGACCAATCAAGTGGAAACTTTCCTTTCTTCATAATTCCTGAACAGAAGAGTTGGACCTCATTCAACCACCATGGCCCATGAGAGAGTGCACAAAGGATGGACAGCCCCAAGATGGAAGCACCTTGGGGCTCTAACAATGGTGGAACTGTTACAACAGCCCTGTACTGCCTAGTCCTTGGGCTTAACCCACGTGTAAGTAAACTATCTTTGTCTCACCCACAGGTATTTTTGGTTGTTATGTGGCAAACTTAATTTGAACTAATACAGCAAAGTAGGTTTATAGTTGTGAGCATACAAAACAGTTTATTCTTGTATTATCATTTTTATTATATTATTTATTTATATCACAACTATAAACCTAGTTTTGCCTACCCTGTATATTACCTACATAATACAAGGGGGGACCCAAAAAAAACCCCGAACTATCTCCTGAAGGGCAGGCCCCTTGTAGTATAGGCTTCCCCCACTAGATGAGTGTTCTAGGAACCCATCTGTATCAGTGTACCAGCTAGCGTTGTTGTGAGAGGCTGCTTTTGGCTTCGGGGAATTTTTTTTGATGATTTCTTCAAAGTGTTTGCCCGTTTCATGATGGGTAATTCACAAGTGCACCTGCCCATACCGTGCAGAGTATTCAGTAGTTTTTGACCAAAAATGACATGACCCCCATGCCCCACCCTCCCTATTCACCCAATTTTGCCCTAAGCAATGTTTTTTTCTGTTTCCTGAATGAAAAAAGTCCTCAAAGGGAAATATTTTGCTGATGTGTAAGAGGTGAAAAGAAATACAGAAGAAGCACTAAAAGGCACCAAAATTGATGACTTCAAAAACTGTTTTTGGCAGCAGAAAATAAACATCTCAATAGATGTAACACATCAAATGGAGAGTACTTGGAAGGTGAATGAAGTTTAAACATGTAAGAATAAATACACAATTTTTTATAAATAAATTTTGGGGGTTTTGGGTCCCCCCTCATATATTAACAAGTACACATAACAAATGCTTTAGAAAACAATACATATTAAATACCATGCCTTTCAACAGGTAAAAATAATTCTGAGTTTTCATATTCCTAAAATGTGAAAAACAGTAGTTCACAAAAGAAACTTGCCTTCTAATGATACCCAATGCATTTGAATCTGTATTTTCTTGGATTACTAGTGAGAATGAACACTGTCCTCTTATGCAAATCTTTCATTCATATCCTTTGTCCATTTATCTACCAGGTCTTATTCTTTTTCTTAGCATTGTTTGGTCTATTTATATAAGGATAACAAAAAGCCTCTAGCTATTACATGTGATTTGTTATTCATAATCAAATCTGTTCATCTTTTTCTTTGGTCTTTCATAATAGTTTCTAAAACTAGACTCTAGAGTTATCTACATCTAGCAACATACACAAAACTTACCTAAGAATGCATCCACCAGACAGCTGATTCCACGCATGGCACGAAAAAATATTTGAGGCAGATGTTTAAGGCAGGGATACTGATTCAATTCTTGTGGCATTCCGCTCACATTCAAGAACTGTTCCTGAAATTTGGGAGTAGAGCTTATAATGGCTGGATTACTCAAATCCACGGGATTACTATCGAGAGAGAGAGAAGAATTAATTATATATTTAACAGTTTCTTTAGCAATAAGAAACATGCAATCGATTTAAGAACAGGGCTGTTTGTGCCTATTTAATTCAAAGAGGAGACTAATCTGTACTTAATAGGCTAGGGACTCAACCACGAGCACTTTATAGAAGATCTGCAGTGTGCACATAAACTTACTCTGCCTATTCAGAGGATGAGGATCAAAATAAGACTAGAAATTTTTAACTTTTAAGAGTATACATGGATATTTTTATAATATGTTTGGAATTAAGCAATGGAAGAAAAATTGTAAATAAGTCAACAAGAACGCCAAAAAAAAATTTTACTGTAATATTAATATACTCAGATTTTTAAAAACTATTTTAAAATTGGGATTAGTGTTTGTATTCATGTGTATACGCTGAAGTCATACATTTCACAACCATGTATTTGGGCTTGAGTTATATTTCCACTAAAAAATAGATTTAGATTTCCACTCAAAATGGGTTGCTCAGCTATCCATTAAATGGCCTCTCCAACTCAAAGTGATATATTGTTAATAAACCTACAGGCAGCACCTGGGAAGAATTTCCACTACCTACAAGGCCAAAAGAACTAGGCTGAGAAATACAAATCGGTGGTTTATAAATGCTCTGCCCTTTGAAACCCCCTTTTCCATCCACTCAGACTCTTAATTGCAAGTGGGGAAAAAGGAAGCATATGTATAGGCTTCTAGTGTTCGTAGATTGTACCCACAGCACTGTAATTCATCACGTGGGGTAGAGGAGATAAGTCTAGTAGCAGTGCCAGAAAGCTTACACCAGTTTCTCCACATGTAAACCTGAAATGATTTTACTGGCAAAAAAAAAATTGAAATAGGTAACAAAGGACACATACCAGATCATAGAGACTGCATTCCTATAGTTCCCAACACCCTCTACATCTGACACATGTGGAGAGTCTGTTTAAAGATCCAGATTCAACCTAGATTTACTAAAACAGAACCTTCAGGTGGGACCTAAAGGGCAGGTACCCATGCATAAACAAGTCCAAGGACAGTAATATTCTAATCAAGGGAAACATTTTTTCTCCCCTGGAAAAAGATAAAGCATTACCACACTAGATGCTGGTGCCTATCTCCCCATCATATTCAGCTCTTTTCCCAGGAAATTTGCCAATGACCATGGCAGCCCTTTCTGAATAACCCTCATGGGCCTGCCTCCCACCCAGCCACAGCCCATTTAACCAACAGGGTAAAAACATCCAAAAGGTATCTATCCAGATGTTTGCCAGACACCTATAATTGATGTAGCCTAACTAACAAAAATAATTTAATCCAATTTATCCATTTTGAGAATCTGAGCAAAGAAAAAGCCCCAGTGAACTGAAATGGCTAGACCTGGAAAGTCACACAGTATTTATACCACTGGACAAGTTACCACGGGGTTGCAGGTACCCCAAAGGCAGAAAGAAACGGACTCAGGGGGAAAAGAGCAGTGTGTACAGGCACAAAAGAAACAAAAAGCCAAGAGAGAGATGACAGAGGAGTTCATCCCAAGGTTGGCTCAATCCGCCCCATCTTGAGTACTGGACGCTCACTGCTTCTGGGAACTCAGTGAGACTTCTCTATCATCAGACAATAACCTCTCTTTTTCACCTGCACTTACTTAAGGAGGCTCCTATTCCTCAGATCCAAAAGAAGCCTTAATAAAATAATAAAATCTTTCAGCTGAAGAAGATAACTCCTGAAAAGATAAATAGTGAAGAAATGGGAAAAGATTATCCAAGAACTACCAGTAAAAAAGATTCCAGGATTAGAGTTTCACTGGTGATTTATTTCAAATTCTAAGGAACATATAACCTCCACAAAACAGGGCACAGAAAAACATAGGAAGTTTCCTGTTCTTTTTTAAGCTACCAAAACATAAATTCGTTTTTTTAAAAAAAGAGAGAGAACTAGAGACAATTTGGAAAAAAAAATTAAAAGACCAGCATTCCATAATGAACCATAACTTTTCTCTCAGGACTGAAGAATAATTCCATATTGAAATAAGTTACTGTATCATATCAATAGGTAAAAAAGAAAAACCATTTAAAAGCTTAAATAAATCCCAAAATATTATTTGAATAAAATTTATTTGTATCTTTTAAATTTTCCATTTTTTAATTGCTTAGGAAACCAGGACCATAAAAAAGAATAACTATCTAATATTGACAACCAATACCCCACTCAAAATTTCATGTAGTAGACGCATTCAAATGAAAATTAGAACACAAAAATTTTCTGATCTTAAACAGAAAATGATTACAAAAAATATTAAAAATATAAACTGAAATCACTGAAGGATGAAAAACACAAACTGAAAAAAGACAGAAAACAGTTAACATCCTTAATTTATAAAAAGGTCATACAGAATAATTTATTAAAAAAGATTTTATTCATTTATTTTTAGAGAGAGAGGAAGGCAGGGAGAAAGAGAGGGAGAGAAACATCGATTGGTTGCCTCTCACTTGCCCCCAGCCAGGGGCCTAGACTACAACCCAGGTATGTGCCCTGACTGGGGGGTCGAACTGACAACCTTTCGGTTTACGCGATGATGCCTAACCCACTGAGCTACACCAGGCAGGGCACACAGGGTAATTTAGAATCACTAGTACAGAAATAGAAAAATGAGGCTAGTCAAATCAGAAAGCGAAGATATACAAGGAAGATGTTTAAGAATTAAGACAGTACACAACAGAAGTTCCACAGAGCACAAGAATGAGGCTAGTAGAGACAAAGTAAGGAAGTGATGAAGCTGAATTGATTAGAATTACTACAAAAAAAGAAATAGCAGGAAGGAACAACTTATCCCTCTGTGAAATTTAACAAGTGTATCCCTCAGCAAAATTTTAAACAGCACAGCTACTAGAGGAGGGACACTGAGCGCCAGGCTGACCAGTTAGTGCTGGTCAGAGCGGAGCACGGGAGGCTCCAGTCCCCACAGAATGTGAGAAAGTCCTGGGAGAGATATCATCCAGGCTGTAGCCACAGGCAAGAGAAAAATGCTGCATCTACCACAAGGGACAAGCTCCTAAGAGTAGAGACCAAGAGCAGCTGAGCACAGCATGACCCTGTTAGGACAGGAGAGCAGGAGGCACGTGACACAGATGTGTGGGCTGCCTACGTGGCTCCACCTGACACTCTGAAATCCCACCAGAGAATTGCAGCATGCCTCCTAAGACACTCGCTGGGTAAAGAGCACATGAGAAAGTAAAATAACAGTACCTTAACATATGTAAAAAGCGAAACCATGTCTGTGCAACACATTCATTATCCATTTCAGGAGGGATCAGATTGGCGTCTTCATCGGGAACTTTAAATGGAGGAAATGAAGGACCATAAGTAAAGCGTAGCAATCTAGAAAATTAAAAAATGCACACCACTAAGTTCATTTCTTAACGTAATAATATTCAAGAATTAAAATACAGGAGAAAATAGATGAAACATGTATTATACCTCACTGAAGTGA
Source organism: Anoura caudifer (assembly GCA_004027475.1). NCBI lineage: Eukaryota > Metazoa > Chordata > Mammalia > Chiroptera > Phyllostomidae > Anoura > Anoura caudifer. Next base: position 218,354 of record PVKU01000425.1, on the reverse strand, counting down.
GTAAGATAAATAAAAATACTTGTTTATAAACAGATAGTTGAAAGCAGTTCTATTTACATTTTATTTATATTTTATAAAGTATAGTTTATATTATAAATTAATATACTTAAAATTTATATTGTGACTATGTTTAAAAAAATCCTCACCTTTTAGAGTTATATATTAAAACATGCAGGGCTGATTACGGGAATGTAAAATACAGCATAGAGAATATGGTTGATAATACTGTAATAACTATGTATGGTGTCAGGTGTGTACTAGACTTATCAGGGGGAATCGCTTCCTAAGTTACATAAATGCCTAACCACTCACTATCCTGTACACCTGAAATCAATATAATATTGAATGTCAACTGTAATTGAAAAAAGTGTTTAAGTAAAAAAAAATGTTTTAAAAAACATGTAGGGTTGAGTAATGGCATTATATACAACAGGGGTGTCAAACTCATTTTCACCAGGGGCCACATCAGCCACGTAGTTGCCTTCAAAGGGCCGAATGTCATTTTAGGACTACATAAATGTAACTACTGCTTCACAGTTAAGCGAGAGCTCTGTGCTGCCACCAGGGAGGAACAAGGTGCCAGGTCTGATAAAACAAGGTAGAGGGCTGCATTCAGCTGCGGGCCTTGTGTTTGCCACCTGTCATATATAGGCAGTAAAAAGGTAAAATTATTATTATAAAAACCTGCCTACTTTGGTTATAAAGTAGCACATTATTGTATGATCCCATTTCTACAGAATTATATATAAAAGTATATGACAGGATTTCTGGTGAACTTAACTTTTTCTACCTTTTTATGTTTTTTTTCAAATAATGATCATGTGAAGGAAACTAAGATCCTACAATTCTCTGACAGCTCACATTTTTTTTTAATCCTCACCCGAGAATATGTTTACTGATTAGGGAGAGTAAGCAAGAAACATCAACCGGTTGCTTCCCATACACACTCTGACCAGGGACTGAACCCACAATGTAGGTTGTGCCTTGACCAGGGATCAATCCCTACCACCTTTTGGTGTATGGGACGATGCTCCAACCATCTGAGCTACTGGCCAGGGCTAATAGCTCAGATTTTTTTTAAACAAATTTTTTATTTCAGAACAAAAAAATAATGATCATGAATACAGATCAGGGCAAAAGTAGGTTTACAGTTGTTCTTATGGAAAACAATACAACAATTATAACAATGATACAAGAATAAACTGTTTCATGAACTCACAGCTGTACACCTACTTTTACCTTATCCTGTATTTTAATAATCAGAACAAGAGTGGGATTTTGGGGGGAGGTGAGTAGGGTAAAGAGTTTATCTGCTTCTCCGAGACACTTGCTTAATCTGAAAACTTTTAGATCAGACAGGCACTAGCCAAACTACTACATCTATTTTTTTTTTTAATGGCTCAATTCTATATCTAAAATACCATAAAAACAGACACAAGATACAGGTTTTACAACGTACTCCATGAATCCCAGGGAGACAGACCTAGGCCAGACTGATGAAGGAAGGTGAATCGATGGCAATGCCTACCTTGAAGTGAGTGCACAGATGACCTTGCTCCACTGCTCCACCACTGCCGGGTGGTGCCTCCAGTTAGCCACCATCTCTTTGGCTGTTTTCCAATAAGGAGGTGTTGGGAAGCACCGAGTACAAGCCAGTAACCAAACCTCAAAGAGAACACCAATCAACTTCTCCGCTAGATTCTCAGCAATACCACCTTACCAACAAAAAGAAAACATATCTTTGGCATATTATTACTTTTTAAAGTAGAATCTTCAATTCACTGATTTAGGAGAACTGGTCAAAAAATTAAAATAACTACAATGTTAAGTTTTGACTTTCAAACAACCATTTAATAGTAAGAACAAGAAATGATTCTTAGGAGCACCTATGAAGGAAATCATGGATACATCAACCAATTATCACTTTGAAAGTTCTCAAGTCACCCTGCTCAGTTCTTACTGGAGATCTTAATCTTCCAGCAAGTAGGACAGGAGCACAGAGGGAAGAGAAGAAAGGATGAGGGGCCTATGATGAGTGACGTGTAGGAGTCGGTTTCTGGGCCAAGTAGTTGATACACATGACCTCCCATAATCCTCACATTAATTCTACAGGAAAGGTATTTATGACACTTATTACCAATTATCAATTAACCCATTTCAGAGATGACTAATACTTAGGTTCAGAAAATTTAAGTAACTTGCCCAAATTCACACAGCCAGTAAATAAAGGAATCAGGTCTTTCTACCTCCAAACTTAGAAATACATTGCTTCAAGTGTTTGAAAGCCACCCTTCCAGGGCCAGGGAGACAAAAAAGGAAGCAAAACAACTACCGCTGGGCAGGACAAGCCTCAACCATGAGAAGATAGCTGCTCGCCTGCTGCAAGTCCTGGAACCAGGGAACAGAGCAGTAGTCTGTATTCTGCAGAGTTCAAAAGGGCAAACTTGGGACTAGGAGGAAAAGTTATAGAGATGTATTTCAAATGAGCAGAAACAAAGTTTCAACAATAACAATCCCAGAAGGGGATACATTGCCTGCCTACATAATTCCCAGGCCTGAGATCCCAGGCCTGGAAAGTGTGTAGCAGAGAGACAATGAATCAATGACTGGTCAGTTTTTGTCAATACTAGACAAGGTATTCCTATCACAGGGTCCCTTTCAACCAAAAATGCCATGATGCCTTGTAGATATTTTCCTGGACACTGCATCTGTGTGAGCACAAGCACACTCACATGTATATTAGTAAAAAGACTATAGAGATGAATAAGTGACAGGGAACTTAAACTAGAATGTCAACTTACAATCTGTATACACTGTGCTACAAAGCAGGGCTTCTAAGATACATTCTAAAGTCTTATAAAATTGGAGGTTTTTTAATGGCTAGGTGACAAATAGAATGCTGTCATACTTCAAAATAGAACACTTTAAAACTGCATAGGTTTCATCTGCTGAAAAAAGTATCTTCTGTAGCTATCAAGTGTTCAGAGTCTATTTTGATAACTACTTTGTAACCAGGTAGATTATTGTATAGGTTCTAATTTAATAGTTTGTTGTTTCTTATACAGATTCTATCCTAATATAGTAAACAAACTACTGTTCCCATCATTATAAAAAAATGCATTAATTCACCCTACCATCACTGAAGGTAAAATAACTTCATATCGTGCCTTTGAGGGTTCCCTAAGAATTATTAACTTTGGTTTATCATCTATCATGCCAAAATTTAAATCCCCAATGAGCCTACTACTCACTGAATTTAAAAGTAAACTATTTGAAGCTCAGAAATAAATTAGAAAAAAATAAACAAACCTTGAACAGTTGGCGGGGCTAGAAGTATGTCATTAATCTGCAGAAGAAACAACAGTAAGACTTCCCAGGTTTCTCGGGCCATGATGGATGACTCACGAGCCAGTTTCTGAATGGCTCTCAGGACCTGTAAGCATAGTCGGATCTGACTGGAGCCCTGTTCCTGTCTGAAGAAGACAGACAGATATCACTGACGAGCCTTGAGAAAGCAACAGCTTAAGGTCAGGCAACTTATGGATATAGCAAGCAACGGTCCAGTAATACTCCCTAAGAGTATCAGCAGGCGTAAGGACTAGGCACAACTTCTTCAGCTCAAAGTTACTTCTTCCCTGTCATACAGTTCAGCACTCTGGGATCTCAACCTACCACTCCTATGAGAGCTCCAAAGCTCCTGGGGCGGGAGGGTAATACTAGAAATGTAAGCTTCACCTTTGGATTTTCTATGTCTACAATATGCCTGGCACATAACAAAAGTATGCGATAAGTTTCTGTTGAGTGAATGAATACCCACAACCACTCCTGCTATACACTGAAGTACCCAGGCCTTTTCAGTCTTTTTAAAATTTTTTAAACACACACTCACAAGATTTCTACATGGCATTTCATAGTGTTCATAGTCTCTTTGAAGCTAATATCTGCCAGCAAAGAACCTACAGACCCAATGGACTACCCTAACAGGTCCCTAAAACTCATGACATGGACCTGTCTGGTCCCTGCCTGCAGGTATGCAGGCAATTGTCTCAAAGATGAGCACCTGCTACTGTTCTTCTAATAAAAACAGGCACCTTAACCCAAGATGGGGGTTCCAAAGTTTCTCAAATACCCTAGAAGACAGTTTTATAACTATCTTTAGTACACAGAACCATTTTTCCCCCCAAGGGAGTAAAACAGTTCAAAGTATGAGGGCTGGGGCTAAAGAGGAAAGAAGACAGAGGTCCAAGCTCCATCCCTTATCCCCACTCTCCAAAGTAAACCATCTGAGAATTTCGAGAACAGTAGGAAACCCACTACATTAGCAAATGGTGTGTTGGCCTCCAGACTTCCTAAGTGAAACCCTAGAAAAGTAACTAATATCATTGAAACAAATCTTGAAGCCACATTTCTACATGTTATGACATGTCATAAAGGACTAGTAGCCCTGGCTGCTGTGGCTCAGTGGATGGAGTGCTGGCCTGTGAACCAAAAGGTTGCCAATCAGTGTACATTCCTGGGTTGCAGGCCAGGTTCCCAGTTGGGGATGCATGAGAGGCAACCAATTGATGTATCTCTTGCACAATGATGTTTCTCTCCCTCTCCTTCTCCCTCTCCTCACCTCCCCTCTCTCTAAAAATAAATAAATATAATCTTTAAAACAAAGAAAACTACAAAAACATGTCTGAGTCAGAGTAAGGAATCTCAGAGCCTCCTCAAGAAATCCAGAAAATGGAGCAAATACCCCTAGAACTCCTACCTCAACTTTAGGATAGGCATTCTCAGATTCTAAGCCATGACCCAGAAAACCAGACACTTACCCTCGAGTTGCAAACAAATGACACCACTAAGTTTTCCCAAAAGAAGTCAGACCTACAGCAAAATGAGACATTCACGTAGGAAGAGCCAAGAGCCCTCAAGAGTAGGAAGATGGCCCATGTTCGGCTGGAGGTGAATCTAGTCCGTGTGAAGCCATACGGGCTCAAGTTTGTGTCTGCTGCTACTTGAAGAAGAATAAAAAATTACATAGTAGTTCAAAACCTCATCTAGCCAAGTAAAAGGAAGCCCAGAATAAGAAATAAAAATACCACTAATGCTGGGGATGACACTCTTCCAAGCCGGCAGTAACACTGTATACCTCCCAAATGGTAGCCAAGGCCTATACTATTTCCTGGCATTTGCCCAGTGGCAGGAAAGGAAACATCTGGTCCTTAGCTAGAGCAGACTCACTCAAAAGGTGTAAATTCAGGAATAGTGTCCAAGTTTCTAAAGCTAAGAAAAACAATAAAATCTTTACTAAAAAAATAAATAGAATGGTCTAGCCACCAGAGATTTTCCTCTCCCCCAATATTTTCTTTACCCCATCCCCCAATATTTTCAGAAGAAACATGTTCTTCAGAAAATCTGTTCTAGAACTGGGTCTGGTGAATTATGGCCCATGGGTCAAATCTAGGTTGCCATCAGTTTTACAAATAAAGTTTTACTGGAACACAGCTATGCTCATTCATTTATATATTGTGTATTGGCTGCATTATCTACACCAGCAGAGATGTAGTTGTAACAAATACCATATGACCAACAAAGCTGCCCAAAAATATTTACTATCTGGCTCTTTACAAAAAACTTTGCCAAACAATGGTTTATAAAAATATCTTTTCATAGCCCTGGCTGGTGTGGCTCAGTGACTAAGTGCCAGCCCTCGGAACCAAAGGGTCACTGGTTCGGTTCCTGATCAGGGCACATGCCTGGGTTTCGGGCCAGGTCCCCAGCAGGGGGCGCATGACACAACCACATACTGATACTTCTTTCCTGTTTCTCCCTCCCTTCCCCTCTGTCTAAAAATAAATAAAATCTTAAAAAAAATCATCTTTTTTAAAGTACAGTATATTTGAGCAATATATCAAACCCTAATCATTTTTAAGATAGTTCACTTTTTTCTCAATTATGCAAAAAATAGAAAAAGAAAATGAAACTCACAGGCAAAGAAGAAAAGTTACATCTACACTGACTTAATCTCTTACAGAGGTAAAGGCAGTTTCCTCTATTTTGAGTGTCATTTTCTAACCTTATAAGAACAGATAATACACTTGATCTTAGCAAAAAAGCTGAGAAGTGATTGTTACTTTCTATAAAAACAATTTATTAAGTAAATCTGGTAACAATTTTCTGATCTGAAATTTAAAAAATGTTTATTTACAGTAATGGGAGATGAGATTTTATATCATATTTAGCACTGAAATTATTCAGCCCCCTAAGATATTACTGGCCAGGAGAACTTTTTTTAGTCAACCGATTTTTTTTGGTTTTACTAAGAAAATTTTTTATTTTTAAAAATATTTTATTGATTATGCTATTATAGTTGTCCCAATTTCTCCCTCTTTGCCCCCTCCACCCAGCACACCCCAGTCCCTCAGCAATTCCCAGACCCTTGTTCACATCCATGGATCATACATAGGTTCTTTGGCTATTCCATTTCCTACAACTGTACTTTACATCCTTATGGCTATTCTGTAACTATCTATTTGTACTTCTTAATCTCCTCACCTCTTCACCCATTCTCCCACACCGCTCTCCCATCTGGCAACCATCAAAATGCTCTCTGTATCCATGATTCTGTCTCTGTTCTTCTTTGCTTAGTTTGTTTTTTAGATTCAATTGTTGATAGATTTGTATTTTTTTGCCATTTTATTTTTCATAGTTTTGATCTTCCTTTTTTTCTTAAGTCCCTTTAGCATTTCATGTAATACTAGTTTGGTGATGATGAACTCCTTTAGTTTTTTCTTATCTGGGAAGCTTTTATCTGCCCTTCGATTCTAAATATTTTTGCTGGGTAGAGCAATCTTGGTTGTAGGTCCATGATTTTCATGACTTGGGAGTATTTCTTGCCAATCCCTTCTAGCCTATAGTTTCTTTTGAGAAATCAGCTGACAGTCCTATGGGAATTCCCCTGTAGTAAACTAACTGCTTCTCTCATGCTGCTTTTAAGATCCTCTCTTTATCTTTAACCTTTAGCATTTTAATCATGTGTCTTTGAGTGGGCCTTTTCAATCCATCGCATTTGAGACTCTTGGTGCTTCTTGAACTTGCATGTCTATTTCCTTCAACAAATTAGGGAATTTTTCTTTCATTATTTTTTCAAATAGATTTCTAATTTCTAATTGCTCTTTCGCTTCTCCTTCTGGCACCCCTATGATGTGAACATTGGAACGCTTGAAGTTGTCCCAGAGGCTGCTTACACTCGTTTTTTTGGATTCTTTTTTCTTCTTGTTCCAAATGGTTGTTTTTTGCTTCCTTATGTTTCAAATCATTGATTTGATTCTTGGCTTCATCTACTCTATTGTTGGTTTCTCTGTGAATTGTTCTTTAATTAGTATATCCTTTGTTTCTGACTAGATCTTTTTTATGTTGTTGGGGTCCTCACTATGTTCCTTGAGCATCCTTATAACTAGTTTTTGCACTCTGCATCTGAGACTGCTTTTCTCTATTTTGTCTAGTTCTTTTTTGAGAGTTTTAATCTATGCTTTCATTGGGGCCATATTTCCTTGTCTCCTTGTTTTGGCAGCCCCCCCCCCCATGTTTTTTCTACGTATTAGATAAGAGCTGCTATGACTCCCTGTCTTGGTAGGTGGCCTAATGTAGTAGGTGTCTTGTAGGGTCCAGTGGCACAGCCTCCCCTATCAGCTAGCTGGGTACTCAAGGTACACCTTTCATATGGGCTGAGTACACCCTCCTCTTGTAGTTGAGCCCTGACTGCTGTTGGCAGATCAATGGGAGGGATTTACCCAAGCCAGTGAGCTGCAAGGACTGGCTGTGACCACTGACCATCAACCTCCTCCCTCCAAGGAAGATCAGCTGTATGGGGACAGGATGCTGATGCTCGAACATGGAACCTCGAAGCAGGCTCTGGGTTTCCCACGTGGTGCAGACCAAGGTCAACCACCACCTGTGTTTTGCCTGGGGCCACCCTGCCCGAGCTATAAAGCCATCTGAAAGGGCTGCTCCTTGTGCTGCGCTTGGAGATTCCCAGGCAAAGCCAAGCTGTGAATCTAGGCTGGCTGCTGCTAGTGCCAGGCCTGGGATCACTTAGCAAGAGGTATGGGGCTGGAGACTCACTGAGGCTGGTTGTTGCTTGTTTGAGAGAATTTTGGAAGTTGTGAGAGCCAAGACCAGCCATTCATATGGAAAAGTAGTTTGGGTGGGCCCATAAATTGGGTAGGGCAAGTCTCTGGGGATCTCCAGGGTGGGGCTAACAGCACTAGCCAGTTTGATGTAGTCTCAGATATGGCACCAGCTTGCTGGCTCTGTGGCTCTGTGGGGGAGGGTTCAGAAAAGGGACAATGGCCTCTGCCCACCTTTCTGTCTGGGAGAAAGCTGTCACCTAGTTCTTGCCTTGATGTCAGACACTTCAGTGTCTCTCCAAATGCCACTGGTGCCTTTCAAGCTGCTAGCCAAGTCCTGGAGCTCAGAGGAGTGAGTCTGAGAAAATCCGTGTGTGGGTTCTTTAAAAAGAATTTCTTGGGATTCTAAAAATTTCTTCCACCAACTCAATCCCTGCTGGTTTTTGCAGCCAGAAGCTGTGAGGACTTATCTTCCTGGCACTGGAATCCTGGGCTGGGGAGCCTGGTGAGGGGCTGGGATTCCTCACACTCAAGATATCCCTGCTGAATTTTTTCCCACATATGGATAGGGGAAGAGCCCATTCCACATCTCCGTTCCTCCTATCAGTCTGGATGGATGTGGTTTCTTTTATTCTGTAGATGTCAGATTTCCATTCAACTCAATTTCTGACAGCTCTGAGCGATGGCTGTTCTATATTTTAGTTGTAATTTTGATGTGGTTGTGCAAGGAGGCAAGCCATGTTTACCTATGCTGCCATCTCCTCACTCTCACTGCATGCTTAGATATACTCCAGGAGAACTCTTAAGACTCAGTTCAGTACCCTCTCAGAAGTATGCACACACACTTTTGAGAAAACAAGCTTATTATAAATAGTAAAATGAACCATTTGTACGGTAGTCATGATTCTCAAAAGGTAAAAATGAAAGTTTAATGAACTCAAATGTCACTGATTTTTTCACCAGTACAGACTGAGCACTGAGAGGTGGTATGGGTATAAAGAGTACACCAGACGCAGTGACAACTCAAGTATTGAGACTGATCATGCACACACAAAAGGCCAGCAAATTGGTCTCCTAAATGGGATGACAAGAAAGCATTAAAACTATTATACCATTTGAGAAGAATCTGCTTAGCCACAAACACTATACAAATTATTGCCAACCATTTCATGTTATTATTTCCATTTGAAATCAATAAATACAAGCAAACAGCATTTAATTCACATCTAAGGTAATACCACTATTGTATCAAACACTGTGGAAGTGTAAAATATGTACAGCCCAGTTTCTGCCCTCAAGCTGGTTAGACGGAGAAATGAGACATACACATTTTAAAAGATAAGCAATAAAGGGGTGATAAATGGTGATGGAAAGAAACATGACTTGTGGTGGTGAACACACAATATAATATACAGGTGATGTATTATACAATTACACTCCTTAAACTTGTATAATTTTATTAACCAATGTAAACCTAATAAATTCAATTTAAAAAAACAATAAGCAATAAAACAGTGGGGAGATATGAGTGACACAGGAAGTACCACGATGTTCACCAAAGATTTGGTCACTATGGGCCTCGATGGTTAGGTAAGGCTTCTTTTTAAAAGGCAGGATTTAAGATAAACCAACAAAAATGCAATGAAGACAGCTAGAAGGAGAGGAGGAGAAGGAAGATGAAAGAGTAAGTGATGATGGGGAAGATCTTTAAGGAATCTTAGGGAATGTTTAATTTATGAGTCTGACCAAAGAGCAGGGCTCATGCACATTTAGTAGTAGCTAATCTGGCTAAAGACCAGATTACAGCAGGCATTTCACACAAAGTAAAGAGTTTACACTTGATCCTAGGCACCAGAATGCTTAATGCATTCTGCATTCCTTTTTAATTCAGATTTTCCAAAGTAACCTTCCTTCTAAATTTAAAAAGCTCAAATTTACAGAGCTGGTTTTTGGATGATTCAATGTCCCTCACCATCTGACAGACCAAAAAGCTCTAACTAGAACTTTTCCAAAAGGAGAACAACTTTCTTGCCTCTTTCAAAGACAGAAAAAAATAGCTGAAAACAGATTTTTCTTACAGAAAATCTCCACAAATGGGTAGGGAATCAATGCTTTCTTCTTCCTTCATTCATACATTCCCCAAATTCTTTATTAATGACATAATTTTTTTAAAACCAGAATAAAAAATTTAAGTACAACTAAGGTCCTTATCCTACCTTACACTATTTAAGGCCTTTGCCTCAGAGATGGGGGGTGAAATCAGTAACAAACTGTCAAAATAATCTTTTGGCCTATCTACTACAAATCTGCCCATAATAATATCAAGTCTTACTTCGGTGTCTTCATTCTCTCATAGGAAAAATTTATTTTAAGGTAGAAGGCTTAGCTGCTTTTAGCTTAATTGGAAACAAAAATTATGACAGGCTAAAGTGTCTTTTTGAATGGAAGGGAATGGGGACACAGTATTTTAGTATCCAATAGCTATCAGATTTACAAGAAAAAACAAAAGCCTTTAAAATAGGCACACATTTAAACATTATATAAGCCCAACTCTCCTAATATTCATATGAATATATCTTAAATTGAACAAGTAATAAAAGCTAACTATTCAAAGTACTAACAATGAAATCAGCTCCTACAACATAAAAAAGTAACATTTATGAATGTTTTGCTATGACCTTGGTAACAGGCCAGAGATGGATATAGCTTACCTTGGTACAAAAAGATTTTGCAGGTGTTTTAGTATACTTTGAACATACAGATTAGGCTCTTTAATAACTGGCAAGGGAATAGAATCTTTCGGCAACACTAAAGCCATAATCCAGTCTGTATATACATCAACACAATATTTTACAGTTTCTCCATCCAATGGAAGGGTCAGTCCATAGCAAATTACTTCCATGGTCCATTTTACCTAAACAAAAGAAAATATACAGATAGAATTATCACATATCCCTAGCTATATCTCAGTAAACTGACTTAAAATGTTGGACCTCTTTTACTGCCAAAAAAAACCCCCTCTCAATTGACAACATATTCATCTCAACATCTGATATCTAGAATATCAGATTTATTCTAGAGAATGCACTTTCCACATATGAGATATACTTAGATATTTCCTAAGCAAAAGATTTAAGAAGAAAATAAATTACCTATTTCTAAATATTAAGCCTATACTGGCCTTTACCCCCCCCCCTTTTTTCCCCCAAAGATTTCATTTATTTTTAGAGAGAGAGGGGAAGGGAGGAGAAAGAGAGGGAGAAAAACATCAGTGTGTGCTGGCCTCTCACATATCCCCTATTGAGGACCTTGCCTGCAACCCAGGCATGTGCCCTGACTGGGAATTGAACCAGCAACCCTTTGGTTCACAGGCCAGCACTCAATCCACTAAGCCACACCAGCAAGTGCTTACCCTTTAGACATTATTATTGTTTGCTCTGTGAAATATAAAGTAAGTACAGGACATCTTAATTTTCCATATAGACTGGAGGCAAAGAAACAGGAAATTTTAGATACTTTTCACTACTTAATCACATAAGGTACATGTGTCATTTAGAAGGAAATCATGTACACAAATTCAATCATATTTCATTTCCAGATTATGCAACATTAACAACAGGAAGGAAAATGAACTGATACTCAATGCTTATCTTGTGACTGCCGAAGAAAATATTTAAAATTAAAAGGTAAGAACAAACACAAGTGAGAAGGGACTGAAACAGGATAAAATTTTAACAAGATAGTTAGCTACACTAAATGAGTTCCAGCCTCCTGACCCACCCGAATCACATCCTGGAAACTGAAAGAACTTGCCTAAGAGACTGCTGAACCACTGCCTGTAGTCATAAAGAATGAGTAAGGTGTGATGGGAAAGAGAGAACAGCCCAATTTGCAAAGATGAAACTATATTCCAAATACTGTAGCACGAAAGGTTTAAGTGAATTCCAGATAAAACTGGAACAAATTACTAAGTAGATGATCAATGAGCACTTATAAAAGGGAAGCGTGATCACTGGGAACCAGTCTGCTCAAAAAGAACAAGTCATGCCAGACAAGCTTCATTCCTTTATTAACAGGGTTACTATGAAGGCAGCTGACAATTGTATAATCTTCACAGTTCACAAAGCTCTTTCATAAATATCATCTAACCATCAAAACAACCCTGTGTGAGAGGGTAAACTATCCTCACTTTATAGATAAGAAGAAGCTTAGCAAAATTAAGCAATTTGGCCCAAGTCACTGGTTTGGAAATGCTGAAGCTAAAAACTTGAACCCTGGTCTTTCAACTAGAAATCAGAAGCTATTCTCATTACGCCATTAATGGCCTTCTCTGGCAAAGGGAAATCTAGGCTTTAGTAAGAAATTCAGCAGGATGCAGGATGTCCAGTGGACAAGATGGAGACCTATGAATCAAAAGAAGGTAGAATGGATGGATTTACAATTGGTTGAAACAACAGATGACAGAGTAACACTGGATTAACACACCAAGGTCATTAACACACACCCAATGGCATGCCAAAGACCCTGCCAAGATTTTAACTTAGAAAAAAAGAGAAAAATAGACTATATGCTGACCATTAGTAGATATCACAAAGCTAAAAACGCATAGCACATTTGTTAGATAGAAATTCAGGATTCAAAAAGTCTTCTGCAGGATAAAACTAAAGTTGAACCAAGGTAAATACAAAAATTAAAATTTTTAAGCTTGAAAACTACAAAGGCAAAAAGAAAACTACAAAGGCTAAGGGCAGAAAATATATAACAGTAATATAACAATATAATGTAATGTAATATATGCGACATTAACATTAACATTAGGTAAGGGGGCAGGAGTTAGCTGCACAAGAGAAAGAATTTTAAAAGAGGTTGCAAGTCCCTAATTATCAGATGAAAGACAAAGGGGCAGGTATCTCTGGTGATACCTACACATGATTGTTTAACTGTACGGTTCTAGAGGACACTAGATGAAAGGACTAGTCTCGTATTCTTTTAAGGGTAGGAACAGAAAATAAACAAGGGTGGCACCAGAACACCTCTAGTGACTCATGTGCCACCTCTTCCCAGGACAAAGCAGCAAGGGATTCCAAATACGCCAAGAGGAGAGTGCACCACGGCAAGCGATGCTCCTCAGGGTAAGTCTCTGCTAGTGTATGCTGAGAAAAATGCTCCTCAGGTCAAAAATGAAGACTTTCCAAACACAACTCTGAATGGAAATCTGAAGACTGAGTGTTGAGTTTAGGAGAAAGGCCCTGACATGCAAGTCTCTGTCCTGGGCACACAGTTCACATGAAGAATTGAGTCTGGCTAGCAGGAAGTCCCAGCAGCACAATGACGCAACCTATTCCTTGTAACTGCCAGGAATTCTTGAGCCTCCAACCCGCAACCCAAATAAGATCAAAATCAAGAAGTCAAATTGCATTAGGCAGAAATCCACTAAAAAGATGTTAAATAAATTCTTCGTTAATAAACATGTATTTTCACACAGTAGAATGAAATGCAGAAACACTTACTTCTTTGTCAGTTTTTAACAAACTCTCACTACCAGCCACTGAAGGGGTAACTAAGGCCTGCCCAAGAGGATGGACCACCGCATTTGCCACCTCTCGCCCAACGCTCTCTGGATAGCTGTGCAGAACACTGGTGTGACCCTGATCATTCTGAATCACCAAATGCAGGGACCTCCACTCAGAGTACATCGTGCTGCTAAAGGACTATCCAAATGGCACCTGAAAAGACAAAACAGAATTACATGTCAAATTATACTGCTACAAATTAATATAAGGAAGTAAAATACAGATTTACCCTATGTAGCAAGATAAAGAAAGGTGCAAACATATTGAATCAAGACTGAGAAAAAAACACATCTAAATGTTTTGAGAAATATCCTAAAATAGCCTCATGGTGAGATTGGGTAGGAAGGCAAACCCTGAGAAGCAACTAGCTGTCTGAGAACTTCCCCCAAAAGAGCCCTCAGAAGCCCCAAGTGGAGCTGAGACAGATGGCCATTGCGCAAGGGGAGAAAATGATCAGATCTGGTGTGCTTATAGCATAAGGGAACCCTCCTCACTCCATGTTCCAGGATAGAAACAAATGAAAGAATGGAGTACCTTAAGTAGGAAAGGGAGACAAAGAGTTTACTTGAAGACCCAGATTTTTCAGTCAATGGTATCGAAGTACCTACTACACATGTTGGACATATACCCCTGCAATTTCCCACCAATGTCCTCAATCAGACATACTATTCTTTGAGACTACTTCATTCCCTGCAGCAGTGGCACACAAACTTCAGTAATGGAACACCTAGAAGTCATAGTGTCCTTCAGAAAGCATATGAAGAGCTGCCATTTAGTACATACTACTCACATAATCATCAAAACAATTCTACGAATATTAAATAGTGTTATCTCTACTACACAGATGAAAAAGTGAGGCACAGAGAGGTCTGTTTCTTAACCAAGGCTTCAGATATATAATGTGGTAGAGCTGGGTTTTGAACACACATTTGCTGGACTCCAGGGACCATATTCTTAACCATGGCATGTACAGTCTCTCCCTATCCTATACATTCTCCAGTCATGTACTGCTTCTCCCTAGGCTATATATTCTCCATGAAATGATGTCTAAGTCTATCATACAAGTGAGAAATTTTAGCCACAGAAAGCCTATCTGCATGAATGCAATGTAAATATTACAATCATAAATGCTATATCCATGAAGAGTCAAGGATGGTTGTTAGCCCTTTCCAAATCATTTCTATTAATCTCTACTTTCTACTTGCTGTGAAATGTCTGCCCAGCCAGCAATGTTTAAACAAAATACACGGATACATGTAATCTTTAAAAAGTTCTATCCCTTAAGCTAATTTTTCTTCAAACTGAAAGAAACTAGCATTGTTTAATTTTACCTTAGAAAACTTCCTTTCAGCTCAACAAGTATCTGTGTTTTTCAAGAGGATGTGGTATTTGTGAATCACTGGCCTACAGAATAAAGATCAAACTCCCTAGCATGAAAAGTCAAAGTCATTCACAAATTGGTCCCAAAACACCTTTCTTTTTCCTGTCTGTACAAGAAGCCACCACTTTCCCTTTCCCCTCCTGTGTCCCACCCTATGATTTCATTCAATCTTCTGAGCTTCTTTTGGAATCTGGTGAACTGGGCAGAGGTTCCATTCAGTGATACTATGAGGTCTGATGTCCTCCTCCTCTAACACTAAGAAGCCCTGAAATGGGGAGATAGGAGGAATGGACCAGCAATGAACAAGGTACCTACAATTTGAGGAAGGACGGATGCCTTAGTTTCCTCAGGATTTATAAGGAATTTCTCCCAAAATATCCTGGTGCCTTGCACACCCCTCTAAAATAAGCACTCTCAAAAATGGAGGGGAAAAAGGGGACCTCTGATATGATAGGGAGCCATTCTTTCAGACGACAACTTATTTCCATCCCACATACTCTTTCCTCATCACTTAAAAAAAATTTCATATATATTATATATACACATGTATAGTATATACATATAGCATAAAATATACATACACACTATATAGGTAGTTTTTCAACTTTTCCATTTTTTTTTTGTCTGGTTTCACTACCCAAATAATCTACCTCTCTAGATAAATAACTTATCTCAATAACTCAACGTTTCCTGTTGTATTTTGTTCCACCCTAACTCAATATTATTAAAATAATGTATATATAGTCATAACTAGGGATTGTATACTTTTCTATAAGTTTTTATGCATTCAACAATACTTATAAATATCCTTCCAATTCGTAAGATTCTTCCTAATGGTTGTGTAACATTCCATGACATGAACATGGCATAACTGATTCAACCAGTCTCCTAATAAGGTACATTTACTCCATTTCCCAACTCCCATTGTTTTTTGTTTGCTTTTTTGTTGTTGTTGTTACCAGGCAATACTGATGCAATAAACATGCTTGTTCATATATTTTAAGCAGTGGCCTTTTAATTTCTATGGAACAAATTCCCAAGGGTAAAACTCTTGGATCAAAGAATATATGTACTTTTAATGTTAGTAAATCTTGCCAGATTGCATCTCAAAAAAGCCATAACAACTCCATTTACATTACAACTGAATGGAACCTCTTTCCTCCTCTCACTACCAACCTCCTGCCAGGAATCAGATGGATCAATTTGTCAATTTGATAGAAATATAGTAAAGTTTCATCATTTTAGCCAAATATTTTCCTTTATTTTATAACTTCTAGTTTTGAGTCTGACTTACCATATTTTTTGGACCATAAGACACACCTAGGTTTTAGAGGGAAAAAATTTTGAAGCAAAAAATGTGGTAAAATATTTAATAACATAAATAACATAATATTTCACCAATGTAAATGTAAACAGAATTCAACAGCAGCATTAACAACCATTATTCCTCCCAAATTTGGGGGGGAAATATATGTCTTATAGTCTGAAAAATACAGGTGGTTTCTCCCTCCCATACACTTTATCAGCAATTTTCAGGTGTGAGTCATGAAATAAATGAAATGGTTAACACTTTAATTTTTAGTTATATAAATATACAATAAAGGCATCACAAATAGTAAAGGTAAGTAATGTTCTGTGAAACTTGCTTCATTTTTTAATATATGCATTTGTTCTGGGTCACAATATAAAATACACTTCACTTACTATACAGGTCAAGGTCCAAGAGTTTGAACATATAACCCTAAAGTATACATGAAGTCTACTAGATTTCCATGAAAGATAACTGTTGACTTCTTCACATTTAAGTTTTATATTCATCTGGAATTTACTTCTATAAGAGGTATAAAAAAGGTCCAATTTAATTTTCTTCTAGACAGTTGTGCCAGCATCATCTATTAAAACTACATCCTTTCTCAATAAACTGAAATACCAGTTGGGTCATATTAAATTCTCATTTATATGGGAATCTGTTTATGAATCTGTTCTGCTCAACCATTTGAATATTCCTATGCTAATGCCAACATTTCAATTCAGTGGCTTGATGAATTTCTTTTTGCTTTTTAAAAATTTTTTATTTTTTATTATTTTAATATACTTTATTGATTACGCTATTACAGTTGTCCCATTTTTCCTCATCATTTCCCTCCACCCTGCACACCTCCTCCCACCCACATTCCCCCCCTTTAGTTCATGTCCATGTGTCATAAGTTCTTTAGCTTCTACATTTCCCACACTATTCTTGCCCTCCCCCTATTTTCTACCTGCCATCTAAGCTACTTATTCTCTGTACCTTTTCCCACCTCTCCTCCTCCCACTCCCCTGTTGCTAACCCTCCATGTGATCTCCATTTCTGTGTTTCTGCTCCCGTTCTAGCTGTTGGCTTAGTTTGCTTTTGTTTTAGGTGTGGTTGTTAGTATCTATGAGTTTGCTGTCTTTTTACTGTGCTTTTTTTATCTTCTTTTTCTTAGATAGGTCCCTTTAACATTTCATATAATGAGGGCTTGGTGATGATGAACTCCTTTAACTTGACCTTATCTGAGAAGCACTTTATCTTCCCTTCCATTCTAAATGACAGCTTTGCCAGATAGAGCAATCTTGGATGTAGGTCCTTGACTTTCAGGACTTGGAATACCTCTTTCCAGCCCCTTCTTGCCTGTAACGTCTCTTTTGAGAAATCAGCTGACAGTCTGATGGGAACTCCTTTGTAGGTGACTGTCCCCTTATCCCTTGCTGCTTCTAGAATTCTCTCCTTCATTTTAATCTTGGCTAATGTAATTATGCTGTGCCTTGGTGTGCTCCTCCTTGGGTCCAACTTCTTTGGGACTGTCTGAGCTTCCTGGACTTCCTGGAAGTCTATTTCCTTTGCCAGATTGGGGAAGTTCTCCTTTATTATTTGTTCAAATAAGCTTTCCACTTGTTGCTCTTCCTCTTCCCCTTCTGGTACTCCTATAATTCGGATGTTGGGACGTTTAAAGATGTCCTCGAGGTTCTTAAGCCTCTCCTCATTTTTTTTGAATTCTTGTTTCTTCTTTGTTTTCTGTTTGGTTGTTTCTTTCTTACTTCTGGTCCACTCCATTGATTGGAGTCCCAATTTTCCTCCCATCACTATTGGTTCCCTGTGCATTTTTCTTCATTTCACTTATTGTAGCCATCATTTGTTCATCTAATTTGTGAGCAAAATCAACCAATTCTGTGAGCATCCTGATCACTAGCACTTTGAACTGTGCATCTGATAGGTTGGCTATCTCTTGGTCACTTAGATGAATTGGCTCTGGGGCTTTGATTTGTTCTCTGGTTTGAGCCATTTTTTTTTTAATTTTTTGGTCTCGTGGTGACTGTTATGTAGTGAGGGGTGGAGCCTTAGGTGTTCCCCAGGGCAGGGCAGCCCAGTCACTGGGTAGTGATGCTGTATGTGGGGGCGGGGTCCAAGAGGGAACTATGGCGCTTGCTCTGCTCTCTCTCGGATTCCAGTCCCTTCCGCCACTTCCCCTTCACCTGGATTATCTACGCGCGAATGTGGGACCACCTGGTCAGCCAGCCACCTTGCGCAGCCTCACTGGATCTGCACAGTTGCCACCCCGAGCCCAGGGTCCACTAGCCGCCGCCTGTGCACCTGGGGTCTGCCAGCTGTGGCTGCCTGCGGGCCCAGGTCTGCCAACCTCCACTTTTTTCTGCCGCAACTCTGCACCTCTTACCGGTCTGGATGAATGGTTGTTGGACTTCTGTACGGTTCAATTTTCTATCAGTTCTGATTGTTTTCTTGTTTCTAAATCTTTGTTGTCCTTAATTTTGGTTGTGAGAGGAGGCACAGTATGTCCACATACCCCTCCATCTTGGCCGGAAGTCCGAAATTTCTTAATATCTGTAAAGGAAGCCCCCTTCACTCTCACTATTCTTTTTTTAAAACTTTATTGGCTATTCTCAGTCACTTATTCTTCCATATAAAATTTAAGATTATTTTACCCAATTAAAAAAAATCCTTATTAGAATTCTAATTAAAATTGCTTAGTCTACCTTCCCAGACTCATCTGCTACTACCACTTCCCACCCACCCCAGTCCCCTACACCCCCCACATACACTGACAAGCTACAGCCACAATTACTGGTCATTCCTCAAACCTAACAAGTGTTTTCATACTCCGTATTACTGCTCACAGTACTCCCACTGAGTTAACTGCCATTCCCCACCTTGTCCACCCTGATCCACCTTACGAAGTACTTTTTTTTTTTTTAATCTTCACCCAAGGACGTTTTTTCATTGCTTTTTAGTGAAAGAAAGCAAGAGAGAAACATCAGTGCGAGAGAGAAGCATCAACTGGGGGCCTCCCTTATGCACCCGGACCAGAGATTGAACCTACAACCCAGATATGCATCCTGACAGGAATCCAAACCCTCAGCCTTTCGGTTACAGGACAATGCCCCAACCAGCTGAGCTACACCAGCCAGGGCAGTACTCATTCTTTAAGACACAGCTCAAATGTCATCTCTTTGGTAAAACTTTTCTTGACTCCTCCTAACACCCCTCCTCCCTAGCTCTGAGTGCCTGTAAGAGGCTGTCAACACCAAACTTCATATTAGCTTATTCGTTAGATGTGTAAAGATATCTTCACCACAAGTGTGTCAACGTTTCTCGAGTGGAAACCTCACTTCCTGAATCTTTTAGTCGTCCCTGGCACATAGCAGATACTGAATAAACGTTTCAAAATGTCAAGATTTACCCACAGGAAAAAAGAATATGTTAGAAGGTGTTCCCTTTATTCCACTGAAGTATGTCCAAAATTTTGTATGCTGTATACAAATAAAAATAAAAAATGTCCATTTGCTTTAAGCTAATTATTAGTAAAAAAAAAAAAAATTGAGTTAACAGTTTCCAAATATTTAAGGAATACTTAGTATCCATTCCAGATAACCGATTATTGAAGGAAAAAATATTTTAAGGAAAAAAAAAGACAAGCTAATTCTCAAATTCCATGTAGGAGGCTCTGGTATAAAATGCATATTCCAGCCCTGACTGGTGTGGCTCAGTGGATTGAGTGCCAGCCTGCGAACCAAAGGGTCCTCAGTTTGATTCCCAGTCAGGGCATGTGCCTGGGTTGCAGACCAGGTCCCCACTAGGGAGTGTGTGAGAGACAACCATACACTGATGTTTCTCTCCCTCTCTTTCTCCCTCCTTCCCCTCTAAAAATAAATTTAAAAAATCTGTTTAAAAAATGCATATTCCAAGACCCCTGTCCTAGAAACTTCAATTCTGTAGATTTAGGTTGGGGACTGAGAATCTGCCTTTTAAGAAACAGCTATCACCCTTCCCAATTCTGAAGTAAAGACAGAAGTATGAAAAATACATGGAAAAATGCCCTGGCTGGTGCAGCTCAGTGGATTGAGTGCCAGCCTGGGAACCAGAGGTTCCCCAGTTCAATTCCCAGTCAGGGCACATGCCAGAGTGGTGGGCCAGCTCCCCAGTAGGAGTGCGGTGAGAAGCAACCACACATTGAAGATTCTCTCCTTTCTCTCTCCTTCCCCTCTTTCTAGAACTAAATAAATTAAATTTAAAAAATTTAAAAAAATACAAGGAAAGCCCTGGCTAGTGTAGCTCAGTGGATTGAGCGTGGGCCTGAGAACCAAAGGATCATGGTTCGATTCCCAGTCAGGGCACATGCCTGGGTTGCAGGCCAGTTCCCAGCAGGGAACACACGAGAGGCAACCACACACTGATATTTCTCTCCCTCTCTCCTTCCCTTCCCCTCTAAAGATAAAATAAATAAAATCTTTTTAAAAAAATACAAGGAAAAAAATGATCAAAACAAGCTTAACAGCTTTTAAATTCTTCTTAAAAGCTTTTGATTGTTTTTAAATATAAGAAAATTTAATTCTTTAAGTATATTAATGTTTAAATTATCAAATGGTAAGAAAATGAAATAAATGCTTTCAAGAAACTTATAGCCCTAGGCAGTGTCTCAGTTGGTTGGAGCATTATCCTGTAAACCAAAAGGTCACAGGTTCAATTACCAGTCAGGGCACATGCCTAAGGTGTGGGTTTGGTCCCTGGTCAGGGTGCATATGAAAGGAAACCAATCAGTCTTTCTCACATTGATGCTTCTCTCTTTGTCTCTCTCTCCACCCACCCCCACCAAAGCGATGGAAAAAAACAGATGCAGATATAAAAAATGGGATAACCATAATGAGAGCATAAAAACTATATATACTATAACACAGCCATTAAACATAGACATGAGAAGCATGAAAATATGTAGGAGGACTGGGTAAGAGCTAGGGTTCTAGAACTAGACTTCTTAGATTCAAAGAATCACCACCTGCAAGCTGGGAAACCTTGCAAACATCATTCTAACTCTGTATCTGAGCATCCTCATCTGTAAAATGGGAACAATAGTAGGATAATAGCCTACTTTCGTGTTGTTGTGGTGATTAGAAAATCAATGTATGTAATAAGATGTCTGGAACATGTACTACTATGTAGTAAGCAATCAATAAATAATTATTCCATGGAGGGATAAAAACATATATCATAATTAAAACTAGATATACACATGACTAACCATTAGAAGGATCACAGAGAAATGCAAGTAATTCTGAGTGGCAGAACTGGTACTGTTTGATGTAGTAAGTTTTTATTTATACACATATCAGCATCCTGACTGCACATATAAACACCAGACACTGGCAGTAACCACCAAGTTGATTCAATAAATAGTTACTAACCATCTACTATATACAATGCAGTTGTTAAGACCAAGAAGGAGATAAATTAATAGGACTTGGTTCCTGTTTCAAATGAATTTATAGTTTAACTAACAAGGTAAGATACACATAAATAACTAATATAAGTTAGAAAGTTGAAGTACTAAATACCATTTTTAAAAAGTTTTAGGGAAGATATAGAAATTCTGAGGACAAAAGATTACTTTTGGCTGACAGAAGGGCTGAGATGGAAAACAAGATAAGATCAGGGAAGACTACAGCTTATGGGGCATATGAACTGGGTACTGAAAGAATACAGTTTTAACAGAGATAAGAAAACTTAGTGGATAAGAATGAGAGTAAGCCCTGGCTGGTGTGGCTCAATGGATTGACTGAGCATTGGGCCTACAAACCAAAAGGTCGCTGGTTCAATCCCCAGTCAGGGCACATGCCTCGACTGTACGCCAGGTCCCCAGCTGGGGGGTGCACGAGAGGCAACCAATCGATGTTTCTTTCACACATCAATCTTTTTCTCCCTCTATCCCTCTCAAAAAATAAATAAATAAAACATTTGATTTTACAAAAGAACGTAAGAGTAAGAGACAGGTAGAAGAAAAAAGAAAACTATGTAAAAGGAAGGATTCCTGCTTCAAGTAGCAAAAAACAGCACCAGAAACTAAAAGCCAGAGTGGCAAAAAAGAAAGCTGTATGTAGAAAGTGGTAAGATTTCAAAGTTAAGCAGTAACTAATTTTGAAAGACTATGGATAATAGACTGGTAATTAATTTAGTAAAAACAAGGAGCAGAGAATATTTAACTTTATCGTGGAAATGATACAACAGGAACAGAATTCCTGTTAAAAAAATTTGATGTAAGTGTCCAAGACAGGCTGACGGACATGCAGAAAAACAAACTCCAGCGTGGCTAATATACTGAGGAGGGGGAGGGCAGGAAGGATGGGGCGACGATGAGGAGGGTTGGACACTGCAGTGAGATATGAAGGCACGACTGACGTCAGATGATTAAGGGCTGTGACTGCTGTGTTAAGGATCCTGCGTCTCCTCCCCAGACAGGCTGTCATCTAACAACATGAGCTGCTAGCAGAGAAGTCTCTACCATTAATGCTCCAGGAGTTAATGTGACTGGAGCAAGGGGAAGATGACAGTGTTCCCTTGCAGATCACTTAATTTCCTTCCCAACTCTAAATGCACCCACTTTCTAGGACTCTCTCTGGAGGTGTCTATTTCAGTTGATGTGTGCTGGGTAACAGCTTATAGCTTGTCAGTACTGCCACAGAGTAACATGAAAGTTTGGCCTAACTGACAAATTACCAAAATGATGAGTACAGTGGCAGACACACTAAAACCACAGCTTGACATTAATTACATCAACTGACTCACCAATATTTACTACATGCCTTCTATACACCAGGCACAAAGAATAAAACAATGACTAAATATCCCTGTTCCCAAGGACCTTCAAGTCTAATTACAGAGAACAATTTTTTTAAAAACTTTGTAAAGCAAATCTAGACATCAATGATCTCATTAAACAAACATTTATTAAATCTGCTACATGCCAGGTATTGTCCTAGGATGCAGGTACCACTGTATCCTGTAAATATTAACAGGACATAATGGCTGCCCAAGAAAAGGTTTCAGAGTGAGGAAGACAAGCGAAATTCATGATGACACCCTAGTACAGTATTCAACATGATAACTGACGTGATGAGGTATCAAGGCAACAACACACAACAGAAAAACTACTGAAGATCTTGCTTAATAACAACATAGCTTCATGTAATTGATCATTTTTAAAGTTTTCACACGTTACTTCATTTTATCCCAATAACAAGCCTAGAAAGCTAAGAAGGACAACTAGCCCTAGGTGAGGAAACAAAGGAAGGTTATGGCCTGCTCAGGCCACATCAAACAACAGTAGAACTGTAACAAGAAACTTGCCTCAAAGTTCAATGCTCTTTTCTTTTTCCTGACTCCATACTTCACCATATGACCCTGGACAAGTCACTTGCTATTTCTTTGTCATAGTTTTCTCATCTGTATAACAGGGAGAATACCTGAAGTACCTAGCTAGCTAAAGTGATTTGGGAGAAGGATCAAATAAACAATATAAGTCAACATACTTTGAGATGTAAAAAATGCAAGGTACATGTTATCAGGCATGCCTCATTTCTGTTAGGAAAATAGCACACAGAGAGCCAAAACACTGAGTAAATAAATGAACCTTGCTGGATTTTAAGGCACACCAGTACACTCAAGGTCATCCACGTAACTATGACAAATAATGGGAAAAGGACCACAGTTCATATTTCTGTTGTTGTCCTATTGACCTTAAAGGCAAATATCAATCCAGTTTGGCTAAATAGGAATGTATTCACCTATATACCAGATTTTAACTGCTAGGGAACCCATCAAGCACTTGAATTACAAGAAAGACAGACAGGTTCCATCTACATTCCTCCTATTGTAGAAACAGGTTGTTTTTGCGAGTCTATAAAAAAAAAATATATGAATAACCCTGCCTTCCCTGTAACAACACCAACACACTTCTCCTCTTTTATGCCTCGGACCTGCTCTGACCAATACAACGGCCATATCTGCATCTAATGTAAATTAAATTAGAAATTCAGTTCCTTTGTTACACTAGTCACATTTCAAGGGCTCAACAGTCACATGTGACTAGAAGCTACCATGCTGGACAGCACAAATATAGACTAGTCCGTCACTGCGGAAAGTTCTATTTGACAGAGCTGGCAGATACTATACCTCAACTTTTATGGTATACTATATACCTCAACAACCTTGACCAAAGAGTCCTTGAGGACAGAAGCTGTGTCTTCGGTACCTTGGTATCCCAGTTTACATATCGAAGTACATGAGGCACGCATCGCGAGCACTCACTTACTTCTGACTGAACATTTCAAACATAGCCAACTACTGGGCAGACTTCCCGATCCCCAACATGCACGCAGAACAACAACAAAGACATCCTCTCACATGGGAGGAATGGGTGTGGAAGGAAATACGACATCCAGAAAAGGTGGCCTGCTTTCTAGTCCTAGACATGCTAGGAGCCAACCATGAAAAGTCTTGGGCAAGTTACCTACTTTCTTCACCTATAAAAACTTAGAATTAAGCTCCATGTACCTTAATTCTGTAACTTTAATCATCTTGCTCCAATGGAAATCATGTATTCTATCTGAAAGGATTTTACAAATGCCAGGTAACACACCTGCTAACACTAATAGGAATCTCAAATTAAACAGAATCCATTTCTAGGTCTCAGGCTATTAGGATTAGGGTCTTTAACTGAGCATGTGGAACTTTCACCTTTACTTTGAAGATCAACTAAAGACCTAAACCTCAGGCTTAAAGATTAAGTTTCTTCCATGTGCTTAGGCCAGAGCTGGATACTGTCCATATCTGATGAGAGAAACAAGGGCAGGTTTCTTGAGTATCTGAATTTAACATGAATTGTCCCATCAGTTTCTACATTAGCCTTAGCCTAAAAACTGAGAAAAAGTACAAAACTGAACCAAGAAAATCTTTCTATACAATCCTCATGCTGCGAAGAATGTCATTATTTGAAATGTGTATTTTCTTATTTTGCCACACACTTCACCATATTTAACTGCTATAAAAATATCTTTACTGCCCTGGCTGGTGTGGCTCAGTGGATTGAGTGCTGGCCTGTGAACCAAAGAGTCGCCGGTTTGATTCCCAGTCAGGGTGCATGCCTGGGTTACAGGCCTGGTCCCCAACAAGGGGCATATGACAGTCAACCACACATTGATGTTTCTCTCTCTCTTTCTCTCTCCCTCCCTCTCTCTAAAATGAATAAATAAAATCTTTAAAAATATATATCTTTATTATCTAAAAACCACTTCATAATGACCTTCATACACATACACACTCACTTTTATAAACCTTACATGTTTTAAGACCAGCCAAGAACAAATACAATCTGAATTATTGCCATGCCTTCCTTTAAAAGTTATAAATACATTGGGCAGTAGCACTTAAGGCATTATGCACTAAAGATATACTAAGTTTCTCAATTTCTCCAACATCAAGGTTTTAGTCTTCATTAAGTACTTATGTCATCTCTCCTAGAAAAGGGAATGAACTATCTCCAACATCAATTCTGTCTACGGGTATTTACCAAGCACCAACAAGGCAATAATATTTAATGGATGACAACTAAACACTATTTTGGACAATGAGATGGGGATATATGCAAAGCCTAAGGGCAACAAAAAGGTTTCCACTAAAGAATTGATTGTATCTGATTGTGATAGTCAGACATTAAAAATCAACCAACGTTGATTGCAGAGTTAGTCCCACAGTGCCTTGCCAGTGGTTAAGAACTCAATGTGTTTATTCAATTGCTACATGGATAAATCAATTACCCTAACTAGAGTCTTTCCAAGCAAAAAGAAGAAAACTCTGTAGGTTAAGAACTATCACATACCTTTTGCAAAAATGGAAATACAGAAGAATTTATTTGTAGCATGAAGTCTAGGACACAAAGGTACTCAAACATTCCATTCGGTAAAACCTTTGTGAGTCTGTATGTCAAAGCACAGGGAGGAATACAGAGATGGAGAACACATGGTTCAGGCTGCTCATAATCTAGTAGAAGAGATAGAAACACAACACTGAAAAATAACTGGTGAATCCCATTACGCTAAGGAGCAGACAGGTAAGACCCAAGGTGCTGGGGGTCACAGGCTGAGAGGCATCTTGAATGTTGGGAATGATGGGCGTCAGGCAGCCAAACACAGGAAGAAAAAGATACGTGTGTGTATGAGAAAGGGCAGACGTGGGTGCATTTGGATGGGGTGCGAAGAAAATGCGGAGAGTCTGGGTACAGGACCGGCACATGCAAAGTTAGGACCCAAAGGTTACAGACATTTACCTATGACTACTGTAGATTCAGGAAAACTCCAACCAACAGTTTTGCATGGCATGTCTATGCTTCCAAAGGTCCAGCTAACTCAGAATCCTGCAGATAGTTACTTCCCATCCTGACTGAGTTTAAACAAGGAGTGATTAGCAGTCAGTGGGCCCAATGAAAAGACCTCTCTCTGCCTGTGGAACTACATTTTTAACAAGTTCCCAGATGACTCTCCTACACACTTAAAGAGAGAAATACTGAAACGTCTTTAGAGATGGAGAATTACCTAGAGGCTCTCAAACTTTGCTGCACACTGAAATCATATGGAAATCTTTTTTTAAAAAAATACTGGTCTAACTTCACCACCACCAACCCCCAAATGCTGATTTAATAGCTTTGGGTGTGCTACCTGGGCATCAGGAATCTTTAAACACTCCCCCAGGGTGATTTTAAACTGCAGCAAAGTTGGAGAGACACTGACCTAATTTTAAAAACTTGAATCTGGAGTCAGACAGCTTGGGTTCAAATTACCAGGCAAGTGACCTTGGGCAAGTAAGTCACCTAACCATTCAGGGCCTCAGTTGCCTTCTCAGTATGGATCTTACGGGGATTATAATCCTACCTTACAAGGTTGTTAAGTTAGATGTGGTGAACGTAATGGCCTGGCACAATGCCTGGCATACAGTAAGCACTTAACAAGGGTTCGCGGTTGATTCTCAGTATTAACTCTTCCTCACCCGAGTGTCACTGTGCAAATGGGAGCATCGTCCCCACAGGGAGGAAGCAACTCGGCCAACCTTTCTCCTGGACCAAATTCTTCTCCGGAGCGGTCCTGCACTGCTCCAGACCCACCCCCTCCCCCTGGTTGCCGGGAGAGAGCCTCGCCAGGCCCGGGCAGCTCCCAAGGACTAGATTTATTTAGTCCCAGGTTTGAACAGACCCGTCAGATGCGGCCGACTCCAGGGTCAAGTTTCCTGGGACCCCGTGGGTCCCCCCCAAAAAATGCGGAGACGTGCTTCCGAAGGCCGGGCTCTGGCAGCACCCGGGGCCGAAAAGCCGGTTCGGCCGTCTCCGGACCGCCGGGAGGGGAGGAGAGGGGAGGGTCCGGTAGGAACGGGGAGGGCCGCCTGGTTACCTGAGGCGACGGGCGGGGCCCGCATTGCTGGGGCGGGTGCCGCCTCAGCCGGCCGCACTCGGCCTTCCGCCTCACGCCACCTGCGGCATAGGGCCGGCGTCCTCGCTACCCCAGCCTACTGTCCTCAGGCGGGCGGTCGGTCCACCGGTCAGCGACTCTCCGAGGGCGCCTGGGGACGACGAAGGCCGGTAGGGCCGGCCGGCTGAGCTCTGCTCAGTCAACTTCCGACTGCTAGGGGAGGCAGCGTCAAATAACTCCCCGAGCCTAGTGGCCCACTGCGCGTGCGCCGCGCGTCTGATCAGAGACGTGCGCGAGTCCGAAGCGGCGTCGTCAAATAATTCCCGAGACACGGAGCCGGAAGCTGCGCTAGCGCAGCTATCCCAGATCGCAGCGCGGGGTGCATTCCCTCCTCCCTTTCCGAATCAAGCCGAGCGGGGAGGAGTGTAATGACGGATGCACATATTTCATCGCAATACAGGTTGGCTGGCGCTCACCTGCGTCCCTGTGACTCACTCCGGACTCTGCCTCTTTTAGGTGCGGATGGAATTTGGGTCTTCTCTGCAAGATTCTGGCTGCCACCCAGGTTCTGAAATTTCTCACATCCATTGCAGCACTCTTCCTTTGAAATGTTGCCCTTTACCCGCCGGTATAGCATTAATTATGAGCAATGCTCAGTTCCCCACTAGTGTGGGTTACAAAGATGAATCAGAGACTTTGGATTCAGAGCCTCTCATTAAGGAGCTGAGTCTGATATACGCGATAAGACATTACTAATAGTAATAATAATAGCAGGAGATACAAGTTTGAGCACCTAACAATGTAGCGCACATTTTGTGAACAGTACCACTTTCGATAATCTGGTTTCAGCTTCAACGAAGAAAATGGTAAATACCATTAGAGAAGTACAGCGCAAGCGTTTGCAAGTAGGGAGGAAACTAGGGCTAAGAGAAGAGGACAGGAGGGAGGACCTGGCCTTGATACTGTCTTTGATATTCAGGGAAGAAGGGACCAGGGTGTTGAGTAGTGATGAAAAGAGCAGAAGGAAGCAAAGAAGATACTGACTCCTCCTCCTTACCTTCAATTAGAAGATACCAGGAAGAAGGAGTGACAAGGAAACTGGTATGCTTGTAAAAAGGATAGAAGAGAAGTGCGTATTCTCAAGACTTTGCACCATACACCACCACCAATAGGAAAGTAGCTTGAGGAAGGAAGAAGAACAAGAAGTATGTTCCAGGACAGGAGCGGGACTGTATCCAGAATACTTTGTGGATCAAAGCAACGCATTTCAATTAAACACTATGTCACAAATATCTTAAGAAGCTCACCGAGTATCTATTCCAACCACTTATTTCTTGCCTTTCTAAACTAGAGGGTAGAAAGCAATTCACCCATTCACAGTGAAACCAGGGTGAGTTTAAGATTCTGAGCTACCAATAGTTCACTGCAGACACTTGGACTTGAACTGCTCAGTGCCACTCTGGCCAGGGTGATGTGAGAGAGCAGCAGACATCCTCTGTTCTATGTACTCTCTACTCTCCAAGCTGGTCCCCAGGGTGGTTACCTCACCCCCATTGGCAGGAGCGGCCATGCCTGTCTTCTCCAAGGACTTTTGAGAT
Organism: Anoura caudifer; assembly: GCA_004027475.1. Classification (NCBI taxonomy): domain Eukaryota; kingdom Metazoa; phylum Chordata; class Mammalia; order Chiroptera; family Phyllostomidae; genus Anoura; species Anoura caudifer. The sequence goes on along the minus strand of PVKU01000425.1, from coordinate 188,923 downwards.
GATACTCTGAGACACCAATGTCCTCTTCTCTTGGATGTTCTTATCTCCAATCAATGTGATAACGTGGTGTTCCCATTCATCTTAAGCCATAGAGAACAAGGAATGGGTTTATAGGACTACTCTTTCTCATTCTTCATACACCCCTTTCCTGTGTGTCCCACTGCTGGTGCTGTGTGGAAAGTAGAAGGGTGGCCAATGTTGAAATCAATCCCATTTTAGAAATGCAGTGGGTATGACCTAAAGAGTTCAAGTATGATTGGAAGATGTGTTGGTCTACATTTATGAAACCATATTGGAAATGGTAAATTTAACATGACCAGAAAGTAAATGATCGTTCACATTTCCCTGCAACTCTAGGTAAGACTTATATTTATAGTTCTCATCAGCGAGGCACAGTAAAAATCTTTGAGTCATTGGAAGCCAGTATACAGGACCTACCACCATGGATGATGCAGCATCATGAGTAATAATATACCCAGCATTAAATAAGCAAATTAGAGAACTACGGAGTTAAGAAGACCTATATTAATTCAATGTTAACAGTTCCTCCAAGCAGCATACATTTTTGCAGTTGGAAACATGAAATTAAATAAGAACGGCACATTTTATAATAAAAAAATGGAGAGATGGTTTCTGGACTTGAACAGAAGGAGGTAGCACCTGGTACTACCAAGATTCCTCATGAGCAATGATAGGACAGTAAATAAAGTCCCCAGTACCTCTTCTCTACCCATCATTCTAAATCTTCATCAATAAATCACTATATTCCACATGGGCTCAAATTTTGTAACATGCCTTTAATCAACTTGTTTATATAGATGGGCCATGCTAAAAATGTTTGCCCAAGGCCTTACACGTACAGGACTGCCTTGGCTGGTGTCCTCTTCCTCCTGCTGTAGTCTCCTTGAGCTCCCCTGAGCTCACACCTTCCATATTCTTTTTTTTTAAAATCCTCACCCAAGCTTATTGATTTTAGAAAGAGGGGGAGGGAGGAAGAAAGAGACATCGAAATATTGATTGGTTGTCTCTTGTAGGCGCCCCAGCCAGGGACCAAACTCACAACCCAGACATGTGCCCTGACTGGGAATCAAACCCACTACCCTTTGGTTTGCTGGACATCATTTAGATCTCTGACATCCAACAAGATAGCCACCAGCCACATGTTGGCCACTGAGAATTTGAAACACAGTCTAAACTGAGATATGCTGTAAGTATAAAATGTATATCAGATGTCAGAGACTTCATTTGGGAAAAAAAGTAAGATATCTCACTAAAAATTTTTACATTGACTACATGATGAAATGACAAATATCCTGATGTAGTAGATTAAATATTTTCCTAAAATGTATTCATCTGCTTTTTCTTTCAAGTGGCTACTAGGAAAATTTTAAACTGTGTATGTAGGTTGCATTACGTTTCTATGGCACAACGCCGTTTAGACTGAGGCCACTCCTCTTTGTTCGGAGCTGTATGCCTAGCTTAGGGCAAGGCCCAGCACACACAGACTGTTCCTGACTAACTCCGATGTGAATTAACAGAACTTACAATCTATGTACTTGCCAGCACAGTGCCTAACAAATATTTTTTGAATGGACAGATGAACCTCCATTCTGCCAGCTCTCTGTTCTTCTCACTTGTTTCTGCTACGCAACTCCCACCTGCTTCACCAGGGCCTCTGGTGCCGGGCACCAATTTTCCAATAGGTAGCCCTAATTCTGGCTCTTGGGCCACCTCGGTGAAACCCTACAAAGGATTCCTCAAGCTCAGAAGACCTAGGATGACTCCTGCTTTAGGTACAACAATAATGGAGGGATACTTGATATTTTAGTGTCAGCTCAAACAGGCCTATTGTCTCTGTACATGTCTGGTTCACAAGTTCAATCCTCAAGACTGTTAACTTAGATAGGGAATATTTTAGGAAGACTGGATTACAGGCAATAATTTGAAGCAGATGGAGGGAATAGTAAAATATCCTAATTTCTAGTTTTCTAGTACAAACAAGCATCTGACAGTCTGGTATGCTCATGCTATTTATGAAACCAGCCTGCAACATTTCTCACTACCTAATCCAGCAGGAAATGGAAAACCAGCTGAGCCACTCATTAGAAGTGAGACAGGTCCCTTCATTTCTCTGAGCCTTGGTTTCTTCATTTATAAAAGGGAGGGTAATTAAATCTATCTCACTGGGTTATTATGAAGATTAAATGAAGTAATTATATATACAGCGCATGGCATTTAATAAAAGTTCAATCAATAGTAGTGATGCTTAACACCACCCCAATGGGATGTCTGCAAATTAGCGAAGAAAAAAAGTATTCATGGTGTCAGGTTAACAGATGTCTGTCATAATGACATTTTATATTTGTTCATTTTAACTATCAACTAGCTAGACTTGCTCATCAAATAAAAATAGCTGACATTTATTGAATATTCAGCGTGAGGCAGGTACTCTGTCGTGCATTTAACATGCATTTTTTTAAAAAAGATTTTTATTTATTTATATTTTAGAGAGAGGAGAAGGAAAGGCAAGGGGGGGGACATTAATGTGAAGAGAAACATCGATCAGTTGCCTCTCACATGCCCCCAACTGGAGACCTGCCCTGCAACCCAGTCATGTGCCCCAATGGGAATCAAGTGATCCCTCGGTTTGCGGTTCGTATGCCCAACACACTGAGCCACACCAGTCAGTGCTTAATGTGCAGTTTTATTTAATCCTTGCTATTTTGGGTAGCTGCTATTCTAATGGTCAAGTTGCAGAGCCAGAAATTGGGGTTCAAAAAGGCAAAAGAACGTGCTCCAGGCCCCGTAGCCGTTAAGGGACAACATCACAATTCTACAGGCTCAATGATTTCCCTAGGCTGTTTCCCAGAGCTGGTGGAGTTAGGCAGCCCAGTGACATGGCACATGCAGTCATGGGGACAGAAAGGCCTTGGTGAGCTGTTCCTGGTACACACTGTCAAGGCCACCATTGGCTTCATTTGTCATCTGTAAACACTGTTTGAGTTCCTTGCTTATGTAAGTAACTATGTTGGTAACCCCCTTTAGGCCAGGGGTATCAAACTCATTTTCAATGGGGGCCATATCAGCCTTGCAGTTGCCTTCAAAGGGCCAAATGTAATTTCAACTCCTTAACAGTTAAGGAGTAGTTACATTTATACAGTCCTAAAATTATTTTGGCCCTTTGAAGGCAACCACGAGGCTGATGTGCCCCCCACTGAAAATGAGTTTGACACCCTGCTTTAGGCTGTTGTGAGCAGAGACTCATTTAGCTCCCTCTAGTAAAGGCACAATAATGGTGAATGTAAGGTCTCTTAGAAGAAAAGGAATACAGGAATTTTTGTCATGTGGCCACATCTTAAAAAATTCAAGGAAAGCTGACCCCTCAGCCCTCGTTGTACCACAGTCTGAGTGCTGCTCAAAGTCAGGGCTGGTAGAGCACTGTGGTTTGGAAATTGGAATACCACCCTCCCTTCTAAGAGTTCTAGAAATGGTTCTCTCACCTTCAACAGTAGCTCACTGCTTTGCACCTCTGGACTCTGATGCTAAAGGGACTCAAATCCTGTGTCTTTCTCTGTTTGTTCCTGCAACCTATTACTCAGGCTCTTGACATACTCAGAACGCTCCAAGAGGAAAACCTGTTTGGCTTGGTTATCACTGCTCCTGCCCTAGACCAAGGTGATGGGTTAGGCCTGCCCTTGGTACATGGGCTTCTCCAGCCCATGGAGCCATGGATGGGGAGGGGGGGAGAGTGAGGGGTCAGTAGAGCTGACAGGTATGGAACCTGACTTCAAGACGTGCACAGCCAGGTCTAACTAAAAATCCCAACTTGACAGGCTGCCACCCTCACCGCATGGCAGATGTTCATAGTCAGGTGCAGCACTGTGGTGGTCTGAGGCCTCTTGAGCTCCCCCTTCACCACCACCACTCAGTTCCCTGGGCCAGGTATCCCAGAGGAAAGCTTCCTACCTTCCCAGGTCCATGGTGAGATTAAGGCTGCACAGGCTGCCGTGAATGCCAAGGTGAGAGTCCCTCACTTCATTCAGATCCCATCTCCCAGGTGAGGCCTTCCATGTCTATTAAGCTTAAAATGCTCCTCCTGCTGGCTCCTAGACTTCCTGTCTTGTTTCCCTGCTTCATTTTTTTTTTTTTTCTTTACCTCTCTCTGGAGCTAGTACTTGTTTTAGTACTTCATGGTATGTCTCTCTCTCTAAAATGTAAGCAGCATGAAGGCAGGAATTTGTTCTTTTGTGTTCTTCCGTTTACTAGTTCCTAGAATTGTGCCTTCGTGTAACTGAGACTTGGTATGAATGGAAAGAGGGGCAGGGAATCCGGTCTGGGTGAAGGTTTAGCCAGAGAAGGTTCCTGAAGGAAGGGACACAAGCTGTGTCAGGAGAGCCTCTGAAATGGATGCATTGTAGGCAACCAGGCCAGGAAAAGAGCCTGTCCAGGAACCGGAAGTAGTAGATCGGCTGGGCCCACGGGGCTTAATGGGAGGCGTATGTGAGATGGGGAGCAGGGGCAGAGCACAGGCAGCTGGAGAGCCCTGCACATCTTCCCTGGAGAGTGGGGGTCTGTGCTGGGGCCGAGGGTCGGGGGGGCGGGGTGGTGGCAGAGGGCAGGAGCGAGCAACAGGACTGAGGTAGAGGGTAAAGAAAACCCTGAGAGAATACACAGAACAAAGGGGAGGGGAGAGGGGTCAGACACTGCTACTGGAGGCTGACCGGAAGCTGCGCCCAGGTGAGGGGACAGTCAGCGTTAAAGAAAGAGGTCTACAAATGCCTGGCAACACCCAGCAGCAGAACTTCACTGAGAAGGAAGTCTGGCCGTGTTGGGGGAAAGTGGTCCTTTTTCCCCAGAGGACTGGGGCCATGGTTGGATGACACTGATGCAGACAGGAGTTGGGAGCAGGTGGGGAACTTCCGGAGCAAATGTTCTGGGCAGGAAGCAGAGGGGCAGGGCAGATGTAAGGACCTCTGCAGAACTGGTGGGAAGGGTAGACGCTCCAGCCTCCAAGAACACCTCCTGCTGACAGAGGCCCTCAAGGTGCTTAATTCACAAAGGCAGGCCTGACCACCTGGTTTCCACCTCAGCCCTGAAACTGAAAGGTGATTTCATTTTCAATGGTTGGAATGGACAGCCAACTCCTCCCTTTCCTCCCTGGCCTTTGGGAGAGGTTCTCTGAGTGAATGGTACCTGAAAAGTGAGGACAGAGTAACATGCATCCACAGGGTGGAAAAGCACATGCCGCTTAGCACACATCTGCCATTACTGTTACCAAAACTGCCTCGTGGTAACGGTCACCATAACTCAGCATCTGGCCTTTGCTTACCACATCCCGAGTTCCGCCGAGGGCAGCTGTTCTTCCTATACCCCACTCCCACCCCTGCTCAAAGCCGCCCCCCTATGGCCACCCAGTGTACTTCCACCCTCAGGGCTCAAGGTGCTCTGGCATTGCTCAGCCCAGCTCTGTCTCTTTGTCCACCCCACCATCATCCTCTTTCCCAGAGCCCTGGCCCAAACATTCCTGGGCCAACAACGCTACCAGTTCTCCTCTCTCCTACACCTGAGCGCCCCCGGAAGCACTCAGCCCAAATTCCAAATCCCATCTCTTAGCCCCGAGGTCAAGCCTTCGGAGTGTGCCAAGTGGGGAGTCTCAAAGGCTGGAAACTGGAAAATCTTGCCTCTACGGCCCACTTTCTCTATACCCAGCCTTGCTGGCACATGGTGCTATTGAATTGAAACAAGAAAAAAGAACAGCAGAAAGCAGCAGGGCCATTTCATGGTTTATTGAGGCAGGTGACAGGACACAATGCACAGCACAGAAACCTTCCAATGGAACTCTTGGTTCTAAAAAGTTACATGAGCGGCAGGCAGGGGGACGCAGGGAACACGGGCAGCCTGGCCCAGACGGAAGGAAAGCCGCAGTCCTGGTCCACAGCGAGAGCTACGTAGCACCTTCTGCAGAGGGGCGGAGCCAGGGAAGGTCTCCGATGCTGAACACTATCCCCAGGTCCCCATCGTCCAGGGCTCTTCCCCTGCCCAGCTCCCGCAGAGCGAAAAGTCCTTTGATGTCAAGCCCTGCGGTGATGAGGTGAGAAGGTCCAGCAATGCATCAGGTGGCAATGTCACTCTTCACTCCGGTGTCTGTGATCAACCCCCAAACTAATCTAAATGAGAAAGTCAAATGAGGCCAGCAGCTTGGAATTTCCACCCCAGAAACCCAGGCCTGCATAGCAGGCCTTTAACTCACCATGGGGAGGCCCCTCCAGAGAAGCTGTGACCCAGGTCACCACCTTGAGGATCAGTGCATCCACCCTCTTGGCGCTTCCTGCCGCAATCTCCAGGTCCAAGGCAGCGCCCCTAGAGTGATAGAAAGCCACGGAGCAGGAGGTCACAACAAGCATTTGGTCTCCAATGTTATTTCATTTTCTTCAATTGGATTTCAGTGAGAATGCCCCCAGTTCAGCACAAATGAGCAGCCAGTTCTTTTTCCCATCAACCCCTATTCAAGAAGGAATCTCAACGCTCCTGGAGAAGAGTCAAAATGAACACTGTCAGAAAAACAGGCCTTTTCAGACCAACAGAGCAGATGCGGTAACTGGCAGAGAGATGGCTGGCGAGCTTGTTTCCAGGGACTCCTCCCGTTGGGGCCCCTCCGCACGGTGTTGGGAGTGAAGGCCACCACCCCCGCGGCTGTCCCTCCAAACTGTCACCAACTGCCTGCACATCTGTCTCCCAGGTGCTTATGCTCACTCCAGCCTCAAAACTGTCCTTGCGTGTTGCTCCCTTCTCCTTGAGTACCTTCCTATTGCCCTTCCACCTCTCCCTTTCAAAGGCCTGCCCAGGCCCACCTCCAAAAAGCTGCTTCCCTCTGGCAATTTTATGGCAGTCACTGTGTATCACCCCATACTGTACTTGTTCATCATGCATAGTTCATCCTCATTCCTAGCACTCCTCATGTGTCTAAACCTTGATGTAGACGTAGTCTGGCTCTGACAAAAGAGGCCACGCTGAGAAAGGCCAAGCTAAAAAGTCTCCTGCCATTGCCTCTCACAGCGGCCCGAAATGTTGGAGAGCAGAAGGCATTTGGCTGCAGAAGCAGGAGTGTGTGAAAGCGTCAGCATTTGAAAGGGACAGTGTGGACCCTCCAAACACGGGAAACTGCTTTCAACAATTCCTCTCCCTGCGTTGTGAAACGACCAGGGCACGGACAGCCCATGATCGCTTTTGAATGCAGGTACGTACAGGGCGGAGAAAGATCCAGGAAGAGAAGCAGGTGTCGGTGGCCTGTGGAACAGATTGAGTCTCAGAAAATGACCCAGCCAAGCACAGGACTACAAGAGTGACCATTCTTTACTGTGAAAACCCTAGAACCTCCTCACCAAGGGGAATCAAAAAGCAGTCACTGTGGACAAAAACACTGGGAAAATATTAGGTTTGGAGATGATGGGAATCACATGGTCCTAAGTATCACAAAAGTCACCTCTATCATAGCTTTGTTTTCAAATGGAAAAATAAGGGTCTGATTAGGTCACTGACTGAGAGAAGCAGAAGGGGATTCGATCCCAGGGTGAGGAGTCTCTGATGCCTACCCATTTTCCCTTACCTGCTTCCGCTGCTGCTCCAGGGAGGGAGGGCAGATACCCCGGAGCGGACTGTGGAGGCACCAGCCTGCAGTAGCTGCTGAAGGCATGAGAAGGGCCAGACGTGATCTAGTCTGGCTGGGTTTGGGGTGGTGAGCGGGTTGAAGGATTCATGGAGCGGTGAGAGCTTCATCTCACCTCTCCGCTCGCTCCCTTACATCTTCACTCAAAGGCCCTGAGAACCCACACATGACTGATGACTGCGCTGGATGCGAGGAACCAATACTCCAGATAACAGGCCAGAGATCTTACCTCGAGGACACTGGGGTCCAGAATGTTTCTGACACGACAACTCCCACGAGGCCTCTGCATACAGTGGACTTATCTGCAATAGGCAAGAAGCCACAGATGAGCACCTGACTTGTCCCTGCTCACAAAAGCTGCCAGATAATAAGCATTTCACACACGTGGGCTTTTATTATTTCCTGAACACACACACTATTTGCTCATAAAAAGGAAAGTAGCTAACTCTAAAGAGACAGTGGACAGCCTACAGCAGGGTAGCCAGTGCTGATTAATATGCAGTTAATCAGTGACAGGCTAAAAGGACACCAAGGCCAGGTTGACATGGCCAGGTTATGGCTGACTAGCAGCAATCATGCTGGGCACTGAAGGAAACTTTAGCAACACACATAGCCTGGGGCAGCAGGGGCAAGAACTCGAAAGGTAAAAGCCCCTAGGATGACACTAACTCACACACGACGGCCCCCCAGGCCCTGGAGGTCCAGGGTGTGTGCTGAGGAGGAGGATGAACGTGGGAAAGCTCCAGAACGGGGAGGCAGGGATGTGGACTCCCCCAAACATGGGACAGCCCATTCCACGTGTCCTCTGCCTGCACTACCAAGGAGTGGGACATAGGCGGTCCGCAATCACTTCTGAATGCGGGGCCGGAAAAGGACAGAGGGCTTGCTGGTAAAGGAGGCCAAAGGCAGAGGCCGGGAGCTGTCAGCTTGGTTGAGCACAAGGACCCAGTACATGCTTCTAACACTGCAGATTCCCAGGCAGGAGAGGCAAAAGTGGGGATACCTCTGAATGAAAAGTGATAGTTCTTAGGCTCTAGAAGACAGGGACTACATGAGCCTAAGAAAAATGGCTTCTATATTCCCACTTTCCGGAGGATGAAATGGTGATAAGAAATCTAGGAGAAGGCAGAAAAGAGATTGAGACCCAGGTGCAGGTGGATATCTCAAAATCCCTCCTACTTTTGATTGAGACATTCTCCTGCCAACACAAAATTTGATAAAGGGCTCTCAAAACCAAGCACATAAAGGGAACCAGGTGCAATCTTAAAGGTCCCAGAGAGGGTAAAAACTGGGGGCCAGGACAAAGCCACCACATCTCTCCTCCATCTACTTCCCTGCCTACACCACACCCAGGAAACCTGCCTGCACCTTGTGGCATGCAAAGCCCCAGGTCTCCAGAGGACAGACCTCACCTTGGGAGCGCCATGGTCCAGCGGCTTCCTGCCAGGATGGGGACACCTCTCAAGAGCCTTCTGCATCGAGCTGCCTCCTCTGCAATAAATGAGAAGCCCTGGATGAGGAACCTAGATGTCACCCGATCGAAACACGCACTGATAAGCATATGCAGAGCTTCCGGCACAGTAGCCGGCAGCTTCACAAGTATGGCTATTATCACCAACGTGCGAGGCACACCACTGTCTCATGAACTGGAAAGAAGTTTACAACTCCCTGTGGGAAAATAGATGTGGCAGAGAAGGTTTTTCAAATCATCTTTCGTGCAAACTCTGATGAAACTGTAACGGTTCCAGAAGCTGGATCTTGAACAGGATGTGGAATCCAAGACAGGTCTGGGAGTGTGCAACACCTGATAGGCAGTGCCTGGCAGGGATGGGGAGGGCGATAGGACAGGAACACCTCAGGCTGCCCGTGAAGGGAAGGTCAGGTTTCTATCTATACCCGCCTTGTCTGATTTCATTACTGCTCTGGTTCCCGCCACCATAACTGCAGGCTGCGAGGAAAATCCTCTCTTGCTGGGCTGGGCTCCATCTCATGCCAAGGGCCTACTGGACAATTGGGTGAACGGTTCATCCTTCCAGGAGGAAGGAACACAGGGGAAGCACCCTCACCTCCCCCCAGGTGGCTTCCCTGATCCTCCAAACAAGCCATGCCACGTTAGAAGGATGCGCCTCCCCTTCTCTTAGCTCCTGTTGTACCTTTATTTCACAACTGCTAAACACTGGGTTCCTGTCAGGTACTGAAGCTAAGGACAGGCAAGACTCAAGATACTGATCCCTCACACCATGACCTCTGTGGCTCAGTCAGGCAACACCCTGCAAACCAAAAGGTCGCAGGTTTGATTCCCGGTCAGGGGACAGGCCTGGGTTGTGGGTTCGATCCCCAATTGGGGCATGGGCAAGAGGCAACTGATTGATGCTTTTCCTCACATTGACCTTTCTCTCCCTTTCTTTCTCCTTCTATTTCCTTCTCTCTGGAATCAATAAAAAGGAAAAAAAAATTTCTTAAAAGATACTGACCTCAAGGTCAGAGCAGAGAAAAGCAAAAGACAAGAAAACCAATGATTTCCACAAAATATGATTAGTGCCCTCATCTCATATCAAGCCAGTTCCCAGACCACATCTCACCAGGAACCCCACGTGACTGAGGACCTGGACAGGGGCAAGAAAGGCAGCAATGGCTTCCTGGAGGGAAAGTCTGGGCAAGACATGACCCAACTAGCGGCTGCACAACCAGCACAGGGGTCCTTGAGACCCAGCCCTGGCTTCAGCTGTCTCTTTTCAAAGCCTCACAGAAAACAGCCCACGTTAATGCCTGCTGTCTGGTCAGGCAGGGGACAGCTGCCCAGACAAGCCCAGGACACTGGGCACCACCATTCCTTCACGTAAGGATTGCATCTTCCCTCACAAGAGGGTCCACAGGAGGACTGACTTTTGGTACAAATGCCTGAATTCACCCCACAAATATGTACCTACTACGCGCTAAGCATAAGAGGGTTCAAAAACAAAGTAAAACACAAAGGCCTCTGACTCCCAACCCCTGCCCGAGCTCTTGCAGTTTCCCTATCTGAACTGAAAAGGCCCTATGGGGCCTTTCGGGACCCCGAACTCAGACCTACATACAACACCAGGCCTCCTTCTGCACAAGGTCTTAGCAAGACAGTTCTTGGGGTCCCCCCCAGGGGGGGTATCTCCAATACCACCCCCTCTGAGCGGGCAGGGCCTAGGGAAGCAACTAGCCCTGAGTTCAAGGTGCTCAGGAGCAGCAGCACTCACCTAGGAGACGGCCTCCCCTCCGGACACAGTGCGGGTGCATCAGGCAATGAGATCAGGGTCGGCAGGAGAGAAGGGGCGCTGGCTGGTGCAGAGTCCCAAGGGCCCTTCAAGAGAGAGTTGTCGTCTGTCTCCAAAAGCCACAGAGTTGCAAGACCTGGGCCGGGAAAAGCAAGGGGAAAGGGCTTTAGTGCGGAGCAGGGAGACAGGAATCCAGATTCTGGGGCCCTGGGAGTGTCCTTGGGCCCAGAAAAGCTCAGCCAATCTGCCTGTAAAATGGAAATTTAAACTTTCCTTTAAAGGTTATTGAGGCGAAGTGAGTTCACGGACGTAAGAACACTACGTAGGCAACCGACGAGAGGCTTTGGGGATTCATGTCGGGAGTCGGAGGTGGGGGGGGGCGGGCAGTGAAAATCAGGGGGCTCTGGTGCCGCTCAAGCCCAGGGTCACACGAGACCCTGCACGATTCGCTGCGGGACCTCGGGCCCACGCGTCGCTGGACCTATTTCTGGCGGTCAGAGGGGACAAGGCTTTCCTACAGGGTGAGGGAGGACGGGGGTCGGACGCCCGCACCGGCTCGCTCTGAAGCAGCGCTGGCCGATGGCGCGGCTGACCTGAGACCCGTTTCTCGCGGACACAAACCCAGAGAGGTCCACACCCGGCGGAGGAAGCGGGCACGGTACCAGGAGCCAGGCCTAGGCTCCGAGCTGACCTCCGGCGGGGTCTCCACACCCCTCGGGGCCTCAGTTTCTCCTCTTGTCCAGAGCAGGTGGATGCAGCACAACGCAGCGTGGCCTGGCAGTGACTCACTCGGGAACCAGGACTGGTGGCGGCGGGCTCAGAGGGGACAGTGCCAGAAAGTGCGGGACCACCCAGCACAACTCCGGCGGAAAGGCAAGATAAGACAGCGCTCCCCAACTGCTCAGCGCCGGCGGAAATACCTCCGGGCGCAGGCTGCAACCTAGAGCGGCGTCCGGCGGGCCTAACCACTCAAGTGGTCTCTTAGTGCCCCCTAGTGGATCGGAGCTGAAAATCGGATCCGCCAAATACCCAAGCATCCCTCCATCTTTCGCGCCAGTCCACCTCTCTACCCCTCCCTCCCTCCGTTTATCCAGAAAGGAAAAATGGGGAGTTGTTTAATGGGTACAGGGTTTCAGTTTTGCAAGATGAAGAGAGTTCTGGAGATGGATGGTGGTGATGGTTGCACAACAATGTGAATATACTTGACATTACTGAACCGAATGTTTAAAATGATCAATACGGTAAGTTTTATGAGTATTTTATCACAATTTGAAAATAATACATTGAAATGCAGTACCATAGCATTTCTAAATAGTTGTTTCTAGTAAGCTAGTTGAATCAATTGCAGTTATCACAATCATTCTATAAAAACTAATATCCATTCATAACTTTTAAAAAGGCTTAGAATTCTAAAAATAGAATATACATCATAAACCATCAGCCAACGTCACACATAATGGTAAAATCATAGAAGCAGTCTTCTATTTTTACCCTGGAAGTCCTTCCAAAGTAGCCAGGGATGTCTGATGGCCTTGGCCAGGAAAACCCAAGGACTTAAGAACGGAAAACAGATGTGCTCAGCTAGCGTGGTGAAAGATAATGGGCAAAGTCACATATTGTTGTCCTGGAATGCCCAGGTATTCAGGCAAGACGCTCAACAATCCTCAAGCTAAGAAAGTTTAGGTGATTAGCTACAAATATCGCAGTAATCTAGTCATCAACAAAGGTCCTAAGTCGTTCAGGGAAGCCCAGTTAATTAACCATCTAGATTCGTTAGTCAAGAAGGTTGTTTTCGAGGGTTGTCTACCATGGACAGAAGGAAAGTTCAATCTCACTGTTGAAGTTATCAGTCTTTATCTAGGATGCCATTTCCTGGAGCCCACTTCTGCCAGTTTTTGAAGGGAGAGGGCCACCACCTCTCATGCCTGTCCCCATGGCAGAGGCCTGGGCCACTTACACCATTACTGAGCCCACACTGATCCCTTCTCCAAAACCAGTGGCCTTTAGTCCAGGACAAAAATGAACATGAAGCAAAACTAGAGAGGCTGAGGGGGTCAGAGGACCCAGCTAGGGGACTCAGGGAGAAGGAGGTGCTGAGGCGTAGGTAGAAGCTGACCCTGGTGGAGAGACCCTCTGTCTCATCCCGGTCTGTCAGAGTATCGAGAGAGGGCTTGCGGCTGCTGGAGACTCCAAAACAGGCCACGACCCAGGCCATGAGGCAGCTCGGAAAGAACCAGTCCAAACCCCGGGGAGCTGGGCCGGTCAAGGCTTCCATCAGGCCTCAGTTCCAACCTGCAGGAGCTCGAGCCTATTGCTTCCGGTAGAGGCAGTAACAGAGGAGCAGTAAGAAGACAAGGAAGAAGATAGACAGGTACAGCAAGGTTTCCAGCATGCTGATCATTCTCAGTGTGGGAATGGGGTGTGGAGCTCCTGCAAGCCTCACAGGGCCGGTTGCTGACTTCCAGCCTAGACCCTGGGCATCAACTCCATGGAACAATCTGCCCAGCCAGCTGTTCCATTTCCCCAAGGGAAGGGGCTCTCTCAGGCACTGTGAGGTCACAGACTCTAGAATGGTGGAATGTTGGCCTCAGAGCTACAGCCCAATCCTATATTAATGCAACCAGTGTGTTGAAAGCAGGATCCCTCCTCATATGCATTCATAATTTTTTTTTGCCAGCCTCTTTAGACTTTCTAAGTGGAAGTATCTTTCCGCTGTCCCTAGAGAAATATTAGGCAGGCTTCATAACTTTTCTGAGATTCTTAGGTAGTAAGTCTTACAATCGCTAAACATGAGGAACACAGTTTCCATTCATTTTAAATGTCCAGTTTAATGTATTAATTACATTTTCAATGATCATTTATAAGTAGAACTCCTCTCCACCAGCTTGGACCAAGTATAGAGTGGGCTGCCATATGCTGGGAGGGGGCGGGAGCCTTCTCTCCTTACTTATTCAGATGTGTTTCTCTTCACCAGGTTTCTGCTTACTCTCCTGCTTCCAAAACCTCCAGGATCCAAACAGATGGAATAAAGAGTAAGGTGGAGGGGAGGCTTCTCTCTGGGGTGGGCTCATGTTCGATGCTGCATCTTTCTCTCTTGGCCTCTATTTCAGTGGTTCTTCAGAGGCCTCTGTGCTGGTGCTCTCTGGCTGCATCTCCATGATGTGAACAGGCCCTCTTCACGGGTTCCCTCCTCTTCACAGTTCCCCACGGGCAGGACCTGTGAAGGTCCTGGGTGGCAGGCACACATTCCTCCTACCACAGATTCCACCCCGGCTGAAGGAGCTGAAGAATCTTTGTCAAGATAGTGGGTTAGGCACTGGCCACCTGTAGCGATATGGTGATGATAAGAAATAACATATTTGGTCATTTGGATGACCGCAACATGTTTCTCATATATATGTGGTCTTCGTCCAAGGCTCCTTACTCACAACTCTCAAAACCTTTGGAATTTCTTAAGCGTTGAGAGTAATAAAGGTGAATGAGCTGACTTTTGGAAGCTCCTGAGGGTGGTCCAAGAGAACCAACCAAGGGATTGAGGGTTGAAACTTTCGGTCCCACCCCCTGACCTCTGACCTTTGGGGAGGCGAGATGGGCCAGAGATACAAACAATCGCCAGTGACCAGTGATTTAGCCAGTCATGCCTTGTAATGAAGTCTCTATAACAACCCAAGAGCAGGGGGTTTGGCGAGCTTCCTCTTAGGAAGTCCCAGGTTCACAAGTAGGGTGGTGTGGAGGGTCACGCCAGCAGCCTCCTGCTTGCTGCTTCTCTCCTCGGGCTCCGAAGGGCTAATGAAATCCTGATGGCCTTAGACCTGCTCTGAAGAACCGAGACACAGCAGCCACCAGTCACATGTGGCTACAGAGCACTGGAAATGTAACCAGTCCAAATGGTAATATATTGTTTTGTTACGGAAGGAAACGACTCAACACGCAGTTAGATGGTGGAGCATGACCCTTTATTAACGTGCACGGGCCCAGAGGAGTACAGACCCCAAATTCTGAGCCCCGAGCCTTGGCTGAGCAGGGCTTTTATTGCTTTCTGGACACCCCTCCCTACGTAGCAAAAGCAGGAGGTACAGAAGCTGATGCAAAAAAAATAACTCTAGCCTTGAAGTGTCCTTATCTGAAGCTGGGTGCTCTGGAGCCAAA